>JARVGV010000630.1:23280022-23300719 GCA_031762435.1 Hypsolebias longignatus | reverse complement strand
TATATATATAAAAACAACAACAGCTAGGTTGTAGGGTGATGTAAAATACTAAAAATAGGAACATGTCTTCATTGGTTCCTACCATGAACTTAACAGATGTTTGAAGCCACTTAGAGAGGTCAAGGTCAAGAGCTTCACATATTTTTGCAAGATATTCCAGGAAACAGGAGCAGAGTAGGAGAAGGCCCCTTTGCCCAGTTCAGTCCTCACTGAGGGAATCCTGCATGTAATAATGTCCTGAGAGCACATGCTATAGCTGCACTCACGCAGTGACATGTAGGAGATGTATGAAGGCAACAGGCTAAGAAGTGATTTAAAGATGAAAATGTACCATTGAGAGAGTATGTGGGAAGTTAATGATGACCAGTTAACCAGTGAATACAGGGTGCAACAATGGTACGGTAGCTACAGCCAGTTATGAATCTTAGCGCATCGTGATGCAAAAGCTGGAAAACCTTAGCAACCGTTCTAACTCGACAATAAACAACTGTATCATCAGCACAGAAATGTAAAGATGCCTCAGGGATGGTCTGGCCCACATTACCTATGTAGATTGTGAAGAGGTTGGGTCCTAAAACTGAGCCTTGTGATACACCATTGTTAACCGTTAAATAACTGGAAAAAAGTACCATTATGTTGAATGCATTGGCTTCGATCTGAGAGATAGTTAGTGAACCAACCAATGGTGTGAACTGAGAAACCAATTTCTGATAGCTTATGACGTAAGATCTCATGGTCCACAGTGTTAAAGCTTCAGACAGGTCTACGTAAAGTCCAGCACAGTAGTCCTTAGCATCAAGTGCTTCAACAACATCATTAAAAATCTTCAGAGAAGAAGTCATTGTGCTGTGTTTCCAGAAGAAAGAGACAAATCAACCTACAAATGCAGACATCAAATCAACCTACAAACTCAGAACCAACTCAGAACTATAGGCCATTTCCCTCACAGCTTTTTCATTCTGGTGTACATTCTCCCAAAAGCCAATGCTGTTGCTGCAACTGAATATATCCTGGCATCACCAGACTGGAACAAATCTCACCATACTCACCAAAATTTATTTTTGGGTGATTTCAACCACAGCTCCCCAGGGAAGGCCCTTAAAGGTTTTCATCAATATGTTACATGCAGCACCCGCCAGGTAAAGATGCTAGACAAATGTTATGGGCCACTACCAGATGCATTTAGATCTGTTGTACTCCCCCTCTAGGCTCTGCTGACCACAACACTGTTCTGTTTATCCCAGCATACATTCCTATTATAAGGAGGGTTAAGAAGGTAACTCAGAACATCAAACAGTGGACCAATGACAGCATTCTAGCTCTCCAAGGATGTCTTGAGTCCACAGACGGACTAATCTCTTAACCCCCTCCAATGACCTCAGTGAGCAAGCAGACATAATTTCTTCCTGCATCTCATTCTGTGTGGACAGTATATTCTTCTACAACTGTTACAATCTTCCCCAACAATAAACCCTGGATTACCAAAGAGTTCAAAGGAATCCTCAACAATAACAAAAAAAGAGGATATTTTTTTACTGGCTCAGAATCTGAGAAGAGAGAGGACAACAAGGAAGTCAAGCATGCTATCAAAACTGCCAAGATGAAATACAAAAAAACAAAGTGGAGGGAAAATTCACAAAAGGGAACATCTGCTCAGCTTGTCAGGGCCTTAAAAACATGGCCACTGTGAATATTACCACTGCTTGCCGAAATACCATCCAGGTGGATAGTAACAGCCAAGCATTACCGGTACTGCCTAATGACCTGAATCTCTTATTTACCAGATTTGAGAAAGACAATGCCACTCTCCTGGAAGAGATTAGGTCAACACTTCAACCCAGCAGCGGCACACTCACCTTCAGCACAGAGGACGCAGTGAGAGCTCTGAGGAGGACTAAGGAATCCTGCTCACCTGGCCCGGATAACATCGGCAGCCATGTCTTAAGGTACTGTGCTGAACAGCTGGGAGAAGTGTTCTAGATCCTATTTCAAAAATCATTTGATAGCTGTAAAGTTCCCCAGATGTGGAAACACTCCACACAGTCATCCCTGTCTAGAAGAGCACCTCCAAAGTACTCAATGGCTACAGATCTGTGGCCCTCACATCCCTCATGATGAAAGCTATGGAAAGAATTGTTAAACAGCACATCAATCGAGCAACAAACTCTCTGAGTGATCCTCTTCAATTTGCATATCACATGAGCAGAGGTGTTGATGGTGCCAAAATGCTCATCCTGGACACTGTACACAGACACCTTGAACTACCTAAGTCCTCAGCCAGACTATTGTTTGCAGATTTCTCCTTTGCGTTCAATACCCTTCAGCCTCACATCTTGGCCAATAAACTCACCTCTCGCTTTCACCTGGATGATCAGCTCATCCTGTGGTTACTGGACTTTTTAACCCACAGATCACAAAGAGTGCTGGTTAACTCAACTTTCTCTGACACTCTACACCTCCACTGACTCTCCACAGGGCTATGTCCCCTCTCCGCTGCTCTTTATCCTATACACAGATGACTGTAGATCTACACAGCCCAACTCTTACTTGGTGAAATATGACACAGTTCTTCTGTCTCTGTTGTTAGGCCCCTCACAGCATCATGGATCAGCTCTACAGGAGTTTGTGAACTGATGTGACAGCTCGTGTCTGAAGCTGAACATCAATAAGACCAAAGATATGGTGGTGACTTTTTCTGATCAGCACAGGGCGCTGGCCACAGCAGTCACCACATATATTCAAAGAGAGTTTGTTGAGCTTGTGGAGGAGTACAAATATTTGGGTACTATCTTTGAAAGTCTGCTGAAATACTCCACCAACACAGAGGAGATCCTCAGAAAGTGTCACCAGAGGCAGTACCTCCTTAGGAAACTCAACTCCTTTAGAGTAAGTAAGATCATTCTTTGGACATTTTACTACTCCTTCATCGAGAGCATCATCATCTTCTCCATAAACTGCTGGTTTCATTCTACCAGCCTCCAGAACAGAACCAACCTGCAGAAGACTGTCACTGTCTGTTCTAAAATTATTGGATTACCTCTTAGGACCCCATCTGTTGTCTATGAACACTTAACATGCAGGTTAGCAAACCAGATCATAAAGGACCTTTCACATGTCCTCTTCTCATCATTTGAGTGGCTTCCATCGGGTCGCCGGCTCCGCTGCCCTGCCTGCAGGACACAGAGGAGAAGAGCTACCTTTGTACCCAGGGCTGTCCAGCTCTTAAACAAATAGTCCAGTTTTTTAATATTCATACATACACATACAGATATACATCCCTCTCTCCATACACATTCACACCCTATATGTCCACAACCGCATCGCCCTATTCCACAGGACTTTAGGTGCAAAAAGGACTTATTTACCTCATTGCCCATTTGCACCTTGTTAATGCATATTAGACTTTCTTCTATTATGCTTTTTTTTTTTTTTTTTGGTATTATTTTATGTATGCTCTATACGTGCCTTTTTAAATTGCCCCCCGAGGATAAATAAAGTTTTTGAATTTGAATTTGAAAAACGTCCATCCCTTGCAGCGAGCCTACACATATAAGCAGATAAATGTTTGAAGTTTTAGCTTAAGAAAAAAAAAAGTTTAAATGGAGCTTAGTCTGAACTCTTGCAACCAATATCAAATGACTGTTATTATCAAAGAGAACAATGTTGATTATTGTCCTCCTTGACTGAATATACTGTAGTGTCAAACTGTAAGAATTAGCATCAGAAAGGCTCAAAAGAGGGTATAAAAATGATACATGAACAAAGACCAACAAACACCAAGCGTCTCAAATTAAACAAATACCGGCACTTTAAATTTGTTTTAAACAACATTATTTTTTCTCTCCTTTTTAATTACAATTATTTTTTAACAATGTAAACTGCTTGTTTCCCATGACGATAAACTGATGAAAATCTAAGCTGAACTTAACGAAGTTATAACGTTCCAAGTTATAAAAACGCCACAGCTGCTTCTATGATTACGTTGTTGTTGCTGCTCATTATTTGGCCTTTATTTCACTTGTATCTGAGCTCTATTATGCTGTAAAGTTTTAGCTGTTCTATGCAAAGCCTGATGGAATGTGCCAAAATTTACTCCATTTATCATTCTGTGGTTTATCAGCGAGAAAACAAAGGTTCTTTTTACCCGAAACTGAATTGATCCCAGCTATTAATGCTGCAGGACAAAAAGGGTAGCACAGCTCTACAACAGCCACTTCCTGTGCTCTCAGTGTCACACTTCCTGCTTCGCAACTCAGTCAGAGGCAAGCTGCCAAAACCCCTATTGCCTGTGTTTCAGCAGTACTCCGACTCTTTGCAGCCAACTTCAGCAGCAGCTCCTTAAAGAGACACCTTGACTTTCTTCCCTACACTCCAGCTGTCTTTCTTTAACAGAATCTAATCTCCGTTAAGGGAAAGAAACGTGTGTGAGCTGGTTCTTCAGTTAGTCACATAAAAAGACTGGTGTTTCCCACATTACATCTGACAAACACATCAAGAGGGGAAAATGCCAAAAGTTGTAAACCCCCAAAGAAATTATGCAACTTTCTGTACGCTCTTAAAGTCACTAGGTACTGAAAGTTGTTGAATTCCCATTAAACTATCCTTTCTTTTTTTTTTTTTTTTTTGGTAGAAAAATAAACAAGATAGCGGACTATAAAAATCCACAGTTATTTTTACCCTGCTTAAAAGTAGTAGAATGTCATAAGTCAAGCCAAAATAGTTTTAAGATGACAAATGAAGTACAAAGACTACAGTATATTTTCCCTTTTGCTGAAGTGCAGTTTTTTTTCCTCTCCTTTTTTTGCAGCTGCATGTTTACAGCTGTAACATCAGCATTCAGGCTACAACTTTAGCAAATGCCAAAAAAATACAACACAAATATTCAGCTGAACAGTAACTAATTTTAAAGCAAATAATACAAAAATCAATGACAATATGTTTCCAATTTCTGTTCTTACAGGATAAGTGAATAATGCTCAGTACTTACAAAACAAGTTCTATTATTTTCTCGCAATTTTTCATTGTACAGAGTCATATTATGAAACTGCGTTTATGAGATGATCGTTTACATTTTGTGGTTTTGGCGTCAGAGGTGATGAGCAATGTATGATTGCAAAGTCTAAGGAAAATGTCAGGATGGCCTCATGCCAGCAGCCATGCCAGTCTTTGGTGCAGAGCCTTGTCTGTCTTCCTTTTTTTAAAATATCCGAGCAACCATTCTGAGCTAAAAATACGGCCTAAACATTTACAGATCAGCAAGCCAACCTCAGTTCAACACCTTCTATTTACGTTTTAGTGTGGCCAATATAGCATTTATATTAATTTTGACATCTGCATGTGATTGGGCTCAGGTTTGTGTATTTTAGCACTACATTCTAACAGCAAGGTGATCATCCAATCAAATCTCAGATCCAGGCATTTTAGTATCATCCACAATTCAAATCATGCATGTTAGGTCAACTGGAGGTTTTAGACAGGAATGAGTGTGGGGTGGCAGTACAGTGGTTAGAGCTGTGTAGTAAGAAGACCACAGGTTCACAATCTGGATGGAACCGTTCTATGTGGACCTTGCATGTTTTTGCTGTGTGTGGGTTTTCTCTGGGTACTCTGGTTTCCCCCCCACAGACCAAAAGCATGCATGCTATGTTGACTTGTAAATCTAAATTGCCATTAGGTGTGACAGAGTGTGGCTAAATGTCGGTCTCATTTGTCTCCATGGGGCCCTGTGATGGACGGAGAACCTGCCTAGAGTGTAACTCGCCTCTCGGCCATTGATCACTAACGGTAGGCACCACTGACCCCGCACAAGAAAGTCTGGATGAAATATGAATTTTGATTAAACTTGCAGAATGTAGTCATTGAATGTGCTGCCACAGTCAACAGATCATCAAATACAAGAACTGCAACAATTTAGTCAACTTTACTGATGTTTAACTACAATTTGGTGTGGTAGTAGCTGAGACAAATTCAGAATAGAATTCAAAATATTACTTCTAACCTGCAAAGCCCTGAACAACCTAGCTCCATCTTATATTACAGATATTGTTCCATGTTTTCCTAACAGAGCGCTTCAGTCTCAGACTGCAGGTTTACTTGTGGTTCCTGGAGTTTCCAAAAGCAGAATGGGAGGAAGATCTTTCAGTTATCAGGCTCCTCTCTTGTGGAACCAACTTCCAGTTTCTGTCCGTGAGGCTGACACATTGTCATCGCATTCTTCCATCAGCTTTTCCCTCTTCAGGGGTCACCACATCAAGTCATCCTTGTTCGTTGCGCTCTGGAGTTTCCATTTCAATACAGTTCAGTTTAAGTCACAACAGAAGTCGTCTCAGGTCACTGAACAGAAACATTCATATTTAAAAATAATAATTTAACATTATTTATCTGAGGAGCAGACTGTTGTGAGTTTAACTCCATCACAGAACTCTTATCTTGAGCTAGCACAAAGGTGACAGTGGAAAGGAAAAACTCCCTCATGAGAAAGAAACCTTTAGCAGAACCAGGCCCAAGACAAGCGGTCATCTGCTTCAGGAACAGATACACAATGGCAGGACAAGAATCACATTAAGATAGAAATAGTCTCAAATGAAAACTATTCAATTTCACCAAATCATTTAAGAAAATTAGGTCAATTTGTCCTCCAGTCGTCTAAGCAGCATTTTTAGCACAAACACAAAACCTGAAGGAACTAACAAGAGCATGAGCAGAAACCACTGGAGCCCCATGACACAATCATTAAATCTAGTTTTCACCAATGTGACACTTTATTTTATTTTGCGGGTAAAACGTTTGTTTTGGTGAAGTGAATCTACAGTTCTGTCCTGATCAAACTGACTGTGAGGTCAAAGGTCAAACTGTAAGTTGATGTAAAACAGTGAGTCCATCGGAGGTGGGTGTCCTATAGGATATTTTGGCTCTTTTCATTAAACTCAGGAATTTGGAGCGTTATTAGTTTTCTGGATTCTGGCAAGCTGATCTTAAAAGTGAGCTGGTGCAGATTCAGCCAGTCGTCAGCTCGGCCTCGGCGTCTGCCAGCGGAGTAATGAGCCTCATCTCTCAGATCGCCATCAACAGGATGAATTACAGACATACCAGACAGGATCACTGCATGAAACTGATCCAGGATCAGCTGATATGAAACCCACACTCAGCGTGTCTGTCTGCATCTACTCATCCAGTCTAATTCTGGTCCCAAACACAATCAGGCCTCTTTTACAATACAGAACTGAACTGAACCTCCCACAGGCCAAAAACATGCACGTTAGTGGTTGGTGACTCTAAATTGTCCCAAGGTGAGAGTGGGAGCGAATGGTTGTTTGTCTCTACGTGTCCCTGTGATGGACTGGAGACATGTCCAGAGCGTACACTGCCTCATACCCACCTGAGCCCGCTTTGTACCTACCTTGGCAGCCATCCCAACAATTCTCTATTTCTGTAAAGCACTTTGTGATTTTACATGAAAAGTGCTATATAAATGAAGTTTACTTACCTACTTATGATTTGATCCAGTTGACACTTGAAATGAAGATACGACAGATCTGGACTTTTTTTCTTTTTTAGGATTTTTTCATATTATTGATGTGGTTTTTATGTCAGAGGTGAGCTCCTGTGGGTGTCAATAAACAGCTTGAAGCTGTTGCCATCGTGCTGATGTTGTTCAGCGTATTGTTTTTGTACTATTAGTGCTTAGTGTACTGTATTGCCAAAAGGTAAAAAGAGATATGGGTTATCTGCAACAATTGTGTATTTTAAATGGCCTTAATAAATTATACTGAAAGTCTTCACAGGAACATTAATAATTCCACCAAAACACCTATTTCATAAATTTTATGTCTGCTGTAAAGATCTGCCTGGCAAAAAAATAAAATAAAATAAAATAAAATAAAAAATAAACAAAATAAAAAAAATTAATTAATTAAATGAGAAAGGAGGATGTTCAAATTTTTTTTTAAATGACTTCAATTGTAGTCATTAATTTTATTCTTCACCTATAATTCAGGCAGTTTTGTTTCTAGTTTATGCTTTTATATTCATTTGACTGTTAGACTGGCTGTAAACTTGATTTGTCTAAATTAATTTTATGTTTATGAACTAATTTCCATCATTTGAGATTTTAGAACGTTTGTGGTTATTTCTGTGAGATTCTGTACAGTGTAAATATTTGGTGGCCATGGCCCATTGTGGCCACCTCCTGGCTCCACCCCTGGATGCATTATAAAAGCAAATCAAAGAACAGATCCTCACAGTGCTTGTTACTTTATCCAGATAGAAGCTAGCTGTAATGGACGCTCTTAACCTAAAATTCCAGGACAATTGTTCTGTAGACACTGAGCCCAGAAAGGCAAGATTTACTGGACCAGAAAAACATATAAATAAACACATAAACACAAATTTGAGATGGTAAAATAGAACATATCAGACAGTCCAGTCAAGTTTCAAGCATGAATTTTCTTCAGGGGGCTTTTTTTTTTTGGTCTCCTGCATTAGAGATTTACAGCGTCACCTGCTGGAGCTTTGACATCACTTTACTGGCAAATAGTGATGCAAGAAGACCAGTAAGCCTTAAAACAAAGTGGACTCAGCAAATTGTATTTCATTGGAATAAAATGCCTTTTATTTGATGAAAGTCACACACACATAAAAAAGGACAAGGTGGACTGAAGTCCTCTGGATTTGTTCATAATGACCAACTTATAATAAGAAGTTGTTCACTGAAGGTACACTTAAGTATGCTTATCAGATAATAAAATAAAATGAAATCAAATTTGATATTTTGGATTTTCTTACATTAAAAACCCAGTCTGTTTTAAAATACATTTTGTACAACGCTGGTTTAGTAAAACCAAATACCTACAGTAGTCAAATACCTCACATTTGTAGGAGTTTTCTGGCTTCAGTGTCCAACAAGTCTTCAAAACTTTAACGTAAACCAACATGAAATGTGTAGAAATGAAGATGCAAAGACATGAAAAACAAATCAATAGCTTTTTATGATGTTTCATTGTAGACTTTGGGAAATAAATTATTTATTCACACACCATGTTCAGACAATTATACTGTAGACTTGTAGCACCTGGTGGTTATTAGAAATGTTTTTAGAGCAGTTTGGTGTGGTACACATTAATATCTGAAAAACAGTTCAGAGCTTGTGGACAAAACAGTATGAATGATTAATGATTGTGGGGTAGAGTACAACAAATTAGTTGACTTGTTTATTTAACTGTTATGCACTGGCAGAGGATAAATGGATTGGCAAAAATGAAATAAATATAAAATAATAAAAAATAATATGTTTGCTTTAATGAGTCTGGACTCAAAGTCTCTACCTTGATCCGAATGGATACGTGCAGGCAAGCCGTAGTGAATAAAACATTATTATTGAATATGAATGATAAATGTTGTTAACTGCCTCAAAGTACAAAAACACAACAGTAGGACAATCTTCGAGCTGAAATTGTCCCTTGTTGTCCCAAAAACCATCAAACAAGTGTCCATTGACGATCACTGTGTTAACAATCAGGAAACTTATTTAATTAATCCAAGCTGCAGCACACCTGTTGCCTCTGGTGTGCCTGGCTTTCTAGTCACTCTCATCAAGCTCAACCCCTGACTGCTCACACTTCCTTTTGGCTTTTCACAATAAAGCAGAAATAAAATACAAACAACAAAATGTTATACTTTCTTGCTTTTAACTTACACTTGTGTATTTTAAACAGTTTAAGCATTTTACAACATAAATGAAATAAAATTGTAGCTATATTTACAACATATTCAACTTAAGAGTTTTAAAATTTTCTTAAAACTGTTTATTAATTTACTCAATGTAATAAAATATTTGTCTGGGTTATTACATATTGATTTTTTGTCAAATTTACAAAGTATTTTTTCCCCAGGAAATAGAGTTTA
Organism: Hypsolebias longignatus; assembly: GCA_031762435.1. Classification (NCBI taxonomy): domain Eukaryota; kingdom Metazoa; phylum Chordata; class Actinopteri; order Cyprinodontiformes; family Rivulidae; genus Hypsolebias; species Hypsolebias longignatus. The sequence goes on along the minus strand of JARVGV010000630.1, from coordinate 23,290,816 downwards.
ATTTAGACAGCTTCTAACTGTGTGGTTGTTATTTTTTTATTTTTTATTTTGTCAGTAAATGATATTCCATTAATGGATAGAGTGGGTTATAGGATGATATGCTATTATACAGTATTTTGAATCTGATTAATAAATTGATTTGGTAATGCTTTATGTAATCTGGTAAATTCAACTTTGGGGGGATAGAATTTATACTTTGCACAGAATTGTTCAACATTTAACATGTAACCATTACCGTTAGAGAGGAAAAAAAATGTTTACATCGTCGCCTTGTGTCGCACATATTTGACGTTGCACACACGGAACTGCGCAGAACGCATGCGCGTTGTCCGTAGAACATTGTGGGTAGGTTATCTTCTTCTGTCTAACAAGTACCGGTACTATGAGTGTAGTTTCCCCTCAACACCGAGTTCGCCGGTTATTTCGCTGTTTTCTAACAGTGTACTGTATTTCCAGGCAGTGGTGGTTCCGTTTATTTTTGACCGAATGCACTAATGTTTTATTGGATTAACGAAGGTGTTAGGCGTTAGCTTGCTAACCGCTCATTTCTCCGGTGGCGTATTCAAATTGAGTGAAACCTAAGTTTAGGTTTGTGTTGCCTGGTAGCTTATCGGAAGATCTGCCTTAAAAAAAAATAAAACAACTAATTATAAACCAAAACCAGCCTATCCGATTGAACTGGTGAGTCAAAAATAAACGTAACTGTTCGTTATGGCCATCTAAGCTAAGCATTAAGTTAATAAGCTAATCAGAAAAGCAGTCCCCCTATTCTGTTGCGTTGTTTATTTACAGGCTTTGAGAGAGTTTGACATTGTGCATTTGTTGTTCAATTGGACAGGAAAACCAGAAACGCACATTTCAGATAGTGAGTTAAGTGCTTATGATAAAAGTATTTTGATCAGAATGTATAAGCCTCTGATCTGTAGGAATTTATAATTTCCTTCAAAGAAACCCCTTTTTGTGTCCTTTAGATCACTTTACAACACATAAGGTGTAATTCTCATTTAATGTTTTCTGCCTCTGTAATGTGCTTATTACATCACTTCTATTCTACTGCTCTATTATTTACCTAAATTGTATAAAGCTTTAGATTCTTCAAAGACTAATGAATATTTATCATCGTTATCATGGCTAGTATATTCTGTCTGGCATCAGTTGTTTCTTCAGTCATTTGACTGTATGCAACATGTATAATGCACTGCTTTTTATAACTTAGAAATAATCAGATATCAGTTTTATTATTAATCTTATTATTAATATTGTTTTTGTTATTATTAATACATAATTATAAACTCATTTTGAGTAACAAAAGGACCAAATTACAATTTAAAATATTCATCTTTCCACATAAAATATTGCACAATGAGCCTAGGGGCAATCCATTAAGTCACTAAGATAAAACACCTAAAAAAGACAAACTTGATTTTATCAGCTGTTGATCAGAGAGGCAACAGTACGAGGTCTGAGAGAGAAGGAGAACTTTGCACATGGTCCAGACGTCACAAGTTTATTCAAACAGATTTGGGTAGATTTTTATTTTCAGTCAGCTTCATTTTTCTCTGACTTACTCCAGACAATAAAAAATAATAAAAATGGAGCAGAGAAGAGGACGCGCAGAAGAAGAGGAAGGAGCAATTTCTGGAGGAAGAGAGGAGCCACCAACTAAGAAGCTGGTAGACTTGTTTATTATCATTAAAAGTATATTTATGTGGATCAGCTGACCTGTTGCTGTTGCTCTAACCTGTACAGAGGAAGATATTGACACGTTATTGATCCTTCAGGTGACTGATCACAGTGTTGCAGTGGCGAGTCACTACAACAGGCAGAAGGAAGTCGGTCTAGAGGGTCGAAGCCACAGCAGGATCTTATTCATGAGGAACTTCAACAACTGGATGAAAAGTGTTCTGATTGGTAACTGATCACTAATCAATAATAATTGCTAGTCCAGAATCTCACCTCTCCAGTTTTCACCAGATGTGATCAGTCTGTCACAAGTTTATTAGCATTTTGTTACCACTGTGGACCATTTCTTTGTTTTTAATTCGTTTTGTCACCTGAGTCCAGTTGAGGTGAGTGAATCTGATCTTTTTCCTTCATTGATTGACAGGTGAGATCCTAGAGAAGACACGAGAAGCAGGTAACAGGGACTTGTCTGTGTTGGATCTCGGCTGCGGGAAAGGAGGAGATCTGCTGAAGTGGAGAAAAGGAGGAATCAGTCACCTCGTCTGTACAGGTGATTAGTGTTTGCAGACTGGTCCCCAGATGTTCCTTCTCTGTATATTATCTCAATGCGGGGTCACGTGAGGACGTCTCTAGGTTGGACGCATCACTCATGATATGCTCTATGAATGTGATAAAGCTCTGATTAGTCTCTGTATAAAGTAGAGTGCTGTATGAATGGATAAATGAGGTCACAGATTGTAGTGTAAAGTACTTTTGAGTATCTTCAAGAGATAGAAGGTGTTATATAAGTACAGTACATTTACCATTTACTTAGTGAAAAAAATTTGTGGGTTTGCATCAATTTGTAAGGTGCTCCTTTGATAAAGTTAATCAGTTTGGCTCATATATTCTTCATTCAGAGCTTTTTCTCTTATTTACCAGTAACTTAAAAGTTATAAAAAGTAAGAAATTGTAGTTTGAGATGACTTTATGTCAGTCAGTGGAGGCAGTAAGCCTTTACGGTAGGAATTTTTATTTTAATGATATGTATATAATGTAAACAAAGGCAAACGTGTTCAAACTTACATCAGGCTGCTGTTTAATACACCATGTTATATTACATTATTATTGTTTAGCGTATATCTTAGATCCTTGTATACTGTTTCTTTTTTTTTATACTTTATATTTTTGCTATTTTTGGGTGTAACTGGGACCTTGAGTACACAGTTTTGTTCCACCTCATGTACCACATGTGATGCGAATGACAAAGTCACATTGAACCTTGAAATGTGCTGATAGCAAACACATTTGAATTTTAGTTGAATTTGGGATCAACAGAAGACCATTCTCCTTTGGTTTCATAGCCCAACGTCAACTTTGGACACTACTTTAAAATTTTTTTTATTTTTTTAATTTAAATATGTAATGTACAAAAATAAAATCCTCCAAACAAAGAACCCTAATATAAAGTCTAATCTAATATGTTTTGTAAACAAAATTAAAAACTTCTATGCTTGAGAGAAAACTGTATATTTGGATTTCTGACTAAAACAAGGTTTAAAATGTTTATTTTAGTGATTTTTTTTTTTTTTGCAGGATTTATTATTCACAGACCAACTGTTCAAATGTCCCATTTCTCATATCTAAACTGCTGACACTAAAACTTCTCTCTGCCAGTTTGGTCCTTTGTGTTTGGATCAGTTTCACAGCTTCCAGGCCACAAATGTCATAAAACTATATTAGAACTTTCTACATCCATCACATTCCTTTACTGACGTTGCTTCACTTTCTTATCCCTGTTGCCAAGGAAATCCACACACTAACTGGCTTTATAATTATAAGATGGCTCTCCTCCTAAATAATTTTGCGAGACTCTCGAGTCTTATGAAAAAGTTAAATGTCTAGATATATAATAAAATGAACCCTCTGGGTGATTCTTTATTAATGTCGAAGACTTTTTAACTTCCTAATCAAACAAACCAGACATTGTTTTGTTTTTTTTAGATTTATGACACATCTTGACAATATGTGTTTCACATGGTTGGACAGTCTCTCCAACATGGATCTCATCCCCCCAGAGCATCAGTACTGAAACACTTCTTTTGTCTTTCTGATTTTGATCAGAACATCGTTCCCACAGTGGAAGCCCGTTTTCATCAAACTGATCGTTCTGGCTCCAGACAAGGAACAGCTGGATCCCCACTGGAGAACGGCATCACTGACTTCAAAGAACCCGAGAACAAAATGATCCATATTTATTCTAAAAAAAAAGTTAAGTCAGGACCTCTGTTCAAAAAACAGCAAAAAAAAAAAAAAAAAAAAAAAAAAAAAAAAAAAAAAAAAAAAAAAACACGTCTAGAGGACCTGACTTAACCTTTTTAGATTTTTCTACCTGGATTATTGAACATGCATCAGGATACCCATATTTAATCTTAACAATACTTCTGTTTTACGTGCATTAATCTAACCTGAGAAGGTTCTCAGTCCATCACAGGGACACAATACAGATGACCACGAGTGTGGCAGCATGACAGATTAGCAGTTAGCACAGTTGCCTCACAGCAAGAAGGTCCGGGGAAGACAGGTGAGGTGTTACCTCACCTGTCATCATGACAAGTATACTAACGATGATAAAAAACACATTTGACCACTTGGCTGTTCTTTAAAAGTGTTTTATAAAACTGTTTTCTTAATTATTTCTACACTTCAATAGTCAAGATTATGAAATTTATGCATTGCCTGTTCAAACACAGAACAAATGCGCTGGGTGAGGCCGTGTAGCGTTCTGGTTCACATCTGGTGGCGCTGAGTCATATACAATACAGTATATGAAGTAGACAGTTGGCACATGCCCATTGCTGTCTCTCTTTATATTGACAATAAACATGTTTGATTTGTGCTGCACATGTTGATGTTCTACAGTCTATGAATGAATGTGTGTTTCTTCTTTCTAATTGGTCATAATTGCACAGTGAAAATACACAGGGTGAGGCAGAAAGTACCTTGCTGCACCGATAGGGGGCAGTGTTACCCCATTGGGACAATGAAACAGTTGCAGTTGCTGTGAGCTCTTTTGTTACGCAGAGAGGTGGCTGGGGGTGAAGCAAACACAATACTCATTTAAATTTGTTTAGACAAAATGGAAGATCATATCTCAAAACTAAAGGATTGTTCTAAATTTGATTTTCAGTCGAAACAGACGGTATTAGAGAGAGGAAGAAACAAGAAGAAGAAAAAGGCTAAATTGAAAAATAAGCTTCTATATTGGGTTCATATATGTGAGCATCCGATTCCAGACGAGCCAGTGCTTCATCTGTCACAAACCTCACCCACCGCACATCACTGGGTCCAAGTCCATCAGGGACAGAGACAAACAACCACTGTCTCACTCACATCTATAGATAATTTATAGTCACCAATCAGCCTAACAAGCATGTTTTTGGTCTGTGGGAAGAAACTGGAGCGCCTGGGAAAAAAAAAAAAAAAACATGTATGCACAGACAGAACATGCAAACCCCACCCATAAAGGTCTCCAGCCAGGATTTGATCTGGTAACCTTCACATTGACAAGTGACAGCTCTTCCAACTGAGCCACCGAGCTGTTCGTAAAACTAGAAACCTCCAGTACATGTATGTAGACCGGGGGAGGCAACTGGAACATCTGGAGAAAACCCTCAAAGTCACTACAGCTACATAATCAAATCTGGTTTTGATTCATTGTCATAACACACAAAAAGATTAATGCAAAATTAAATCTTGACAATACCTCTCCAGTGTTTGATACTTTTCATTTTATTGTCTCGTTGTGTATTTTATTAGGTGAAGAGGGGACTGGATGAGGTTTTGTTGCTAAGGCTGAGGAACCCCTGGGGTTTTGTTGAATTTTGCGGCTCCTGGAGTGACAAGTGAGCGACAGATACCACAGACACATAGATCGTTGGATCTCCACAGATTCTGAGGTTTTCTTTCTCCAGGTGTAAGGAGTGGGAGGACACGGAGCAGTCAGAGAAGGAAAGACTTGAGCTGAAACTCCAGGAGGATGGAGAGTTCTGGTATGGAAGAGATATTAAACCTTGATGTAAAACTTCACAGCAGGAGCTCTGATGATTGTTTCTGGCAGGATGAGCGTGGATGACTTCAGCAGAACCTTCAACGTGGTGGAGCTCTGCAGTGTGAGTCCTGACTCGCTTGACGAGGAGGACACGTCCACCGCTCAGTCCACCTGGACCATCAGTGAACACAAAGGGTCCTGGCTACCAGGAAGCTCCGCTGGTGGCTCCCGCAAATTCAACAGTACGCTGAGGACTTCAGATCTGCTCAGGTATCCACTGAAACCCAGCTGAGCTCTCTGCTGGTCCTCTTCAGAATCCTTCTGGAAGAATCCCCAGTTCCAGCTGGTGCTTCGAGAGCAGGACCAGGACGAGGAGGAGGAGGAGGAGGGCGAAGACGAGGGGGATGATGAAGATGAAATTGATGAGGGGGATCAGGTGATGTCTGCAGAGGAGAAGAAGAAAGCAGAGAAGCAGAAGCAAAGGGCCAAGCACTGCACAGTTCTGGTGGAGCTGCTGCAGAAAAACCGGAGGCAGAAGGATAAAACAAACTTCCTCTACATCGGTTTTCACGTCTACAAGGTGGGAACAAACTTCTCACCCTCACCTCCAAACTTAAGCTGCCTGATAAACTCATCTGTTATTGTACGTCATCTGTTTTCAGGTTCCTCCTGAGGTATGTTCATCCTCATCCACTCCCTGTCAGAACCATTTTATACTCGCAGTCTGTTTTAGCTGTTCACTGTTTCTCTTCATAGCTGAAAGGCGTCTGTCTGAGCCGCAACTTCTTCATGACGACTCGTCCCGTGGGCCGTTCTGGGCCGTACAAAGCTCAGAGGTTAAAGCCCAACTCAAGAGAAAATGTGACATTTTGTTTAAAGCCTTAATGTTTGAAGTCAGCGTTTATTAGCTCTGTTTGTTTCAGCAACAAAGTTGTGGCTAAAGTTGTTAGTCTATTCAAATAAAATGCATCCAAATGCTCTTGTTCTGTTCTCTGCAGAACACTCGAAGGATCATACAAAACGTTTTGGTCCTGTGAAAATTATGAATCTGTTGCTGAGAGTCAGGAAAACAAACAATCAGCCGTAAATTAACTGTGCTGACCCAGGATATTTGCTGCAAAAGACACAAAATGCTAGTTAAAATCTAAAAGTAGCAACTAGCTAAAAGCTAAAAGAAGCAAAATGTTACTTAAGAGCTAAATGTAACAAAAGGCTACTTAAAAGCTAAAAGCAGCAAAATGATAGATGTTAAAAACAGCAAAAGGCTAGCTTATAGCTAACAAAATCTTTGCCAAAACAACTAAAAGTAGTAAAAGTTGTTAAAAGTTGCAAAAGGCTAGCTAAAAGCTAAATAAGCAGTATAATATTTAAAAGCAAATAAATAGCAAATGGCTAAAGAATGGTATCAAAAACTTGATAAAAGTATAGCTAAAGGTTACTTAAGAGCTAAATGTAACTACTTAAAGCTAAAAGCAGCAAAAAGAGAGAAGTTAAAAGTAGCAAAAAGCTATAGCTAATAAAATGTTTGCAAAAACAGCTAAAAGTAAAAGTTGTTCAAAGTTGCAAAAGTCTAGCTAAAAGCTAAAGCAGTATAATAGTTACAGAAAGTAAATATCAAATGGCTAGCCAATAGTATCAAAAAGCTAGCTAGAAGCTCAAAGGAGCAAAGGTTTAGCTGAAAGCTAAAAGCTAACTGAAACCCAAAAGTAGCAGAACACTAGCTAAAAGTTAACAGTTTTAAAATGCTTTTAAAATGCTACAAGCAGAAAAATGTTAGTTAAAAGTAGTAAAGACTAACTAAAATATTAGAGTAGCAAAAGGTAAGCTAAAATCTAAAATGAGCAAACTATAGCTTAAAACTAAAAGAAGCATAAAAAGACAAAAATAGAGCTTTGGTTTACATAATTTCTTTAAAAATAAACAATGTTTTTGAAAGAAATGAAAAAATCTTTATGTGTTTTATGAGGAATTTGTTGGTAAATAAAGTTAAATATCATGAAAAGTGAAAAAAGTTACAGAAAACCAAAAGTCATAGCACCCAGCTCCTGAATGAGCTGAACATTTTTGTGTGAGCGTGGCTAAAAGAGCCAAAATATTCAGAAGTAGTTACGATGCAAAAACATGAAAAGTAAATCAGTAGAGTAAATGTGAATCAGTATTAATGAAGGTGGATTTTAACCTGTGAGTGATTAACGGTCCCACAGAGGCGTGTGGAGGAAGCTGCGCCTGGACCCGGGGAACTACGTCATTGTGGGGTCCACGTATCGGCCCAATCAGCCTGGAGAGTTCTTCGTCCGCATTTTCTCCAAGATCAGAAACACTCTGGGGTGAGATGAAGGACACTTGTTCTGAGAGCAAGAAACAAAATCCAGATGAATCCATTACTTGCAATAACTACGTTCACTCAACACCTGTAGTTTTGAACACCATACAAGTTCAAAGTAACTTGTTAAGGATCCATAGTTCAGATTTAATTTGATAATACCGTATGAAGATACAGAGATGTTGAACACAGCAGTCTTTGAAGGTGCTATAAAGTAAAACGGAAATGTTTGGTTCTTATTCACATTTCTGTTTGATAGCAAAAACACAACGCAATGTTTGTTCCTCCACTACGTAAAGTCAACATTTTAACAAATAACTGACTATAGATTATAAGCCTTGAAGTGGAATTGTCTCATATACTGTAGTTACAAAATAGCTCAGTTTTATAATGAGTTTATCTCCGAGAAGTCTAAAGTTGAATTTACGCACTGGTGGTGACATTGTCCAGAGTTTATTCTGCTCATTTATGCAAAGACGTTCACCTGTCGCCCTAAAAACATAAATGAACTTTCAGCTTCTGGCCGTCAGACTAAGACTTCCTGTCCGACTGAAAGTCATATCCCTTGAGGCTTTAGCAAACTTCTTGGATCAGACTGACTCAAAATGTTATCCAGACATCAATGTGTGCACATTTCATTAAGGGGCGGCACGGCGGCACAACCGACTTAGCCACTGCCTCTCAGCAAGCAGGTTGTCCCGGTTCAAATCCCAGTCCGGGGGCCTTTCTGTGTGGAGTTTACATGTTCTCTCTGTGCATGCGTGGGTTTTCTCCAGGTACTCTGGTTTCCTCCCACAGTCCAAAAACATGCATGTTAGACTGATTGGTGACTCTAAATTGTCTCTAGGTGTGAGTGAGAGAGTGAATGGTTGTTCGTCTCGTTTGTCTCCATGTGTCCCTGTGATGGACTTGCAACCTGTCCAGGGTGTACCCCGCCCCTCTCACAGTGACTGCCTGACATGGGCACTAGCGACCCCCGTGCCCCAAAATGGAAGAAGAAGGTAAAAGCTAATGGATGATATTTTCACAGTTTTAGTGTGTGTAACAGTTTTCTTTACAGAAGGCTGTATAAAAGGCAACACAGGATAAAATCTAAACTTTAAAAATCAATAAACACAATTAACCAAAAGCCTGTCTAACGAGATAAGTCTTAAGGCTTTTTTTACCATTACCATACCATTGGTATAAAGTATTATAGGTGTTATTTAAGATAGTTACTGTGGCAAATTCAGCTCTGAGGTTATTACAGTTTGGTGTGAGGTGAAAACACACATCGTGTTCAGCTTCTGTGTTCACAAACATAATTTTACTGGATTTGCTTGCAGGAAATGCAGGTAGAGGAACTCACTGCTGTCAGGCAGACGTTACAGGCTGACCTGGAGACGTCCATTCGCCGCATTGTTGATCTACAGGCCGCCCTGGAGGAGGTGGAGTCAAGCGATGACAGTGATACTGAAAGGTAGTTAGACTCCAGTGAGATATTTCTCTAACTGATTAATCAAATCTGATTTTTTTTTTACTTAGTCTTTCACCACTCTGTTCTTAAATCCAGTGTTCAAACTGCTGTGGAATCCTTTACTCAAAAGAAAGAGCTGTAAGAAACTCATGGCTGTGTGTGTGAGGTCGCAGTGTTTGGTTGTGATTTTCAGGCTTGCGGGTGTGACCCATACAGCAAGTGTCAGCAATAAGCATTTTAGAATGCTCAACAATTAAAAAAATAACAAAAAACAAAAACTGTTTTTTAAAGGATAATTCTAGTCATTTGTAACTTGTTCTTGTCATAATTTCAATCCTTGCCTATCACTGAACTCACTGAAGCAGCTGGACAATTTAGACCTAAAGATGAAGAACCAACCATAACTCACTGACTGAAGACTGAAACAGGTCACTCAAAAAGACACCTATCATTTCTAATCAGATAAAAATTAGGTGATGTTCAGTTTGAATATTTTTTCTTTACAAATGCTTTCTAATATCCATAGAATCTTATGAAAATAATGTATTCACCCTTTAAACAAAACACAAGTATTTTCAAACCACACTGAACTTTTTTCCTTGCAAGCTTCTCATTTCTCAATAGCACCAAATCAACACTGGCTCTACTGCAGGCATTTGTGCGTTTAGCAAGTCCTGAAGTTCTTGCTTAATGCTTGGAAGAAGTTGGTTATATATTTTTTTGTTCCAACGTACATATTTATTTTCTACAAAATGTCAAAGAATCACTGGCAGTGTGTATAATTTCCCCACCACTATAGCACCCAGCAGTATCAGTACACTCGAGGCTGTAAATTGTACCTGCTTGCAATAGCTACCCCTCTTGATTTAGATTCAAAATTGAACTGAACACCTGACCAGATCAATTTTTAAATAAACTTTCCAATATCTGCAGAGCACACATAGGTCTCATGTAATAAGGCAATATCACAGTTCATCTGTTTTAGATGTGACATAATTTTCTGGAATTTTACTGGACAATTATAACTGGGCAGCCACTCAAGTGGCCAACATCCTTAATGCTGGTCATGGTTGAACAGCAAAAAATAATTTACTCACAAAATGTCACAAGCCAATACCTAATTTAAAAAAGCTAATCTGTTATAAACCTACCCCTCTCTCCTTCCCAATGGAGAGAACAAAAAACACTGAAACTGAAAATCCACACATTAGTGCTCACAATGCAACCATCTGGGCTCTCGTCTGCCCACATATGCTATAAGTATTAGTTAAAAAAAAAAAAAAATAATAATAATTAAAAATT
>JARVGV010000630.1:23260856-23273638 GCA_031762435.1 Hypsolebias longignatus | reverse complement strand
CGAAGTCCAGATGACATGATTCAACCTTTTTTGTTGTTATATACCTGGATGACTGAGAAAACAAACTTTGTGTCTTTGGACGGTTTGTTTCCCTCCACATCGGAACAATTACCATTTGTGTTTTGCAAGTCACACCCCGTGGCTCGTTCATTTGATTGATCTCTAACCTGAAACCTTCACGAGCCTGTTGGTCCAGGTGGAGCCTCTTCCCTGCTGTCAGAGCAGATTATGCAAAACTGGATCCGATCAAGAAGAATCGGTCTGAGGAGGCCTTCTGCGCCAACGTTTGCTCCTACATTTACTCTGACGGACTCCCAGCAGCTGCCGCTCGCATTCAGGCCCAGCTCCTATTTATAAACCGATGAGATGACGCAACATCTCCTCCTAAATCACTGCTCAGACCAGAGCTGCACTCTCCTGCTGAAACGATTTTGTAAAAGCTAAATTCATAATATTTTGTAGCTCATGTCTGTGATTGTCTTTTAATTCTATTTTTAACTAATATTTTTAAAAGGCACAATTTATAAAATGAAACTTTATGGATTACACAACTGTAGAATTAAAAAAGCAGTTTATTTGTGTGTAATATGAAGTGTATTTTTAGGTTTTTACATATTTTAAAACGTTTCATTTAAAGCAAAAGGTTTTCACAGAAGTATTTTTTATCGTCATTTAACCCAAAGTATGTACCGTGTGCAGAAAGCAACTTATTTTGTTGTAAGAAACAAATACTTATTAAATGTAATTAAGAACATTTACCTGAATAATTTCATTTTCATACCATTTACTGTATTTGGTTTTCTACATTTTAGAATAAAAATATTTGCTTCATATATAAAATATTGTTCTAAATTCTTAACCCAAAAGGAGTTTTCTAGAACTTGTTTCTTTACAAGAACTGTAGTTTGATTTACTTATAAAATGTGTACGGTAGTTTGGGAGATTACAGTTTTAACAGTTGGTAACGTTATCTAAATTGGGAGACAAAAACCAAGTTTACTCATAAATTATCTGAATTTTTTAAAATGTGATTGAAACAATAACACTATAAAAGACTTAATTCTGCCTGAAGAATCACACATTTTATAGTCTGCATGCATTTTCCTGATATCTTTGTACAATTATTGTATCTAATACCTAATAGTATATCAACTTGCTTTTTTAATTAAAACCTCTGAATGCCTCAACATATTGGGAGTGACCGCGCTGAGGCGTTTATTGGCAGGTAAAAACTTAAATTTTCATCTTTGTCATTTAAATTCAGTTCTTTATATTATTTTATTTGTATATTTATTATAGACTGTGCAGAACTGCTTTTGTTTCATTAAATCTGAGAAGCTAATCTTCTGAAAGACTAGTTAAATAGACAAACAAGATCAAATATAACTCTCTTTGTCACATTAAATAATAGTTTGGCACCAACAAGATGATTCTCAAAGAACTATTTACTGAAAACTTGTCATAAAGTCAATGACTGGAGCGTGACGCCTCTCAGGTCCTGTGTTGGGTTTTGCCAGAGTCCTTTTTAATTTTTTTATTTTAAGACATGACTTTTAGGTACTGTTTATCTGCTGGAGTGAGTCTTTAAAGTCTTTTATTTCCCTTCTTTAAAGTTCACACTGCGTAGGGTCAAGTATGAGGACAGGACTATAAGTAAAAAAAAAAAAAAAACTCACAAAGTCCAAAGAAAAACTTTCAAAGATCTTCAAAATAACAGAACTATTGTTCAAAACTACTTTTAAACTTGGCTCTTGGGAAGCAAAGTATAAATAAATTAGAGGTGATTTAAAACCTGTTGTACATGATTTTCATGGTCCTTGTTTGTGTTTCAGCTCAGCTTCTCTGTTCACAGCTCTGTAAACCTGTGATGAAACCTGAGTTCGTTGGGGTCATCAATGTCAGGGAAAGATGATCGGCTCCACAGCCCAGGATGACTCGAATACTTTCCACCGCATCATGTTGGGGTTTCCATTCAGTAAGTTTAAGCTGCAGCTGCAAGTTGAGGTTAGAAAGCAGCAGAGGACTAAAAGCAGCTCCAGGAAACCACAACAGAAGCAGAAGGGATTCGTTTTTGTTTGCGATTATGTCCACAGAATAGTTTATGTGAAGGATCATTATGTCAGGGAAAGCCTCAGAAAGGAAACCATCCAGCAACAGGAGCATGAAGAAGCTCCGTGCTGTGAGCATGGTGTGCAACCTGACGAGCAGCTGGCAGCAGTGGGTGACGGAGAACGAGAACAAACAGGCCAGTGAGCCCAGCGGATGGGCCCCTGACTCACTGGGAGGAGAAAACGAGGACCCACGAAAGACATGGACCCCTAAAAAGCCCCCTTCTATCCAAACCCAATCAGCTGCTGAAAGCCATACAGAGGCTCCAACATCTGGGGCATCAGTCAGTGAGAAGGTTCAGACTTCAGAAGAGCCTCTGCAGTCATCTCGCATCAAAACAAAGCAGGTGGTGAAGACCGTGACCAGCAGCGTTCAGGAGAAAGGTGCTGGGATCGGCCTCCTGACTGAGAAGATACAGAAGGAAGCTCTGCCTTCAGGCGAGGAGATCGACAGGCTGCTGAAGAAGAGAGGCTCCCCCACGCGCCGCAGGAAGTGCTCCAACATGGTGTCCTCTTTGACTAAAAGTTGGAAGCAGGTGGAGAAGGAGAAAAATCTTGTTAGAGAGGGAGGAGGAGATGGGACAGAAAGAGAAGAAATGATGAGATCGGACAAAGAGGATGGTCAAAAACAGGAAACGCACATTTTAAAAGCAGAGGAGGAAGATGACTCTGAGGAAGAGTCAGTGAGGATAAAAAGACCACCAGTCTCCATGTGAGTATCATTCGCTTCATTTGGATCAGATTGATCATACAGCTGATTTTAATTATTATTATTATTTGTTTTACAAAGGTACGTGTCCCAAATGTTCATTAAAGTAGCACTAACATTTCCATTTAGGCCACACATGAAACTGTTGGCTTCATTATTGCGTTAATTTAGTGTTAAATAAACTTTTTCTGATTTTTTTTTTTTTTTTAGTGTTAGATGTACAACCCTAATCCAAAAAATGTTGAGATGGATGAAATTAAGTTAAAAACCTAATGCAATGAACTGCAAACGTCATAAACTGTTATTTTATTAACAGTGGAGCATAGTAAACATGTCAAATGTTTACACCAAGAAGTTGTTTTTCATTTATTTATGTATTTAAAAAAAGGTTATTTTGATTTTGATGGCAGCGACACATCTGAAACAGTTGGGATAAAGCTAAAAAAAAAAAGTATATAAAAGTAAGTGGTATTTATAAGAAACAGCTACAGCATTTTACAACTAATTAGATTAATTGGTACAGTTTGGCGCCCCACGTTGGGCACCAAAATGAAGTGGCCTATTCTTCATTCAACAGGTTATTACCTCAAAAATAAAAGACTCTGGACTTTGATGTGACAGCAAAATTGGGTCTTTATTGAAGAAAAAAAAAATGTCAGACAGTCTTTCAGAAAAAGCCAAGATACTTTATACTTCACAGGCCTTACATACCTTTTTCTGTGCGTTAGCACCATCTGCTTCTTTTTTGTTCTTAACACCCCCACAAACACTGATAGGAAGAATGTACATCCTGTGTCCATAATATTGTTCTTCACACAGATCTTTATATGTCCTGAAGAAGAAAAAAACATCTCCATCTTCTTGCACACAATAATGTAGCTGGATCAGTCAAAATACTTCATTTTCATACTTGGTAAAGAACAACTAAAGATACTTTTCCCCTGGCCTGAGCCACTTCAGGTGCTTGTTCTAGACCTTATAGGAGCCACTGCATCAAAAACAAATCTGAATCTGTTATCACTGTATGGGTTCAGGAAGACTTCCACAATTTTTAGTCTGTAAACACAGTTTACTGTGGTTAAAGCTCTACCATGCAAAGGAGACCCATATGTAAACTACATCCAGATACACAGCTGCCTTCTCTGAACCAGTTTGTATAAAATGGACTTAAGCAAAATAAATGAATGAAAACTTGAATTTCTTTTTCAAAACTGCAGATACCACATCCTTCATACTATAGAAGAAATGGGCCATCTGGTCAGTTATCAGCACACTGTTCGACAGCGTGTCTCTCTGATGGTATGGGGGTGCATTAGTATAGCACGGGAAGTTCACACATGTGCAAAGGCATCATCAATGCAGAAAAGTACTAGTTTTAGAATGACGTGATCCCATCGGTAAAAAAAAATCCAGTAAGTAAAACCCAGAAATGTTTAGCAGCTTAAATCTTGTATCTGACAAGAATGAAACATTCTCCTTCAAAAACGCCAACAACATGGTCTCCTCAGTTCTTGGACTTTTACAGACTGCTGTTAAAAGAAGAGGAGATGCTTCACAGAGGTTAACATGACCCTGTCTGATGTGTTGAAGTCATAAAATTCAAAATCACATTATTCCCCCCCCCACCCCCAAAACGAACCAGTTTCTCTGTTTCAACATTTTATATTTTTAATTATGTTTCATAGTGAATACAATATACGCTCATGAGATTAGAAAATTATTGAAGACTGTTTTTATTTCCATTTTACATCACATCCCAACTTTTTCCTGATTTGGGATTGTTGAATAATGACGGAGCAAATGTTAAAAAGTTTTCCAGCAGGAAAGAATTTGAACAACAAACGTTAATAATTTTCCCACAACAACAACCTAATAAATTCAGCTCCATAAAAATTGTCAGAGGTCGTCAATTCAGCTCAGACCTTTTCTGCAGTTTGTGTTCACATCAGCAGAAATAAAAAAACTAGGCTGCAACTTGAATCAGCACAAGCTGACACTCTGCATTCATTTTCCAGAAGAGTCGTGATACAGCGGCGCACTCGCTGATCATCCAGACTCTGTCGGCAAAAAGACCAGAAATGTCAACAAAAAGTCAGCTGCAAATATAAAACTTCTGTTTTTGTCTCAAATCACACACAAACATGATATTTTTGAGGGTTTTATTTTTGCAGACATCTTACAGCCCTGGATGTTGCAAAACTTTACATCTGATTTGAAACCCAAACAGCACCACATAAATGGAGCAGATTCAGTAAACTTGCTATGCTCACATTACTGAACTGTATTAATGTTTTTTTTAGGTTCAAACAAGTATGAAGAAAACCATTCATTCCCAATCCAAGACTTTTGCTGAAAGCTTTTGCATGGAAAATGACAAAAATCCAACAATTATTTAAATATTTTGCTCCTCATCACGATCAGAGACAACCACTGCTGACAAAGGTGCGTTAAAATAAGTTCAGGGTATAAATAGTTATTTAAATTTACATTATTTCCATCTTAGATTCACAAAGCTCTCCACAAACTGAATTTAGTTGATAATGACATAAAAATATTTTCAAATAAAATTAGGATTTCTTGAAGAAATGCACTTTGCTTTTTTAATGAGCTCTGGCGCCCATATATGGAGGGTGAAATGTGACAAAATTAAATAACTAAATACATCATGAAATAAAAACATGTACCAATGAATGTCCCATTAAATAATTAAATATATCATAACTATTTAATGCATAATTTACATTTGATTATTTAATGGGGCATGTATTGGTACATTAATTTATTTCATGATGTACAGTATTTATTTATTTAATTTTGTCACATTCCATCCTCCATACCCATCTTGCATTGAGTTGACTTTAAAAGTTAATGTGCATCCAATGATGCATTCATTAAGTAATTAAATATTTTGCTAACACAGAGACAAATACACAAAATAAGCTATACTTGGGTTATCATTGTAAACAAACATTTTGTTTGAATTTGCATGTAAAACCGAACAAAACTTCAAGTTCCTGCAGATGAACCGGAGTTACCAGAGTGTCTTCATTAATTACCTGTAACTGTCTGTAATCCCGTCTGATTTGTCTCGTAGATACAAAAAAGAAGCTGAGGATGCCAACAAGATCAACGCCCTCTCCAAGAAGCACAGCGCCGTGGGAAACCTCAAGAGCCGCTGGCAGAACTGGGCCGTGGAGCACACCGTCACCCAGAAGCTGAACCCCTTCAGCGAATACTTCGACTACGATTACTCCATGTCCCTCCGACTCCAAAAAGGCCAGGAGGGTTACGGACGCCCCAAGGAGGGCACCAAGACCGCAGAGAGGGCCAAACGGGCCGAGCAGCACATCCACCGTGAGATAGACGACATGTGCTACGTGATCAGGACTTTGGCTGATCCGGACCCTGACGGGAAGACCCGTGTCACATTCGGACAGCTTTTTGACAGGTACGTTCGCATCTCTGATAAGGTGGTGGGCATCCTGATGAGAGCCAGGAAGCACGGGAAGGTGGCGTTTGAAGGGGAGATGTTGTGGCAAGGCCAGGACGATGGAGTGATCATCACTCTGCTGGTGTGAACCGGGTCGGAGCTGAACCGGGACGCCTGCTGATGGGACCTGAGATGGTACCGTTCGACTGGTGAAGCCCAAAAGAACGTCTGCTGCTACTTTTAGTTGATACTTGAAGATTTCTTTCCTCTCTTCAGAACCCCAGAGCCGTGCACCCCCACACACTCACACACTGAAAAAGCTGCTGAAATCCACCCTTTAAACTTGAATGTACTTATTTGTTCATATGTTACACTTTGAAAGAGTTTACACCAGTAATTTTCCAGGTATATTGTATCTTATTGGCATCTGGAATGTGGGTAGGCACTCAGCGTCAACGAAGCACACGGCTGAATCAGATGAAAACCATGTGGAAACTAAAGCCACAGGATTTATCTACATTAGGCTGGTCATCTGTGTAGCTATGCAAATGTAACCCGTTACTTCAATTCATGGGTTAAATCAGATCATATTGTGCAGATTATGTGCCTTAATCCATGATGTTTTTTTGACTGGTCTTATGGTTTTGTCTTTAAATGTGTATAATGATGCCAATATCAAATATAACCCAATAAAAACTAAATTTTTTTAAATTTAGATTTCAGTTTTATTGAAGAGTTTAATGATTCTTTGAGGAAAAGTGCACACTAGTCGTCCTCACATTATGTGAAAAGATGCCTTTCCTGATGCACCCTGGGCTTGAACCTGCAACCTCTGGATTAAAAGACTGTGGCACTGCAGCCAATCCGTGGCAGCCTGGACCGATTCTCAGGAAAATAAAAAATATGCAATAAATTTATAAAGATTAAGAAGCTGGGGCGGCACGTGGGGCTGTTGCCTCTCAGCAAAATGGTTGCCGGATTGAATCCTGGCCTGGAGCATTTCTGTGTGGAGTTTACATGTTCTCTGTGCATGTGTGAGTTTTATCCAGGTGAGGCTGATTTGTAACTAAATTCAGTTCAGTTTATTTTAGAGCCAAGTGGCAGCAGAAGTCGTCTCAGGGCACTGAACAAAACCATTTTCATAAAAAAGACCATTAATAAAAGTTATCTATCTAAAGAAGTAGCAGACTGCGCTTGATCTTCGCTTGGTCCTAGTCTCCCTAAATGTCTATAGGTGTGAGTGAGAGAGTGAATGGTTGCTTGTCTCGTTTGTCTCTATGCGTCCCTGTGATGGACTAGAGACCTGTCCAGGGTGTCACTTCTCGCACAATGATGGCTGGATATGGGCACCAGTGACACCCCCCCCCCAACCTGAAAAGCAAGAAGCAGGTAAAGATGATGGATGGATGGATGGATGGATGGATGGATGGATGGATGGATGGTCTTTCCCTAAACTAATCTCTGGCACTAATGCAGAAATTGAGAGATGTGTAGCATGAAAGGTTAAATGTTGATTTATAGGAAAATCTGAAAAGTTGCAGTGCCAGGTGGTGGACATGCCACAGCTGAACATCATGTCCAGTGACTCGGCTGAGAGCTTTAATAACAAATCTGTTACTGCCGCTTCCTCAGCAGTCGAGTCCACGGAGGCCCCACCTCGCTCCAGGCCCACTGGGCCATCCTGGATGTTGGAGGAGGCCTCATGAAGAAGACGAATACTGAATTACTCAAGTTGTTTTCCTTCTCTGTCAAACATCTTCTTCATTTTAAAAGTTGAGTTTTGTCCTTGTCGTATAAAAAGCCAAATTAAGCATCATGTTTCAGTCAGTAATGGACTTTTTGTTGTCTCAGTATGAAAACATCCAAACTGGAGTGACTGTTTTGTTTGTTTTTGTACTTTTGATTTGAATGAGACTCAAATTTATGAGCCACCCTTTTTGTTCTGTTTAAAAATGTGTAGGAACTAAAACTTTGACTAAATATATTACATTTATGCACATTTTTACACGCCGTTAAGACTATCTTACATAATTTATTATACATGCATGATATTTTACAACTTTAAGCTTTTTATCTTTTCCCAAAATATCCAACTGAAAGGGGAAAAAATAGTTTTTTAGGCTTCTGCTTGCAAAACATAAATACATCCAAAGTATCCGGTTTGGAGGCGAGACAAGTTTTAGCAATAATAAAGAAGTATCAGTGTTGCAGCAATTTTGGATTTGATTAGTTGCTTGAAGAGTGTCGGATTATTTCAGGTTGCTTCGTGTTCCTTCTGGAGACTCTGTTCTAATAGCTGCAGTTTAAGAGCAGGACATAAACAGAGGAGCAGCTGAGCACCAGGTTAGGAGGTTAAATCTGGGTTTACCACTGGGGGGCAGTTCAGACTGCACTCCAGTCAGCTGATGCTAAATCACCTATTTAAAGCTTTTATGTAACTGAACAGAACAGGTCCTTCATGTCCCAAAACTTTGTTTTATTTATTCATTTTTTTAAACTAAAACTTCCCTTCTGGTTTTTGTTATTCTCTGTTTTTCCTGCAGTTTTTTTTTACTCCATTGTCTCAAACACAACAGTAGTGTTAGTGATGCAATAACTGTTTTATTATTGCGTAGCAACCTGTGTGCAGCAGGATTATATTATTATTAAGAATGTGTGGACTCCCTGCAGCGTTTTAAACGTTTCTATTTCCTGAAGCACGAACTGAAAACTATCATCAGTCAAGTTCAACACGATGGACCCGGGTTTAATGTTCTACTCAAAATCCCAATTAGCATGAGCAATTAGTTCAATCAGAGCAGGGAGGGGTCTGCAACCTGAGGTTTGGGAGCCACATGTGACTCTTTGGTCCCTCTGCAGTGGCTCTTTAAAGCTTTTAAATTTAAAGTGATATTTTCACAAATTAAAAAAGGAACCACACAGGCCTTGAGTTTTTAAACTCCATAAATATGTTGCTTCCGCCTGTAAGGCACAGAGCATGTAAATTATGCAAAAAACTGCGACTTATAGACTGAAAATTTTGGCATATACTCTGAAAGGGCAGATGAAGTTAAGTGCTACGTGTTGTCATCACTGTATGTTCTCATACAATGGAGAAATTAGTTCTCTGCATTTAACCCATCAAACCACCCAGGAGGAGCAGTGAGCAGCTTTGTGGGTGCCTGGGGCAGGGGCAATTAGGGATTGAGTGACTTGCTCAGAGACACCACGACATGTGGGGATGACTGGGGATTGAACCACTTTTGGGTTTTAAGTCGGCTGCCCTGCCTCTGCCCCATCTCGGCCCCATGAAGCCAACAAGAACACTGACAAACAGTGAAGGAACAGAGAGACGTCCTCATACTGTCACAAAGATTACCTTTTTTAATCACATCATCAATCACCCCTTGCCCCCACCTAACTCCAGTGGGCCACACTGGCACATCGAGTCTCCAGTTGGCCACACTGGCACATCGAGTCTCCAGTTGGCCACACTGGCACAGCCAGTCTAGTGGGCCACACTGGCACAGCCAGTCTCTAGTGGGCCACACTGGCACAGAGAATCTCCGGCACAGAGAATCTCCAGTGGGCCACACTGGCACAGCCAGTCTCTAGTGGGCCACACTGGCACAGATAATCTCCAGTGGGCCACACTGGCACAGCGAGTCTCTAGTGGGCCACACTGGCACAGCCAGTCTAGTGGGCCACACTGGCAGAGCCAGTCTCCAGTGGGCCACACTGGCACAGAGAGTCTCCAGTGGGCCACACTGGCACAGTGTGGCTCATCATGACAGGATTTGTTGCGACACTGTTTGTTTGACCGCCACTTGTTAAACCTGTGTACGATACAATAATCACATGACCAGGCTTGATGTGAGCTATTTTTGGCTCATTTTTGTGTTCATTAACAACATGATGCAAAATAAATTAAAAAAATATATAAATAAAAAATGTAAGTGGGAGGAAAAAAAAAACTGGAACAAAAGGTCAAAAATGTTATTTTTAGGTAATTTCTTAACAAAGTGTCACAATAAAACGATTGAGGGAGTTTCCAGAGGACTGACATGCAGGAGCTGTGGTATGTAAACCTGCAGCCATGTGGTTGTCCAACCTGTTGGATTTCCTTGTTAGTGGGACTGAAGGAACGTTCTTATCATTTAAAGTGACAGCAGATCTTTTAAAGTAGAATTCTGTGGGGTGGTGGTGAACTATTGTATCTTGTCGGTTGTGGATAGATCTGTGAATGACTTCAGTATGGATAAATCATATTTAATTCTGATAAGTGAGGGCAAAACCAAAGTGACAATCTTAAAACAAATCTCAAAACTGGTCTCTCTTGAAAATGAGTCGTTGCATCTAAATAAGCCTACCTGTCTATATAAAAGTTAAATTAAAAAAAGAAGATAAAGCATAGTGGTTTAAATAATCATCAATCCAGTTAGACTATTCAAAAGTGGTTCAACGAGACATCTACAACAAATAAGTTATTTTCATAACAAATAATAAAATCTGCACTGCCCTTTTAACAACAGCAAGCTTCATGAGCAACACAGTTCCTTAAATGACGTTTGCAGACTCTGAAGCCTTTCAGATGAGGTGTATTTACTGAAGGTGTTGTAAAACACAGAATAAAAAGAGAGTACTTAAAGTTTGACCTCAGTGTCAAACATCAGGGAGTTCGGTGTGATTTGATTTATGCCCATTTGAAAAATATTATTTTTTCCTGAGGCTGGTGTTTTGCTTCAGTTTCTATCATCTAACTTTATTTTAATCAAGCTGTTTAAATAATATTGTGCAAAGTTCGCCAGGTTTTTGAAATGTATCTGTAATCTTTCATTAATGAATCAAACTGAATTTAGGCTTTCAAATCTTCATTTTTTTTTTTTTTGACAAAAGCTATAAAATTGCACAGCAGCTCTAACATTTAGCCATTTTTCACATTCAATAAAGGTAACTTTTTTTTTTTTTTTTGTCTCTATTATAAACCTTGACAATGACTGAAAATGTCCAATGTGATCCCTCTCGGACATTTAAAAAAAACATTTTAAAGAAAATGACAAATAAAATCCCAATTTAAACCTGTTCTTGTTTAAGGTTTAGTTTTAAACTCTGCTCCTTTTTACATATCAATATATTATTTTATAAATATTTTGTTGTTATAATTTTCTCTCTTGTAAACATGAGTCTAAATAAAAGTAAAGAGAATTTGCATGTACAATAAATAAATAATTTAAAAAAAAAATCGGCTTTCTTGTTTATTCGTTGTGTTTATTAGCCTGCTTGTTCTCGAGTCCCAAACATTGACTGAAAACGTCGAGCCTACATTTCCCAGAGGGCTTTGCGGCGCGGCGGCAGCAGCAGCTGTGCGCGCTCCGACTCGCCCGCAGCAAAGTGATGAAAACACGCCGAACAAGGTGGAATGAGGAGGCGCTGAGTTTTATTTCTCCTTCTGTCTCTGAAAGTGATGCCTGGCGGTGAGGAGTAGCAGCATGGCTGTCGAAGGTAAGCTCGTCCTGAGGTGACATGTTTGTTTTTTTATTTATTTATTTCCCCCCATGGCTGCTGTGGCAGCAGGAGCACGCGCCGTCAGATCGTAATTATCCGTACAGATGAAATGACACAGACCTTCTGGCATTCTCCGCCTCGGCTGTGCACGTAAACGCACCACGGAGCCCGTGAACGCCTCTCTGCTCGTGTCACTGTGGCGCGCTCGGGTTGGTTGAGGCTGGTTGAAGCTGGTTAACAGGTTTTCTCACCTGCTGTTCTCTGGAGGAGGAAGCTCAGACGTTCAAAGGAGAGGACGGTGAAGGTTGTCGCTGTGTCTGGATGCTCAGACCCGTCGGGTTGAGGCTCCTCTTGTGGCAGCAGGTGTTCGGGCACGGAGGGAGGAAGTCACGCGCCACCTCCTCGTTGGATGGTTTTAATTAAGGCGCTCGAGTCGGGATGCTCGGTCAGTCTCCTCACCTGATCGGAGGCATCTTGTGGATCCAGAATCCAATGAGAGGTACGGAGGGGGTGTGATGGGGGTCTTGTCGCAGACAAGCTTGTTTTTATTTTTATTTTTCTACAGACATGGCAGTTTGTTGTGATGGTGCTGCTGGATCAGAGTGTTAATTATATCAAAGTGAGACAACTTCAGGCTTATTGTTGAGTATTTTCTTCAGTGGGCTTCAAGGTTATGAACAGTTAGTATCTTACCTGTTGTAGATAGGTCTCAGTTTGGGGAAATAGTCTTATGTTTGACCTACTAATGAGTCAATGTGAGGTCAATGGAGTGCACCTGTCTTTGCTGAGCTGTGCGAATGCTGACTCAGCATTCAGACTAATTATTTAATTTTTCGCTATGCGTTATTTACAATCGTATATTGTCTTGTTTTAATCATTCTTTTGTCCAAATGTTCAGTAAGGAGGTGACCGCTTTGCCTCCTGGTTTGCATAATTTTCTGTAATTTTATAAAATATGTAACTACTGTACTGTATTTACAAATACACAAAGTTTGTTTTCTCAGTCATCCAGGTATATAACAACAAAAAAGGTTGAATCATGTCATCTGGA
>JARVGV010000630.1:23228910-23243999 GCA_031762435.1 Hypsolebias longignatus | reverse complement strand
AGGTGGCTTGGTATGGCAAGCCAAATGTCTCATTAATAGCCACTTTTACCTATTATTGAGACTCTTGGCTTGCCATAAGGCTTGAGGGCCCTCTAGCGGCCGCAAATGATGATGTTTAATATTTTTCATGTCAGAATGAATTAAATCATCATTGGGTTATAAATATGAGTGGAAAACATACATTAGTCACTTCGGTGGTTAAGTTGCAGGACTTGCAAATTTATGCATAAAGGTGCAACTTATACTCTGAAAATTACAGTAGGCTGAAAGTTACAGGAATTACCAAGAAAAACTTGAATATATCTGAGAACAGCTGAAATGATCTAAAAACATTCTTTAAAAGGAAGCTGAAAAGGTAGAACAAGTTTAAATTAGCACAAGAAAGCAGAAATAACACATTTGCCCAGTTAGGCTGAAAGAAGCAGAAAACAGCTGAAAATGAGCTTAAAAAGCAGACAGCTGAACTAGGAAGACGGAAGTGTAGAGAGCACATTTTTGCTGAATTAGGCTGAAAAAAGTTTAAATGAGTATAAAAAATATTGAATTAGCTTAAAAAGCTTCAATTAGCATAAAACAGCTGTCTAGTAGCTGAAATAGTAGAAAAACCTGAGACTTGTAGAAATAAGCTGAAAGGAGCAGAAAGAAGTTAAGAAGCAGAAAAATGTTGTTGTTAGCAGAAAGAATCAGAAAGAAGCACAAAACAGCTGAAGAAAAAAAACAGCTGAATGTAGCCGAAGCTGCTGAACGGGAACAAAATGTGAAAGGAGCAGTAAAAGGTTGTAAACAGATCTAAAGATTTGAAGGATATAAAATGAGCTTGAATCATTTTCTATGAGGAAAAAAAATAGCAGAAAAGACTAAATATTTAAAAAAGCTAAAGTTGCACCAGTACAAGTCACAGCCGGATTGTCCTGAAAGAGCTGAATATTTTGATATATGACAACAAAGTTCATGCTCAATCATCCAGGTATCGAATCCAATAATTTTCACCTGGACAGTTTCTTTGTTATACCTGACTGAGAATTATTGGATTCAATACCTGGATGGTTGAGCATGAACTTTGTTGCTTTGAAGCACTTTGGCTGTGGCTGCCTGCCTGGAAGGAGTCGACGAGGGACAGGACGGTCCCCAGAAACCATCTTATCTCTAGCAAACTGGTTGGTCCACTTAAGGAGTCTACTGCTTGTTGGGAAACAGTTGACTGGAACTCCTCAGACTGATGAAGCCCTCTGGATAGAGGGTGAAACGTATCTATAAAAAATGAACTGTCCAGATGACCTGACTGAGAATTATTGGTTTTGATATTGATTTGTTGAACACTGCGGGACGAGAAACATGCCAAAACACATACAGAAGAAAAATGGATGACAGTGAATGCTTCATAAACGTTCACACCATTAACTTGGGTTGTCTTTGGGTTCAAAGGCACTGCAGCAGCAGAACACTGTGGGACTTTCACTCTGCAGTTTAATGCAACATTAAATTAGCTGACAGCAGGACTCCTAGTTTGCAT
The DNA here is from genome assembly GCA_031762435.1 of Hypsolebias longignatus. Lineage (NCBI taxonomy): Eukaryota > Metazoa > Chordata > Actinopteri > Cyprinodontiformes > Rivulidae > Hypsolebias > Hypsolebias longignatus. The sequence continues at coordinate 23,242,486 of JARVGV010000630.1, read as the reverse complement.
CACTAAAGAGGGCAGAACAAAATCTGCTGCGTTCTGTTGCTCCATCAACTTTTGAGAGGGATGCTAGCAGCAGGGAAATTAAACCCACGGAGACAAATTTAGCTGAATCCTCTCGTCATCTTTTTCATATTTCACCCTCGTGAGTTGCTTCAGTTTGTGCGCATCACTTCAGCTTCCCCTCAAACGAGGACCTTTGTGGTTTTTTCCCATCTTATTTGGCACCCTGTGCAGAAACTTGGCGTCGTGTCAGGTCCATTCCCTGATGACCATGAAGCTCTGCGTTCTGCTGACTGATTGAAGCTGCAGTTTGCGTGGCACTGATTACACACAGGGCACAGATAGACGGAGTCAGAGTCAGGTGGAATCTGTTATGTCACACATTTGGCAGCGCTGCAAAAATAGATTCTTTAAAAAATATGTCCTGGATAGACTTCACCTTTTTTTCATATCATGCTGGAGATTTGTGTATTTTTTTTTTTTTTAGAAAGTGACTCAAACTAATTTATTTGCCTGGAAACATTTTCTTCATTTTAAGACTGACTGGAGTGAAACGTTCAACACTTAACTGTTCTCCACCTAAAGGGTGCTGGAAGAGGAGACGCTTGACGGCGTGTTGGTGCAGCTTTGACATCAACCTGGATGCAGCTTTGACCCCGATGACCTGAAGGAAACAAAGACGGCTAATGTTCACTCTGCAGTTTGCTGCAGAAACCGCCAAGGTGCAGCTTGAGACACATGAGAAGGAAGTGGGACGTTGCAACAGTCTCCAGAATGTTCAAATGTCTTGGTGACATGACGGGGGCACCCATCACCACAGATTGTACTGAAATTAAATTTTGTTGTGCTTCTGTGCAAAGACAATAAAGGCTGATTCTGATATTTCTACATTGGTCTTTTTTTTTTGTGTCCTTGATTTTTTTGCAAAGTGGAATAGGACATTATGTCACCAAGCATAAAAATGGTATTGGTTCAAGTATCAGTGTTGAGGTTGGTATTTTGGTCAATACTACTATTCAGAATAATGGCTGTTTCTTATTCTACTCCTCTTTCACCAGCAATAAAATGCTCCTCTGTAGGGACCCTGTTTGAGTTCCCTTTTTTATGCCAATATTTAAAGGCCACACAATTCTAGGTTTTGTGCATCACTGGTTTCATTTATCAGGCACGGATTGATGAATAATTCCAGTCTTGTTCTTATCAACACCGAAAATGATATTTCTGCAGCAGTTGTCTTTATTATAAGAATATTTTTTATTGAATCTTTAAAGGAGTGCATGTTGTCTGCTGCCTTGCATGTTAGTTTTTAAAGATGTTTCCTGATTTGTTGGTGCTCAGCGCATGTCATGGGAGGACTCTCAGCTACTACTCTTTCTCAATATCTGCTAAAATGACCGAGTTATAGCCATTTTTGTGTTTGCTAAAATTTATTGCATCCATCTTGAGTCAGGTTGTAGATGTGCACGAGTGTAACGATGAATATTTGAGGGGTACTTTAAAATGTTTCTGATGGTTTGCAAGATATTTTGCTAACATAAAAACAAACACAGATATGTGTGAATACATAATCACCACTGGGGTGATTAATACCAGTTTATGGTGTTTTGGTGTTGCTTAGTTTAGGATTTAGAGACTGAGCATCTGAAATATATTGTTGGTACAGTCCCCAAATGATAACTGTACGCACAAAACTACAAGTGCACACATGCGCACGCACACATGCACACTTTTTCCAAGTTTCAGTCAAAACATTGCTCTTTCTTTTCGGTACTGTTGCACTGTTTATTACTCTTTTCTTCTGGATATAAATCTTTTTTTTGGGGGGGATGATTGTTTCCTCTGGTTTTGGATGCTTTGCAGCTGGAAGGGTTTTTACTGAAACCTTTTTTATTATTATTATTTTTTTTACTGTTGGACGTTTATTATGTGTAACCATAACAACAAGGTGGTTTTCTACAACTGGGAGCAGCTGATTAATATCTCCAATTCTCAAATAATATCTCAAGTACAGCCCCAAATCCCAAATGAGTTGAAAAGGAGGTGCCGTGGATGCATTCCCATCTACCTGGAGGCAGTGCTCGAGTGCCTGACCACTGACATTTTGGAGGTGGCCAGAAACGAGACTCATGACAGCGGGAGGACTGAGATTGCCCCCCAGCACCTGCAGTTTTGTCCCCAGCGACGAGGGGCTAAGCAGGCTGCTGGGAGGAATGGCCATCTCTGGGAGAGGAGTTCCTGCTGCCCAAGAAGACTGAGAGGTCTGCTGGGTCTGGGTGGACGGATCGGCATCCGCAGCCAGTTTCTTCGGATGTGCTGCTACAAGAGATCCTTGCTGCCCAAATCCATCAGCATCTATAACTCAAATGAAACCAGGATGAGCTACGACAGTTAATTTCGCTTTAGGATCAATAAAGTTTCTCTTATAAAACAGATTTTTTTTTTCTCCAACTCATCTTTTTGGTTCTAAATTAAGGAAAGCTATTTTCGTTCTTCTTCCATTGTTTGCCTTTGAAGCTCGCTGACGGCGTTTGTTCCGGGGCTGCACGCTTCACTGCAGCTCAAGTGAGCAACCGCTATATTAAGCCTGTATGAGTTTGCACTTTAAAGTGGGTCATTTCAAAAGAAAAATTCTCACCAGCTCTTGCTCAGACATTTTATCCTTTTTCTGTTTCTGTCCAACTTTTTCTTGTCTCTTCTTTTCGCAGCCCTCCCGTCTATTCTTATCCTCATCCTTCTTACTCTCGCCAGTCGAATGTTTCAAAGCTGAGAACATCTGCGCCTGTTGGACACAGAACCAAGCAGTCGTAGCTGATGGAGCCCCGGGGTTGTGAAAGCCAACTTTAAGCACAGTTAACTTTTGATAAGATGCCACGGTAAATTAAAGGCTTCGCATAGACTCTTAGCTCCATTCGACTTTACTTTGATACTTAATCTATCTACAAGTTTCAGAAGCAGGCATGAAGACAGACACTAACCTCACAGGTGATTCTAAAAACACATGCAAGAACTCTTTCCTATGTGTTTTAGACTGTTTGAATACTGAAGATTAATAAATGTGGCTTGTGTTTTACAAGTCTTGACAAACTGTTTTCTGTTTATTGTTTAGTGAAACTCTAATCCTAGACTTTGTCAGCTTTAAAGTCTGTTCCTGGTTGCTACATTGCAGGAACCATGTGAAAGTTGTGGATGTGCACACTGTTTTCATTTGACAGCTGCGATAAGAGAAGCACCGAACTGAGTCTTTCACTAATGCACATAAGAAAAGAAAATGTGTTCTTTACAACAACAGGCAGATGTTGTCTAACCTGCAGGATAGCTGTTTGATAATAGATTTATGAATATCTTAAAACTGCCCAGATCTGTGCATGTTTCCAGTAGTCCCTCGTTTATTGCGGGGGATCCGTACCCTGAAGCCCAGTGATAAGTGAAAACCATGAAGTACGAATAGTAAAGTACAAGTAGATGATATCTATCTCTGTCTATCTATATCTAGAGATGTATATCTATCGATATATCTATATATACATACATACAGTGCTAAATTAAAATTTATTTTAAAAAAATTCCATGCCTCATCTATCAATCAGCCAATTGTGTGTCATGTCCAGTCTTACTTTGAAAAACCGTGATAGAGCGAGTCCGCGAAAAAGAACCGCGACGTAGCGAGGGACGACTGTACACCATTCATTCAAGATAATTTGATGAAACTTCATACTCTGCATCATCACTACGCGGGTGTGTCACATAGTTGTGTTGTGCAGTGAGTTGTGCATCTTACATGTTTTCTGTTGCTTTGGTTGAATATAAATGAAGTTAAAAGGACTGGTAGGACCACATGCTCATGTTTTTTGTACTGATAGGAACTCTGAACCAATTCAGAAGTGATCGTTAACATGAAGCTGAGTTTCTGGAGGTGGTTGGCTCTTTAGGCCTGGCTGCAGCCTCCTGGTAAATCCAGGTATTCATGTAAATCAGTTTGAAGTACTGCTGTGTTTAAACTACTCGTTTCTTTTAAATGTAGCGTTCTGACCTACAGAATTGCCCGTTCTGCGAGTGCCATCCAAAGTTCATGTCAGCCCCAGACTGCAGAGCCGCCCTGATCATGAATTTTAATGTTTCCTTAAGCGGCAGGTTGGTGAATGACTCATGAAATACGGTGAAAGGCGGAGAAGTGTCCTACTTTTTCAGTTTGAAGCTGAAACATCTCGTCTGTGCAGGTGCTGTACGTGGCTGACTTGCCTAACTGTATGTGCTCTGACTGACAGCTGGGATTTCTGCTCCATAAGACACTTTAAATAAACTTTAGAGTCCTAATCCTCATTGTGTGAATGAAGCATTCACACTGTTCACACTACCGTGATCCATTTTTCTTCCGTACATTTTTCAGCGCGATTCTCATCCTGCAGTTTTCAAACTATTTCAGCAGATATCAAAACATTCAGCTCTTTCAGGACAATCCTGTTATGACTTTTGGAATTGGTCCAACTTTGGATTTTTGAAATATTTAGCCTTTTCTGACATTTTCTTCCTCATAGAAAATGAATCGAGCTCAATTTACATCCTTCAAATCTTTAGCTGTGTTTAGAACCTGTTACTGCTCCTTTCACACTTTGTTCCGGTTCAGCTTCTTTCAGCTTCCTTGTGCAAACTGAAACTTTTTTTCAGCTAATTTCAGCTGTTTTTTCAGGTGTTTTTTGCTCCTTTCAGATTCTGCTAACTACATTTTTTTTTGTGCTTCTAACTTCTTTTTGCTCCTTTCAGCTTATTTCTGCAAGTTTCAGCTTTTTCTATTTCAGCTACTATTTAGCTGTTTTTATGCTAATTTAACCTTTTTCAGTTAATGCCACATGTTTTGCACGCATTTAAACTTTTTTCAGCCTAATTCACCAAAAATGTGTTATTTCCACTTGTAATTTCCGCTTCTCTCTATTTTTTAGCTACTTTTCAGCAGTTTTCTTTTGTTGTTGTTTATTACAGTTTTTTTTCCCCCCCAGATAATTTCCACTTTTTTGTTTTAGCTCATTTTATCTTCTTTCAGCTTACGGTAATTGGGCAAACTTGTTTCTTCTTTCTTGCACTAATTTAAGCTTATTTTACATTTTCAGCTGCCATTTTTTGTTGTTGTTGCTAAATTTGTTTTTTTTCCCCCCAGATAATTTCTTTTTGGTGCTCATTTCTGCTTCTTTCAACAACATGTTCTTTCTTCATGTTCTTTATTTCTTCTGCTAATTCAAGCTTGTTCTACCTTTTTAAGCTGTTTCACAATTTTAGCTACTTTTAGCCTAATTGACTTCTTTCTGCTAATATCAGCTTTGTTATGCTCATTGCAGCTTTTTCTACTATTTCACCTACATTTAAGCTGTTTTGTGCTAAATTTCCTTTTTTTATTTTTTTTTTTATTTTTAGCTCATTTAAACTCGTTCCACATCCTTCTGCTAGTTTATGCTTCTTTCTGCCTTTTCAGCTCCTTTTCTGCCATTTTTTAAAAACTAATTTTAGCCTTTTTTTAAGCTAATTTCCTAATTTTTGTGCTCATTTATGCTTATTTAAACATAATTCAGAAAATATGTGTTACTTCTGCTTTCTGCTAACTTAGACATTTTCTATTGCAGCCTGTTTTAGCTAATTTCAGCTGTTTTTCAGCAATAAGCATTCACACTGCATTTTTGAAGGAAATGCGATTCTTCTAGTTCTTTTGTTCCTGGAAATCTTCTGAAAATAACAGCTCAGGTTTATTCATGTTTCAGACTCTGGGATATTATCTCTGTAGACACGTTTCCTGGAGGGCCTTGTCCAAAACATCCTGTCCTGAAGGCCACGTTCTTCTCCTCCCTGTCCGTCTCTATCCTTCACTTGACTGATAGGAATGATCTGTCTGTGCCTTCTGTCACCAACTGATGGAAAATCTTTCTTCAGAGTCGACAGCAGAGCAGAAGTTGAAGGTTTTTGTTGTCGTTTGTGCATTAACTTTCTTTGCGAACATTCTCGGTGAGAATCAGCCGTGCATACATGTTCTGTGTAAATGCTGTGCTGAATAATCTGTTCACGTCTTTGCTCCTTGCATGAATGTGTGGGGAGAGCTCTATGTGATCTGTGAAAAACGTCTTATTAAACTGCTCGGTGATGTCGGCGCTGACGTTTTATTTTTAGTTTTTGTCTCGTATAAAAAGACAAACAGCTGTGCAGATGACTCATGTCGTGTTGCTAAGATCCCGTCTGCTTCGGTGCCAAGCCTCCCCTTTAAATTCCTATGATTTTCTTTTGGCACAGTTTGTAAAGGATGACGACGCTCACATCCTTCCTGTCCTGTACGCTCATCCCAGTCAGCAGTTTATAATTAGCTTCAACTTTTCACTAAAGGTCCTGAAAGTGAGCTAAAGGTCTTAGAACTGGTTTGTGCAGCTCGTTGAGCCTCCAGTCATCCGGCTTCCTGAACATTTTTTCCGCCTTGTTTTGAGTCAGTACAGCAGATTCTTGTTCACAGGAAGTTCTCCTTCTCGGTGGAAGCCAGTGAGACCGAGATCTGAGTCCGAGCTCCGACTCAGAGGGAACTTCTCTTTTGATTATGGACTTCTGGTTTTACTTTGAACCAACTCCGGCTGCGAATTGCTAAAATTAGTTCAGGAGTGTCTGACTTCTCCTGTTTTTCTGGTTGTAAGTTATTTTTAGAGTTTATTTCAAAGGTGCGTCAAGGACTTCATGGTATGTTTCAGTGCATAAATGCAGAGCAATGGTTGAGTTTTGCAGAAAAACTTCACAGGAAATGAGTTTTCTTGCAAATATACAGTAAATGTCAGGCTGCAACAAATTTTTCAAGTTCAAGTCAACTTTTTTCGTTTCCACCACATGTGGTACATGAGGTGGAACGAAATTACGCACACAGGGTCCCAGTTACAACCCCAAAACGGCAAAATATAAAGTATAAAAAGAAATGTTGCATAAGGATCTAAGCTATAAACTAAGATAAATGCTAAACAAACGCCAAACAGTACGCTAAAAGATCTAATATGCTCTAAACAAAAATAATGTAAAACAATGGGGCATAACAGCACAAACATGAGTCTATGGTGAGCAGATAGTTATGAATGAATATGGCAGCATGAGATAATCAGCAGCATGAGGTCAGCAATCAGCAGCACAGATAGATCACCAATTAAAGTGGCATTACAGTGATCTTTTTTTCTTAGTGATGATTCTGTTCAGATGTTCATGAGTCTAACAGCCTCAGGGTAGAAGCTGTTCCTCAGTCTAGTGGTTCTACACTTAATGCTCCTCAACCTCCTTCCTGAGGGGAGTGGGGCAAAAAATGTGTGCTGGGTGAGTGTGGTCCTTCATGATGCAGGTGGCTTTCGTCCTGCATCTGGAGGTGTAGATGTCTGTGATGGTGGGGAGACTGACTCCAACATCTTCTGTGAGCCTTCACCACTCTCTGTTCTGCAGCTGTGCAGCCTCCATGCCACACGTTGACGCTGCGGCACAGGATGCTCCCCGCTGCACACCTGTAGAAGGAGGTGAGGACTGAGCTGCCCAGTCCAGATCGAGAGAAGTAGAATTTTATATTAACCTCCTAATTATTGTAGGGGATAAAATAATTGCTTTAAGTTTCATTGATACTTTATTCCAAATCTCATCATTATTGGTAGAGAGAGGCTAAAATGGTTTGAGTTCTTTGCACGAGTTACTGGTATGAAATGGTTTTCACAACTGATTCTAGATCAAAGAGAAAAAGTGAATATTTGACATTTAGAGAAAAACTAAAGTGCATAAAGTAAAAGGGTGAACTAATGCAAACATTTTCAAGATCAAAAAGATAAAAAGACAAAACGCAGCATCCTAACAAAGATGGTTTTGAAGACAAGAAAGTTCATGCTCAATGGGGATGGTGTTGGAGAATTTTCATGACTTTATAAATTTAGGTTTGGGTACAAACAGGTTGTAACTGTTGGTAATAATCTGATCTGAGCTGCTTCTGAGTTCACACACATTCAGTTTTTTGCACTTGTTTTAGGAAAATAGACATTTGACCAAATTGAACTTTTTTCCTTGACAGTTTTTTGTTTTATACAATTCCTTATTTATTAGTTTAGGTTTAATTTATGAAGCTCAGCAGGTGAGTGGGAGAAACACTGAAACCTCCCCACACCATGGTGCTACCACCGCCATGCGTCACTGCGGATGCTGTCTTAGCTTGATGAGGCAGACACTTCTGTCGGAGTTCTCATGAAGGAGTTTCTTGTTTGGTGGTCGGTCATTCCCGTATTTTTTACAGCGTATTGGTCTTCTCAGAGCAACGTGAATATATTTAATCAAAATCTTTAACTAGTTTGAACATTTTGATCCATATCATTAAACCCCTTAAATTATTTTGCATAAGATATTTTTGCAAAGATACAAATATTATTGTCTCTCTTGTAAATGAGTCCCGAGCCTCAGTGGGATTAACCTTTACAAGTAAAGGTTGAATGAATTAATTAATTAAGTTTTTTTTTTTTTGTCAAACTATTGCAGAACCCCCCTGTAATGATGCAAGACAATAATCAAACATATATATTGAAGATCCGCTCTTCTATGTTCATAAATCTGAGGTATCGTTGGTACTTTTATCCGTTGGATTCATTTGTTATGGCTCATTTTTATTTATCGTATTTTTCAGACTAAGACGCACTTAAAATCCTTGAATTTTCACCAAAATTGACAATGAGCCTTATAATCAGGTGCACCTTACGTATGAACTCTGGATGTGCTTACTGACCTCTAACTGATTTTATGTGGTTATTATAAATGAGTTGAATAAAGTTTGACTTATCTGACTGTTCTGTTTCGCTTAATGCACCTTATAGTCTAAAAAATACGGTAAATCCAATTAAGAGGCAGAATAATCCGATTCTACTCGTTTTTTTTTTTGTCTTAAAAAAAAAAAACTAGGTAGCCATGCATTGATCTCAAAAGCCACGCTTTTGAAAGAATGTTTCTTGTGTTCTCCCCCCACCCCCACATTCCTCTAAATTTCACTGATTAAGAAGCGAACGCAGACGATAAGCGAAGGCAGACACCCTCCTTTATCTGTCGTCTTCTTCCTCTCACAGCGCTGGTTAGGGAGAACAGAGAGGAATATAACGGGGCTATTTATATACATTTATATTGCTGTTTGACAAAATAAAACCATTTTCCATCTCCTCCTGCCCCCTCCCCTTTTTTAAAACCAAAGTGTTGCAGCTTTTCTTCTTCTCGCTGCCCAACCCATCCTGTTCTCCTGTCATCCTTTTGTCTCTTCATTCCAGGAGGAGGAGGAGAACAGATATTTATGCAGTCTTAGAGATTTATTAAACATCACACGTCACTGGAAAATAATCCATTAAAACACTCGTGGGAAATGGTCGGACCAGTCAGTAGGACTGGTCGAAATGTATTTCCTTTTGCCGTAACAAGGATCCAACAACACTAAACCAAACGACGCGAACCGGATGCCTCCATCTCTGGCTGTCGGTTAATGTGCCTGATTTTCTAACTCTAAATGTCTTGAAGACGTTTTGAAGAGCGTCAGTCAAGTTCCTAAACGAAGAGACATTCTTTTATTTAAATCTATGAGAAATGTAAAATGAACCAAGATCAAAAATATTAAAGTTCCCAGTGGCTCGTTATGGTCACCATGGTAACCATGCATCCCTGACTGCCAAGTTAATGAGGCAGACAGAAGCAGACTGAAAATTAAGCCTCAAACAGCAGCAGCAGCGCAAAAGCTAGGTACTGAACTGTAAATGGCCGAACTCTTTCAGTTAAAATGTGATTTTTTTAAAATAAATGTTTGTACAGTGTTTGTGGGGGGAGATGAAAAGTTGGACTCGCTGTAAAGATAAAATTTTAAACTGAAAGGAAATTGAAGAATTGATGCTTGGCTGTGCATGCTCTGTTTTAGATTTGAGAGGAAACTAAAAGTTCTGTAGCAGTGAGGCTCACTCTGAAAGGAGACGTAAATGTTTACATTTTAATGCAGAATTACTAGAGCCCGGACGATATTGGAAATTTTAATTATCGCCAATAAAGATATTGGAAGGGGAAGATTAATGCAGATAACTGATATACTGTATTTATACGGGCAATCATATGACTCTTACCCTTTTTACTGAGTTTTAGATTATTGAATGTCTTATGGTCTCAGTTGTGCATTAGTTTGATCTTTTATATTTCTGTTCCCTCTGAGTATTTAGCCTGTTAAATGAAGCAGAATGCGTAGCTTTCTGTAAAATGGTGCTTTGACCTTCAGTCCTGACCTGCAGCAGAAATGGAAGCAGCCTTCAGGTGTGATGAAAAAATGACATCTTGCCTCCTGTTTCTGATGAAGAAGCTGTCGGTGTTTTTTGGAACGCGTGTGCAGGTTGTGTGACGACCAATAATAAATTTATTGAAGAGAAGCCTAAGAAGTCCGTGCTGGCTGTCACCACACCACCTGAGACAGAGATGGTGTTCAGGGCAGACGCTTCCTGCAGAAACAAAACTAAAAACAACCTCTTTATAAAGGAACTGACAAAGAAACACAAGTTGATATTAATCAGTTCAATGGATGCAAATGGTTTGTAGCAGAGTTCACATCAATTTTCATTCAACCTTTATTTATACATGTTAATCCCATTGAGCCTCGGGCACTCATTTACAAGAGAGACCTGAATTTTAACAAAGAATGATGACAACAATAGACAATCATAAAGGATGTGTACAATTGTATTTTTTTTTACTAGTGAAAATAAAATGGTAATTAAGAGGATAATTAAAAGAAAAAGTACAGTATTTGAAAAAAAAACTCAGCTAGGTTATAAGGTGTTGTAAAATTAGTTGCTATTGAAGTTTTGATCCCTCCTCATGGTTTTTATTCTAATACTGAACTGAAATAACTAAACATGAGCTAAATATAAAAATTGAAGCCTGACTGATATATTGGTAGGGCTGACAGTTTAGACCTATATATATGCATTTGTGGACATATCTGTATCGGTGATAATTGGCCCATTATGCGCCAAAATAACTACTTCTAATTTTCATAACTAAAATTCTGGGAACGAGCCATGTCCTTACTTGTGGATGGTGTAATTATACAATGTGTCCAGCAGAGGGCGCATGCAGACTTCTTTCAAGTCAGGGCTATGCTGCCGAAGCAGGGAGCAATAATGCGTAGTATATTTTGCTGAACAGGGCATGGTAAGTTTATTGGAACTGATCTGTAAAATAAAATTTTAAAAATCAACAATAATAAATTCTCATAAATCTTCCAACCTGCTTGTCATTAGCTACGTGCCTCAAGTTAGCAAGCTAACAGTTACATAACCTAGCATAAGCTGTTACCTTGTAAAACTTTAGAAATGTAACACACTAACTTTATGGTGACTAGTGGACGATAGAAAATATGAACGCACGTATGACTGTTTCCAGACTTTAAGTATTCAAGCAGGTTTAAAAATAGATGTTTACTTAGATTCTTGGGGGTGGACAAAGCTAAAAAAATTCAGCCAATATATTGGTTATTGGCATTAGGCTTTTCCCAATATCTGTATCGGCGTGAGCCAAAATTTAATCATCAGTCGGGCTCTATAGTAAATATGTCACCATAGTGCTGCTTATTATTGATTTTATTCTTGATTTATACAGTTTTGTAGATGTAAACTCAATATTTAACAGGTTCAATGCATTAAAACATTTTCTCTTACATATCAGAAAGAAGTTTTAATAAAAACCAAAACCTTAAATGTGTCAGTTAAACGTATGTTTGCATGCAAACCCTCAGCCTCCCTGCTGACCTGATGGTTGTAAAACAGTGAAATACTGTACATATCAGAATTATGTTGCAAATGACAATTTATTTCATTTACTGTACTGCATATTAAAGGAAACATGATAAATATACTTTGTTTTTTATGTTTTGAAGATGCAAAATGCAGCAAAAAGAAAATGGAGAGTAAAAGTAAGTTATTGTTTTTGCTACGTTTATGCTCTCACACAGTTTGTCGCCTTGAAGGAGGGACTGTTCTGTGGACTTGTCTCACTGACGTGCTGAAGGTCATTTGAGGGTAACCTGCTTGACTTTTGTATTTTGCCGCAGCTGATCGTAGTTTCTGTGAGCTCTGAGTCCTCGTGTTTCCTGATGAAGTTGCTCAACATGATTCTCTATGTTGTTGCATTTGCAACCACAGTATTTGCTGACCCTGTTAACTACACGTGGTTATTCGTGCCTGCACTGGGTTCTTAACTGAAGTTGATAAAGTCTCTGCTGCCATCTGGTGGATTTTATGCAGTTTAGTGTATCCCAGGGTAAAACATGACCTTAAGTATCTTGCATCACCAATAATGTTTAGTATGATAGTCATTTTAATTGAATATTTGGGGGTAATATTGTTATGAGTTTTATACATGACTTGTAAAATACTATGTTCAACCAAATCATAAAATTTTAATAATTTCAATTGATGAAATAATATATTTGTTGGGTGACCATAGCACTTGTACCATTACACCACTAATTTTACCCCCTCCTCCCAGAATGAGAGCCCAAAATATGCAATTGGTATGTAATCAACCAGAGAAGGAGGAAAAGTAGAGGAAAAATGCAGTACAGGAAAAAGGTACAGGAAAAATTTAAGAGAATATTCCTCTGTTGCATAAATACAGAACCTTTAGCTGAACATGGTTTGCTCATCAATAAACAGATTTAATCTCCACAAACCTGAGAATGTAAGGTTGTACTGTAAGGTAAGCTGATGTTATAATGTGCAAACTTTATTGATGAGCAGACCACATTCAGCTGAAAGTAGTCGTTCCGTAACAAATGCATCATTTAAATTTTTTTTTACTGTACTTGTGTGTCATTATCCCTTCTCTCCAAAACTGCTTGACAGGTGCTACTGATGATGACATAACCTGACTTCATAATTCTGTGATGCTGGTGAGACATTTTCATCAGTGATTAGTGTTTAAACAGGCTGTGTTCACCAACATTTCCATCATACGGAACATCTTACTCTGAGCCGTTAAGATATTATCATCCTTCTCATAAAGTTATTGAGAAGACTGTGTGTGTGTTTGTTTGTCTTGACTTTTAGCAAAATACTGTATTCTGTATTATGGACTACTAGACAGATTTTAATAACACTTTTAGAAAATGACCATTGTTACCATCAACTGATAAAGTAGTACTCCCACTGTTTGTTTTCTGAAAGTTTTATTGACAGTGGTATTCATATTTCATATTCAGATTATAGTTAATTCACACCCCTGTGCTGATTGAACACATCTGTTGAGTCACTGGTTCATGAGACATTTTTAAAGTTTAAAAGTTGTCAAGGCAGATCTTGCACAGTTAATGTTTGGCGTATGTGTTGGGAATCACTCAATAATACACACAATAATATAAATATCTCCCGCTGTGCCTTTGTTTGAACCACATGCGCGTGCACATGCACACGCGGACTGACAGCATTTTTATCAACAACAATGGCGGCGGACACACACCGCTTTCTGAACTACGACTGATGGAATATCTTTTGAGTCTCATATTTAATTAATCCACACCTGAAAGAAGCTGCTGTGACAA
>JARVGV010000630.1:23216706-23228810 GCA_031762435.1 Hypsolebias longignatus | reverse complement strand
GGGTTGACCCCCCCCCCCCCCCCCCCCCCTTTACATCATGCACGCCCTGTGGCATGTAAACATTAAACAATGTGAACAGTGCTAGGAATGATGGGAGTCAAATTTAAAGCATCGGATAAACTGTGCAATAAATTTTGAACGACTGATATGAGCAGATTGCCCAAGGTCGTATATTGAAGTCATTTGGGCACCGCTCTATGACGCGTTGAACGTTTTGGTGGGATGTCATTAATTTGATTTGTGCTATCAAAGTTTGGTGATCCACTTAAGATAATTTCAGAATCAGGAACAGATCCATGGACTTTCTGGATCAGATAAGTCTTCAGAAAGAGGTAGGTCTCTTTGTAACGATACATCAGGTTGTTCTTCAACACTGGGTTCTGGTTCAAGTGATTCCTCTTCAACAACTGACTTTACCCTCAGAATCTGAAAGTACTGTATTTCAACAGATTATTCATTTGCTGGTGAGGATATTGGGGCAGGAGAGTTCTCCATGTCATCAGGGGTGATGACTTTGAGAACTTTCTCCACCTTGAACTTTACTGGAGGTGGAACTACATTAGATAGATTGGAATCTCTTACAGTTTATAATTTTCACCTTCTGCAGAGTCATGAGGTGATTCTTGCCATTCTCTGGTTTGATGGTGTACTTGTTTTTTTTTTTTTTTTTTTTTTTTTTTTTTTTTTTTTTTTTTTTTTTTGTGACTGGAACCATCTCAGTTGATCTTTCAGCATCTGTCGTTGGGAGAAAACCACACGGAAGGAGGAGGTCTCTGAGTAGTGTGCGAACTGGGCCGTCTTTGTATTCTGGTTTTACTGTATAAACTGGAAGATCTCCAGCACAGTTCACCACTACAAAGACATCCTGTTCCCATTCATCACAGAGTTTGTGTTTACCTCTGAGTCTCACATTTCGCACAAGTACTCGGTCTCCAACTTCCAGCTTAGATGGTAAAACCCGCTGATCAAATCGAGTCTCGTTTCTTTCAGCACTTCCTGCAGAGAGTTCTTTGAGGCCATCTGAAAATCTCTTTCAACCTTGACTTCAGGTTCTGTACGTACTCCAGATGTGATGGATAGTTCTTTTCACAAACAAAGCCCAAAAGCCAGATCGATTGGGAGTCTAGGACAGAGCCCAAACATGAGTTCATAAGGGGTACATCCAGTCACTTCATTCCTGGTGCAGTCGTACGCATGTACAAGAGGTTTAACATATTCTTTCCATTTTGACTTTTGTTTTGGTCCAAGAGTTCCCAACATTGTCAGCAATGTACGATTAAACCATTGTACAGGGTTTCCTCTGGATGGTATGGTGTATGACACTTTTGGATTCTTGTCATAGCGCTTCTTTATTAATTTGGATTCAAAATCCAGCCCTTGATCTGTATGTAGTCCTTCTAGAACTCCATAATAGACAGTAAAGTTGTCCCAAAGATATTTAGTGACTGTTCTTGCCTTTTGATTTGGCGTTGTCATGGCAATAGCAAACTTGGTGACGTACAGAACCTGAAGTCAAGGTTGAAAGAGAGTTATCAGATGGCCTCAAAGAACTCTCTGCCAGAAGTGCTGAAAGAAACAAGACTCGATTTGATCAGCGGGTTTTACCATCTAAGCTGGAAGTTGGAGACCGAGTACTTGTGTGTGAGATGGGAGCCAGAAGGACCTGCAATCCCTCCATACTGGTCTGGTTGGCTGTTACAGTCTTATGTTTTTCCCCTTCCATCTCCCCATACTGACACAAAAACATCTTGACTCATCCCTTCTGCGTTGTGGACAACGTGCACATGGACATTTCTCTTTGGATAGTTGAATAAATAAAATCATGGACTCTTTGTTCAATGTGTGTCAGTTGGAAAATGTACTGACCAGCACCATTTATTGATGGGAAATTTATGACAGTTTATTTTTTTTTTTGGCATTTTCAACAAACCTTGTGCACAGCAACCTTTAAAGCTAACTGCAGTATTGTGTACAGTATATAGTTCTATTTATTTTTTGGGTTATTCTATGTATCTACAGTTTTTTTGTGGTGTTTACTTTAATTTTTCTAAATACATGATACTGAAACCAATCACTCTCTGTGTTGTTTTATTAATTAGTGACATCAGCTCTAGTAGTCGTTCATAGTCTCCTGAGTTTACATAACATCTAGCTTCAGTATCTTAATCAATGCTACATTAGCTTTTAGTATAAAATATTGAATGTGTGTTGATCCAGGTCAGTCTCTTTGTTTATGTATCGTATATTTAAATTGATTTCCCTTTGTCACCTTTTTTAAGTCTGATTTCTTAAAACTTAAAGCATATTTTTAGGGGTGCACCGATAAATCGGCCCCGATTTCCTTAATTTTGGGAAATCGGGAATTGGCCAATGCTTGCATGAGAAACCGATTCTACAGATTTTTTTTAGTTTTAACAACAATTGTCTAAACTTCATTTATATTTCAGAGCATTACCTTGTGACCAGTTAAAACAAGTTTGTATTGTTTCTAGAATATTGTTCAATGATCTGTTTTTCAACAAAATAAGATTGAAATTTGAAGGTGCATTGTGACCATACAACATCTAACAGTGTTGCTTATAAAACAAAATCGGTATCGGCCAAAATCGGAATCGGCAAGTGAGACTTTGTAGAAATCTGTGATCGGTGATCGGCCAAAAAACTGCAATCGGTGCACCCCTACATCTTTTTTTACAGGATATGTCGTTTCCTCTTGTTTTTATTAAAAGTTCACTCTGACCTGGTCCTAAATCAGTTCTTCTGATCCGTCCAGCTGTTCACTGCAACCTGAGCCAGAATGGCCTCGACCACCAGGTGTGTGCGGACGACATGACGTCTCAGCTGGAGGGGGACGAGGAGTCTGTGGACTCGGAGCCCATTCTGCTGGACGACGACAACCCCAGCTACCAGGAGCTGACCCGGCCGGCGTACCATCGCCGCTCGCTGCCACAGCGCTCCGTCTCTGAGTCAGAGCTGTCCCGGGTAAGAGCTGCTCCAGAACCACTTCAGACTCCGATTCAGCCACAGATACTTAGAAATGCTGAGTCTGGGGCTCAGTCTGTAATAAAATATACAAAGTGATAAAAAACACTTCTTCAAAGCATCTCATGTAAAACTGTTAAATTGTAATAGTGGACTTTATCAACATCACTCTTTTAGATTTGTGAGAGTAGCACCCTGACAGTTGAATGTATTCGTCTTCTGTCCACTTCATTTGACTGTAGCGTTAGCAAAATATCTCTTGAACAGTTGAACAAATCTGAGTAAAACTGAAAGTGAGAAAGTGATGGATGCGTGTCTTAACAGGTTTAACTTTTGGGCTCAGCCCAGTTCAATATTGCCGCCGCAGCTAAACGACCTTAGCGAACGCACTTATGGGTGTAATAAACACGTATAATTGGACACGTGCAGATATAGAGCTAAACTTTAGTGTGGTAGTAGCTGAGAGTCCTCAACTTGTGTTGTGAGCACCAGCACATCGTGTGAGATCTCAGTGCTACATGAGTTTTAAACGGCTTCAGATAGTTTTAGTTTAAATGTGTCCTCATGAATTCCTTCAAAAAAGGAACAATGAGCGGCCGTTAAATCCCTCATTGTTTCTGATAATGGATCAAAAAGACTCCTGAGCTGCAGCTTAGAGCCATTCTTTACTTCCTGTCCAGAAATAGACTGAGGGAGGGGGAGGGGGATGAAATTACTTGTCATTCTCAGCTACATCTCTGGCTGGCTGTCTATCTAGCTACAGTATCTACGTATCTCTATAGCTATGTTTACATGCGCAAAATTATTTTATCAGATTGAAATGTATTCAGATTAAATCATCCGAATACATCGTTTATATGGGCACAATCTGATCATGGCGAGAGTTTACTTGCAGTGGGCTTTTATTCAGAGTAGAGGTACTGACATGTGCAGAGTGGTAAACTTTTCTTTAAAAAAATCAAGAAGTTCTACTTCCGGGAAGAACGTAAACAAAGCTGAGCTCCCAAACTGGACCCGCGACAGGTTTTAATGACGGTGGAGACGTTACTGCGCTCCCTGACTGAGCTACAGGTGACACAGATCATTTTGAGCTCTTTCAAAGTTCTAGTATAAATATTTTGTCGCTCACTGACCAGTTTTGCTTCCCCGACGTATTAACATGTTGCCAGGCAGAAATACTTGAGGTAGACACAGGTCGCACATGTGCAGTCAGCTCAGAATAATCTGAATGGGGTGTTCACATGACACTTTTTTATTCTGAATGGCCGTTTAATACGATTATGTCCATGTAAACATAGCTTATGTATCTCTATCTACATATCTACAAAACATGATATGTTAATACTAGTGTTGTATTACTGAAGACCGCTCTTGGCCTCAAGACCACTTTTTGATGGTCTTGTCTCGGACTTGACCGCATTTGGTCTCGGACGTTGAGGACTCTGGATTTTATTTCAAGACCAGTCAAGACCACAACTGTGGAAATGTCACTAAATTGCCAGAATATTGTCCAGTTTATTTGTTAGCATCTTTGTTTTTATTGGATTCAAAATGTACTGGTTCAAATCCAAGCACTAATGTGACTCCTTGATAAATACTGTACATTTTTGTTACTTCTGTCACGCCCACCCTCTTTAACTCGCACGTGTTTCTGTACCGACAGAACGACACAGAACGGAACGTCGCAAACAGGAGTGAAAGTAAGCTGGTACGGTCCGGTACGGTCCAGTACTGCGTACCACTAAAAGATTCTGTACCGGTACGCAGTACCTGGAAGAGGGTGAAGCATCTGTCTGCTGTAAAACCTCATTCAGAACCAGTCACAGCTGCACTTTGGGTCAGAATAGATTCAGTAGCAATAAGCAGTCCAAAACACACATTTAATTATAATAATAAACTATAGCTAATAATAAACTAATAATATTTTTATAAGATGGATCATCTGTGAAAAGATTGAGCTCCAAGACTTGAGGTCTTGGTCTTGACTTGGTCTTGGACCCCAAAAGTCTTGGTCTTGTCTCAGTCTCTGTACACTCTGGTCGTTGTCTTGTTTGGGTCTCTGGTTAGGTGGTCTTGACTACAACACTGGTTAATAACACACACACACACACACACGATATGATGTTTGGACGGACAGTAAATGGAAGACAGACATTTTTTTGTGTTTCCAGGACTGAAGTGCTGTAAAACCACAGCGGGGCTGTTAAATGACCTGAGTTAACTGATGAGGCGTTCAGTGTCATCTTTGCTTTAGCATCAACATCTTTTTGTAAACTTCCAGCAGACTGAGTGTCTAACACTGAAATTATGAATATCAGTCATCTGTTCCGTTTTGAAACACATCCATATGTCTGAGTGTTCATTAATATTTGCCGAAGCTGAGCTAAAGTTTCGAACGACATGCTAACTTTGATTAAATCACGCTGAAATGGCAGCCTGAGTCTTTGAAGCTTCAGTAATTACTGATTGACACAGAATATTTGGACGGTATGCCGTCGTAAAATATAATTAAAATGGAATCCCATCAGATTTGATCACAGAAAATATTCAACCCTCTTCCTCAGTGTTAGAATTCATTTCCCCACCTTTAAAACCAATTAGAGGCAGTTTGACTTAATTAAAAGACACAAAGGATCACAAAATGATTTGAGAGATGTGCAGATTTTAATAAAACTGATTATTTGGATGGGCTATATTTTTTGGAGGCTACCCCATTCAAGATGGCTGCTATAGTAACCACAGAAATGGCTTTAACTCAGCCTGTTGAACAGATACTAAGTTTAATGAAAAGTAAAAACTCATAAATGAAGCCTAAACGTTTTAACTGTTGGAGTCAATCCTGGATGTCTGTTAGCAAAATATCTGAACCGATGGGAGGGTTTTCAAACTTTCCAAACATTTGCAACGGATCAACCCTGTAGTCGCTGCATTTTGACCAGCTCAATGTCTACAAGTCAGTTTTTAAAGATATTGAGATAAAAAGCAGAAAGTCATCGTCAACCCAAACGTAAACATGACGTCTTGACGTCCACGTCGTTTACAAGGTTTGACCCAAATATCTATAAGATTTTCAGCTAAAGATGATCTTTTGACATCTTTGACGGCACAGAGACTGATAGTCATGTGTCACGGGTGTCCAAAGTATGGTTCGAGGGCCATTTGTGGCCCTTGAAATGATTCTGTGCAGCCCACAACTGCAGTTTTAGAATGGTATTGTTTTGGCCAGCCGGCTTATTAACAAGTCAGTGCAGACTTTCTGCAGATTCAGTGACAATCTTTTTTTAAGATAATGTTTAGGTTTAACAGCTAAACGGATGAAAAACGATCTTCTGAAAATGAGCAACATTAAGCAAAATACAAACCTTTGGCTATAATCTTTTTATTTCCACTTCATGGTACAAAGCACCAAAAACCTTTACTGATTTCTACAGAAAGGAGAATTTTGTATAATGATTCATAAAACTTGGCAAAATGTTGCAGTTGATTAAAATTATCAAGAGGGAACTTGGACATTTTTAAATGAATATAACGTGGTATCATCTACATACGAGTTGATCAGCTTGATCAAACCTTTCATGTATCTGTTGTAACTACTGACAGCTGGACGGTTTTTCACAACTTCAATCAGCCTTTTGGGGCCGTCCATGGTCCAAAAGGCTGACCAACCCCTTTTTTTACTTCTTTTTATACTTTTGTTGTATGCAAGTGGGACCCTGTGTACACACATGTACCACATGTGGTGCAGATGACAAATAAAGAAACTTTGACTTTAAAAGGACACTTTTTAAAAGACACAATTGTTCTCATTGAAAAGCATGGAGAGAACTCAACAGCCTCTATCACAGTGAGGTCATATGACCTAGAGTGGAGCGGTCTCTGAACAAATCACCGAATAACGTTTGGAGCCATTTTGGTTCAAGATGGCTGCCACAGCTGCCTCAGAAAACTCAAAATTCACAAGACCGGTCTCGAGTACTACACCACAACCCTCCTTTTCTCTTTAAAATCTATTTAACTGTCCAAAATCGTGTTTTTGGATCATTAAAAGCAGCTAAGCAGAAAAGCTAAGCTACGAGCTAAGCTAACAGGCCGACCTCAGGGTGGGGGGGTGGGGAGACCTCCGTCTTGTCGAAGCTCCAGCATTCACGGTTGAAACCCGTGCCTTCGTGTAAAAAGTTGTTTTTCCTCTGCAAAAAGAAGCTGAGAACTTGTTTACTGATTATTTTAATTAAAAGCTTTGTGTGAAAAATGCTGTGCTCAAGAGCTCAAACCACAGAGCGTCCGCCATGTCAGCCCGTGTCATTCCCCAGTCTGTTACGGAAGCACCATCTGTAGTGTACTTGTGGGTTGCACTGATTGCTGTTGTTTATGAATAAAAACTGTCTTAATTTACTTTAAAAAGTACGTGCTCCATGTCCACCGATCTTCTAGTAGCTAATTTATGCCACTCGTGTTTCAGTTACAAATCATTGGTTAGGATAATATGCGACACATTAGACCTGACCCTCCAGCCTGGGCTGAATGAGAAAAACCCTGCGAGATACAGAATTAATTATTTCTATAGTGAAACAGCGCCGCTCAGTGGTGAAGCTGCGTATCTTTTTTTAATGTCAATGATTTTAAAGGAGTGGCGTAAATTAGCAACACAAAAATCGGCAGAGATAGAGCACATACTTTTCTAAGTAAATTAACTCAGTTCTTACTCATAAACGGAATTATACCAGTATATTTTCCTTAATCTAGCATATTCAATGGCGATCCGTTCGACCCGGAAGTATTCCTTTTCGTGCATGCGCAAATGAGCAATACTATGCTTCTATAACAGATCGGGGAATGACAAGCTCACGTCACCCTGTCAGCCCATATCACATCATGGACCCCATTTTTCTTAAAGAGACATGCTGCTCAACTATCCATCCTTTGGTTCAAACCGTCTTATGCTGACATCAGGTGGTCAAAAAAGGTACTACACGCCAAACAAATCAACATTTATTCTAAAATGTGACTATTATTGTTAAATTTCAAACGATATCGTTTATCGCAATAATTTCTGAGAAAATTAATCGCCCAGTAAAACTCATCATGACAGGCCTAGGTCTAAAATGTGATTGTTATGCAACGATGATCGATTGTTTTTGGACGGATGGTCCCATTTTGCATGTGTAAAGTCGATTTCTAGGAATTCAGCAGCAGGCACAAGCAGCACACTCACATAGTGGCCCAACCAGTTTGCTGGTGATAAGATGGTCTCTGGGGCTTGCCCTTTCCCCTGTCGACTCCTCTGAGGCAGCCATAGTCAAAGTGGTTCAAAACTCCTGGCTGCTGGCTCCTCGGACTGATGAAGTCCTTTGGATGAAGGACGAAACATCTCAACCAAAAAATAAACCGTCCAGATGACCTGACTGAACTTTGTTGGATCTTTTTACCTGTATTATTGAGCATGAACTTTTATGTTTTGAACACTTTGGCTATGGCTGCCTCAGAGGAGTCGACAGGGGAGAGGGTGGGCCCCAGAAACCATCTTATCACCAGCAAACGGGTTGGCCCACTATGTGAGTGTTTTGCTTGTAGAACTGAGTTTGTTGTGACTCTTCAGACTGATGAAGTCCTTTGGATGAAGGATGAAACGTCACCAACATAAAAAAAGAAATCATCCAGATGACCTGTCTTAACTTTGTTTAATCCGTTTTAGATGTGCAACCAATGATTTCTTTGGTAGTTTCATAAAAATACATCCAGTGGTTTATGAGACATTTTGCTAACACAACAGATAAGGTTGGTAGTTGATAAAAGGTTAACACCCAGGGACAAACGTGTCCTATAAGTAGCACACTCCACTCACATATTGGGCCAGTCAGTTTGATGGTGATAAGATGGTTTCTGGAGTTCACCCTCTTCCCCATCGACTCCTCTGAGACTAAAGTGGTTCAAACCAGTGGACCAATGAAACCAAGTTTCAATGGTCCACTGTGACTTGTTTAATCATTTAATTGGTTACACTTTTAAACCTTTATACGGGGAGTGGTGGGGCAGAGGTTAGAGAAGGTGGCCTGTGATCAAAATGTGGGTGGAATTGGCGAAGCACCCACACCTGTCTCCACCCTCATTTGCCCCACTCTGGGCCCTTGAGCAAGGCCTTTAAACCCCCCACCCCCCCATGTGCTCCCTCGAGCACCCAAGATGGCAGCTCTCTGCTCCACACAGAGGGCTGTGGCAGCTCGGTGGTCTGTAGGTGCATCAGGAAGGGCATCTGGCGTAAAAATAATCGGCAAGTCTTCATGCAACTTAGTTTGCTGTGGCGACCCCTAAAGAAGGGAGCAGCTGAAAGAAGAAAAAAAAAATACATGTAGTTTAATTAAGTCATGAGGACCCACCCCATATTGGGCAGCTATGTGAGTGCCCGGGTGTGACGAGGCTAAATGTTTTGGCTCATGAAGCTCGATAGCTCATCAAACAAAAAGAAAAATATCCATAAGTTAGCCTCAACATTGTATAAGCCGCAGTGTTCAAAGAGTGTTAAAAAAAAAAAAAATAGCGGCTTATAGTCCGAAAATTACGGTAAATGTTTTATTGTGTTAACGTAGTCATTTTCTTTGTTAGTGAACAAGTGGACATCAAGAGTCACGATCAAAGCAATCAGGAAGGTGAAAGTTATCGCTTTCATTCATTGCATTGAAGCTAATAGGTGGCACAGGAGTTTCACTGAACAGTTTATTATTTTTTTTATTTATGTGGGGAGCGCATATTTGTGCTGTCTGCACATTTTTCCAAGTTGTTAGCTCCAAAAAAGGCTGAGCACATCTGTACCGTTTACGATATAAGATTCAGAATAAGATGCACTCTGCAAGCTCTTTGCCAGTGAGATCCATTTAATGTTTTCTAAAGCAGGTTATTTCACTTTATCATACAACCAAACCTGAATTATTATTCTTTGTAGTCGCTTAACTGAAATCTTGAAAGTGAAAGTCAGTCCCACTGCAGCTGTCAGTCCTCCATCCAGTGTTTACTGAAGAAGTACCTCTTTTATCACTCTAGACTTGGAGGGTATTCACTCACTGGAGTAGCAGAGGAATGACAAATATGCAGAGTCTGTCTTTGATTCCCTAAAAATGATGCAAACACTCTGTAGTACACAAACGTGTGAATGCACCCAGGAAGCGTCAGAATGACGCACAAACTTTCCACATGCACGTCGATCAGATGCTCATCAGCTGCACTTAAACAAGCAGACATCGTTTTCCTGCCTGTTGAGCGCAGTTGGTTGCGCAGAATGAACGCTTAGATACGTTGCAAAGATTTTTATACACTTACCTAATATTTATTAACATTAACCAGGATGAAATTTAAGACTGAATCAATTCAGCACTGTTGACACCTGTGCTAAATTCAATTCAGTTTACTTTATAGCACAAAGTCATAACAGTTGTCTCAGGACATGCACATACAGTACAGTACATAAAAAACAACAGCAGACAAGTTGAATCTTTACTTTGTTGCAGTCTCCCATCCTGAGCAAGCACAAAGGCAACAGTGGAAAGGAAAACCTCCCTTTTAACAGGAAAAAACCTCCAGTAGAACCAGGCTCAGGACGAGCGTCCATCTGCGTCGACCAGCTGGGGGTTTGAGAGGACAGGAAGTAGAAACAGACAAACACAGAATGACAGGTCCAGGTGAACTTCCTATAGGAGGAAAGACAAAAACATGTTAAGATAGAAATGATTACAAATAGAAAACAGGTGGAGTAGAGCAAGTAAAGACAGCAGCAGAGTGAGGAAATAATGGTCAGTTTGTCCTCCAGTTGTTTAAGCCTACAGCAGCATAATTAAGAGATGGGTCAGGAAACCCAAGCCTAACTATAGGATTTATCAAAAAAGAAAGACTTTAGACAACGTGTCAGCCTCACGGACAGAAACTGGAAGTTGTTTCCACAAGAGAGGAGCCTGATCACTGACAGCTCTGCCTCCCATTCTGCTTGTGGAAACTCTAGGAACCCCAAATAAACCTGCAGTCTGAGAGTCAAGTTCTCTGTTAGTAAAATGTGGAACAATAAGATCTGTAATGTAATATAGTTTTTATTCAACCTTTATTTAGGCAAGTTAATCCCATTGAGCTTTGAGGACTCATTTACAAGAGAGACCTGGAAACATGTTCCCTGACCGGGCGTCGAACCCGGACCGCGGCGGTGAGAGCGCCGAATCCTAAACCACTAGACCGCCAAGGAAAGGTCATTGAGTTGATGTTGAATATTTTCCAGACCAAGCAGACAAACGTCCAAAGTATATTAGGTCAGGTAGACTTAACTTTTTACATAAAGAACTGAATCAGATTTGCATTTTGGAGAGGGATTGATTTTTTTTATTCAGTCATTCAGTTTCCCTAAGTGTCTTGCATCCAAAATAACTGAGAAGACAGAATCTCAAAACTTGGCTTTTTGATTTAAAGATATAATTCAGGCTAAAAAAATTTAAAAAAATCTTCAAATTGAAGGCCTGACATTCCTTAAAGGAATGCAAATTGCTTGTCTCCTTTCATGCATGAATTTTAAACTACGATCATCTTACACTGATAACCGTCACTTACATCTACTTTGGTTGAACCTTGAAGATACCATTACGCTCACTCTCATGTGATATCTATCATCTCACCTGACCCATTTGCACTTGAAGTATGTGTTGGGAATGACTGTCAGCTTGTACCACGCTTAATTTTAGCCATATATCAGTAAAATTAGCTGAATAATACTGTACAGTACTCGTCTTTTGCGTTTACAAAGGTCAGTTGTGTGTAGGGGTCATCTTGAATTGTGTCAACTCCAAATGTTAACAGTTGTAAGTGGAAGCAGAAAGAGCTGAAATGAGCTACAAAATGTGGAATTTTGAAAAAATTAAAATTAGCATAAAAACAGCTATTTTTGTTTAATTTTTTTTTTCATTTACCCTTTATTTATCCAGGTAGTCTCATTGAGCCACGAGAACTCATTTTCAAGAGTGACCTGTTCAGGGAGCATATGGTGTGGGTTATAGTAGCTGAAATAAAGTACAGGCTGTCCCCGACCTACGGCGCCATCGACCTACGGCGCTCCGTACTTACGGCGCCGCCCCCAGTGACGTCATCGCGCCGTA
>JARVGV010000630.1:23200895-23216606 GCA_031762435.1 Hypsolebias longignatus | reverse complement strand
CTGCAAAAAGAAGCTGAGAACTTGTTTACTGATTTTTTTTAATTAAAAGCTTTGTGTGAAAAATGCTATGCTAAAGATCTCAAAACACCGAGCATCCGCCATTTTGAGAACCAAAGAGAGACTGTCCATGGCACGTCAGGGGCCTCCCCACATTTTTCTTAGAGACGCACTGCTCGCTCCCTCACTATCCGTCCTTCAGTTCAAACCGTCTTATACTGTCATCCAGTGGTCAGAAAAAGGTACTGCATGCAAGACAAAAACATTTCTTCTTAAATTTGACAGTAATTACAAATTATTGTCAAATTTCAAACATTATTATCGCAATAATTTCTGAGACAATTAATTGCACAGCAAAATTTGTTATCGGGACGGGCTTATGTGCAGCCCTTGTTAGATTCAAGCTTTTAGTGCAAGAAAGATAAACTGACTCATCCCTTTTTGTGTGTGAATAAAGAGAATTTAAATCACCATTCAAGCTGCTCAGGTTAAACCTAAATAAATGGATCCAGATGTTGTATTTCCATCACATCAACTGAGTTTTTGCGTCAGTCGAGGCCGAACATGGAGTCTAAAACAGCCGTTCAGCGTCTGTGGATGGCTTTAACATCCATATGAGTCATGATGGGCGTCCAGCTCCAGGTGAATCTTTCTTGCTTGGTGTTAACACGCCCTGCGATGCTTTATAGACCCCGCTGAAGCCCAAGGTTGAGGACAGCGGAGGGGTCTTGTGTACCTTCTCTGATGTGCTTCTGTAAAGTTGGCGTCGCTTGTAAATCCAATTTCAAACAGAGGCTCCTTTATGAAGGCTCAATCTTTTATCCAGCGTGTTATTCTACACACGTGTATGCACCCACACACACGCACATGCACACACAGATGTATCCTACCCTCACCTCTGTTCCTGTATCTTGCAAATTAATTAATAGAGGGAATTCTCATCTGCCAGTTTTGGCTGTGAAAATCGAGCGAGGCAGAAAGAGAAAATAGAAGGTGAGGGTGGGGGGGTGGAGGGGGGGGGGGGGTAAGCGTGGCAGAGCTGGTAATTAGCTGTGCGGTGGAGATGGTGCAGACAGCACAAGGCTCCATGTCTCAGTCATTCGCTCAGTCAACATGGTTGAAGTGCTGCTCTGTCCTGCCTGCAGTACTCAGCTGTGACACGAGGGGGCAGTGTGGGACAGCGATTGCTGCTCTGCAGAAATGGAAAAAATAAATCATGCAACCTTGCAGTAAGCGCTTGATTAAATGCATGTAATAATTTCAACAGAAATCAGAGATAAATTCAGTCATCTAATTAATGTGTTTCATAATTCTGTTGATGGAGAGGCGGTATGAAAATTTATCGTAGACCAGACAACTGGTTTGATTTTGTTTTAACTGTAGAAACTCGATCCCTCGTTACTTCTGCTTCACTCAGGCAGTATTTTTATTTATTTATTTATTTTTTTAGCAGAATGTACTGGAAGTTTCATTGTTTTGAGCACAGCTGTGCTTCAGACAGCAAACATCACCAGCTCTCACGTTTTTGAAGAAAAACAACTTTTTTCTTGTCAGATTTTTTTTCTTTTAAACTGTTATCAGACAAAAAAAAAATATTTTTTTTTGTTGTTTTACTTAGAAATTTAATCTCGTTCTATAAAGTAATGAAAACTTTATAACTCTCAAGTTTATCATGGTAATGCTGAGTCATCAGTCGGCTTATTTGCATATTTAATTTTAACTGCTAAAACCTATTTTCAGCTATTTTTAAGTAAAAAATGTCAGCTTGTTCAGGACATTATGACTATTTTTAACTTTAAGGACTTCTTGATACACTATATTTTCATTTCCTTGAAGAAATGAGCTCCTCAAACTCTGTGCCCTTTACATTTTTCTGTTATAGTTTTATAGCAGTATGCCGTTCTGATGTGGCGCCCTCCTCCCCCACAGTGACGTCACATCGCTCTACAAAGCCCTTCTTTTTTGACCCCAGATCTTTGTTTTTGGACGTCGGCGTCACGAAGCGGCCGTGTGTTCGGCTCTTGATGAACTTAGTCCAATGCGTTCATATTGGATCTTTAAATGCGTATCAGTGTTCTCATGATTACGCGCTTCATTATGTATGTAACAGCTCTCCGCTGCCGTTGTTACTGGAGGGGGGGCGGGGATGTTATTCCAGACTCTGGTCTGCGCTCCCGACGGCCTTCCTCGTGGCTTTTATTTTCTGGGTTGTCCTTGCTCCGTTGCTAAGGTAACAAGGGATCTTAAATTGGATCCTCAGATATTAATTAAAGCCCAAATTTTTGCACAACTGAATACATGCACAGAAAGATTAAAGCTAGGCAGTTTATGTTTTTTTTTTTTTTAATTATTGATCATGACTTAAGGCAAAGGTTGTTGTCTCTGTGTGTTTGTTTTACTGTATTAGCAAAATATCACATAACCAACTGGATGGAGTTGAACAAATCTTGCAGAAGGCAATCGTTTGATGTGCATCTTCAATTGAATAATTAATCCAATTCAAAATAGTCACCACAGAGCAAAAATGAACAAATAAACTAAACTAAACTATTAACCAGCACAAATGAATATACTTCAGTTTGTACAGATTTATTTAATTTCAGCATGTCATGTCATAATGAATGGTGCTTATTTGTTTGATCAAAACTGTCATTTCTCAACATAAAATAATTTCCCTCTAATCTTTGAGGACTTTGTCTTGTTTTTCTGGATGTGTTTGTTTGCCAGTTTGCACGTGTGGATGTGTGTGTGTTTGTGCGTCTGATCTATCATGTTTCCCCCTCAGAAGTAAAGCAGCTTCTCCTCTCAACCCCGTGCTGTCACTCAGCTCACTAATTGGCTCGCAGTCTCTTGAACGCAGCTCTTTCGGTGTGATCGTGCTCTTCCGCTCTGTTCGTCTTGTCGCCCTCTGGCTCTGCTGGCTGCCGGGCGTAAGGCAGCAGCTCACCTTTTGTACCGGCTCCGGGAAGACGGCTATGGGCTAAATCAGTGCAGAATGTAAAACACAGATGGCCATTGACTCACAAATGGGTTCATGGAAAATGAGAATCTCCTGTGTCAGTCTGCAGCTTTGGCTTTTCACTCCCCTGCCTCCTCCGTCAGCCCTGCTGCCATCCTCCACTCTCTCCGTTCTCCCACTCCTTCTCCAGCATGGCCTCCTCCTCTCGTCCTCAGGCGACCAGTCAGGGTTAATTAGCACTAAGCTAAGTTAACTTTTAATAGCTTAAATGTTGATTCGGCAGACAAACTAGTTTTTTTAGGTTTTTTTTTTTTTTTTACTATAATTTATTTTTATACAATTTTTAGTCTACTTTAGCCTGCTTTGTGCTAATTTAGTCCTTCATCACAATGTTCAGATTCTCATTCTGTTACTTTTATCTTTTTAGCTGTTTTGTTTCCTTTGGTTTATCGCTACTGTTCAGAGCCCAGTAGCTTTTAGCTTGAATATTTTATATATACAGTACTTTAATTAGCTTTTTGATACTTTTAGGTTTCAGCTGACTTGTTATTTTGAGGTTTAAGCTAGCTTTTTGTTACCTTTTGGTTTTAGTTAGTGTTTTGTTTCATTTGGTTTATCTTTACTAGGGATGCATGATACGTATTTGATTTTTGGCCTATAACCGATGCCGATACCAATATTTTATATACACGTTCCTTTGTCAGAACATAGCCTTTTATTTAGGCTTATTTTCTAAAAATATTTGTGCAACAGCTGTAAGAGCTAGTGACACATACTGTATTCATTAACAGCCATAGTTAGCATTTGGCTTATTTTACCTCATGGCTATTCTGATTCACGCAGCTTTTTTCAAGCCTTTTGATATTATTTACATCAAGGTCATTTTTGTTTCTTCACCTGCTGCAAACATTTGGCTGATCTTGGCTAGTGCATCTTAGCTTTTATCTTTTGCTTTGCTATTTTAGCCTTTTAGCTTGTGTTCTGCTTCTTTTCACTCTACTTAATTTCAGTAATGTCATTCAGCACTCAGCATTCATTCTGCATTTCCACAGAAAATGCTATTTCTCTGGTGGTTAATGTGGCTTCTTCCTGCAAAAGCAATCTGTCCCTTCTCCGTATGTTGAACATCAGTTCCTGCGGGCTTACATTATGTGCTGCATCCTGGCCTACCTGCCTCCATACTCGCCTGCTTAGTTGAACTGTCCATCATTTCACCTTCATGTGAGAGATACAGACCATATGCTCACACCTGCAGGTACCTCTTCCTGATTCCTCTCGGATGCTAGATATAGAATGAGTGGGAGCTCAGAGAAGAAAAAAAAAAAAAGAAGCTAAAATGGAGAAGACTGTGTGCCTGATCTGACAAGGACCATATGAGACAGAATTCAGGGCATAGAGAGGACCTGAAGAACAAGTGAGAAGCTGCAGTTGAGGAAATGCTGCCAAATTTCTCTGGCTGCAGGAGGATAGAGGCTTTCATTGCTATGCAACGCCTCACGGCATCCATGGAGCAGGTTGAAGTGAAGGGGAGTGGACGTGAGATTTTAATTGTTTCTGTGTTTGTAATTTTAGTAGCAATCAATCAAAACCAGCAGCATAGTTGATGCTTCAAAGGACTGAAAATGCGTAACCCACTGCTATGATTCTGCTCCCTCTCCATTGTTGCAGATGGCTCAAAACTTTCATAGCAACGCTGTTTTCTAATCTTGCAATGGCTGGATCATAGAGTGAGGAGATCCAACCATCTACTTATCCTCTGTCATTCAGCTGTGGTCAGGTTGAAGAGGCAACAGGTCCAAGAGGGAAACCCAGATTTCCCTTCTTAACAACATTCTCCAGCTTCTCTTGGAGGATCCCAAGACTTTCTCAGGTGTTAACAATCCGTCAGAGCCTCCCTTACAACACCTTTGATTAAACATTCCTGGGAAAGCTGAGATGTGTCCTTCAATAGTTGGAACACACTCACTGGTCCCCTTTTATAAAAATGAGAACCACCATCCAGGTCTGACGCTCCTTGATGTGGCATCGAAAAGACGTCAACCAATAGCCCCATATAGTCCAGAGCCTTCATTATCTCAGGTCCAGCCCTGGTGCCTTGACACCAGGCATCTTTTGATCTACCACAGTCAACAATGCCATGGTGATAGACTTTGACTCTAAACTTGGAGGGTTTCATCCACTGTCCGACAAACTCCCCTGTTTGAGTTAGCAGTTCCCCATCCAAGCCAACCATGGACAGGGAAAGGAGTGAGACCCAAAAAGCTGTATCATCAGCATACATGATGATTCGTTCGCCTTCAGCTACCATGTTTCAAAAAACTGGGCAATGAAAGACGAGACAAAAACTCCATCAGATTCAAGTCTTTGATGCTTAAAATAAAACTTCAGCTCATCTGAAGTTTGTTTTAAAGTATTGCTGGAGTGTATTTATGTCCACGGCATTAAAAGGAAATACGAAGTCTAAAAATAAAACTCTGAACATAAGAGTTTGTGAAGTTTTCAGAAGCGTTTAACTGACATTTATTATTGTACACAAACTCATAGACACCACATTAACATTCCAATAAACTCCTGTCTGTGCTGCCGGACAGATGTTTTTAATTTTGTCTTATTTTTTACTTTTTAGATTTTACATCCATATTTACTGTCCTGGTTTTATATATGTACATGCATGTATGTATGTGGTGGGGAGTGGTGGCACAGTGGTTAGAGACGGTGGGCCTGTGATCGGAAGATCGCCGGTTCAAGCCCCGGTACCGACAACATCAAAAAATGTGGGTGGAAAAAGGTGAAACACCCACACCTGCCTCCACCCTCATTCGCCCCAGTCTGGGCCCCTGAGCAAGGCCCTCAACCCCCCACCATCTGCTCCCAAAAAAGGTTCTCATGGCTCAGTGAGACTACCTGTATAAATAAAGGGTAAAAGAAAATGTAGGTAGGTAGATACCTCACTAGGTACATACATAGCAAGGGACTACTGTAGATGGATGGATGGATGGATAGATGGATAGATGGATAGATAGATATTTTTTCTATAAGTGTATGTTTTTCCAGTTTTTAAGTGGGCGAAGTATAAGTCTCTTAAAACCAATTAAGAGAAATAAGAGGGGTCAGAGTTTTGTCAAATTACAAAACAAAATTTTAATCATCCTACAAAACAAGAATACTTCAGTCATGATGTATTTAACTTAATCAAAAATTAAAACATTGAGCAGTATTTTCTGCTCTAAGATGATTGACGTGTGTCCAAGAAAACTTGCCATGTAAATCTCTAATTTGCTTCACTCAGACTTTGCTATCAGAATTATTTCCTCTAAATCTGTGTTTTATTCATGTTAATGTTGTGACACCAATTTGACTGTGCAGTTTTAAATAACATTGTCTTTTCTTGGTACGTTGCTTAACACAGCTGCAGCAGGACAAGTGTGATATTTTCATATTTTACTTAAGAATACAACCGTTAACTGACAGAATGCTTCCCCCCGTCTGTTTTCTCGTGCAGCCTGGATATGTGAAGCTATCCAAGCCGGTGGCTCTGTGGACCCAGCAGGATGTGTGCAAATGGCTGAAGAAGCATTGTCCCAATCAGCACCAGATCTACAGCGATTCTTTCAAACAGCACGACATCACTGGTACGTTTTTAAAGAGTCTGCATGGACCGCAAAAACAGAGGAGTACTCAGACTTTAATAGAATTACTGTTTCTGTTCACTTCTGCTTTGAAAACAAACCATTTCAGAAGAAAAATCTGTCATAGCAGCTTTTCTTTCTTTGCTCACTACAACTAGTTAACCCTTCTATCAGAAGAGGGCAAAACCAGACCAATTTTTTATTAGGTTTACAAACGGGATCAGTTAGCGTGGGAGTAAATGGATGTAAAGGATTTCAAAATGCATGAGATGCGTCTGAGTACTGCTGGAATAACTCAGTATTCAGAGTCAGATACGTGTGTGGCTCCTATTTCCAGTGTACAAGTACTCTGAAGGTTCTCTAGAGTACCATTTTAGGGAGTGAAATAAATTCAGATGCAAGTAAATTTGTTCACAATAATCACAAAAACACTTCTGAAGCCAAAAACGCTCCAGTTTTCTGTTTCAGTCCCAGAAATTTTGAGTATTGTCGTCATGCATTTATTACAAATTCCTGCCTGGTTTATTTGGGTTTATCTGTCAACAGTTAGTGTTTCTGGGTATTCTTCAGATGAAGCGCCACACGATTCAAAACGCTACACATGGTGGGGTCAGAAACCATGACCTAAAGTTTTGTTTAAATAGTTTGAGATGATTTCTTTAGCTCCTTTCTCTACCACTGGGACTCTCCATTTTATTAACCCGGGGTTGCATTTCCTATTAGGTCCACATCCTGGGAGATTGGCTACAGTCCCATGAGCTTTATACTATTGAATAAAATTGGCAGCTGTGGCCAGAGGATCATGAACTTGCGTGGGGATAGTCTTTTAGCTTTAATCTTTAACATGGATATCTAAAATCTTCTTTCTGAGCTGCTCAGACAGCTCCTGTCTTTTTTTCCCTGCTCCATGTTCAGTGTGGTGAACACAATACAACAAAATATCTAATGGCAAATAAAATAATGGATTTGATCAGTATGTTGGGATTGACTCACAGCTACTACCACACTTGGGACGGTATGGGATAATAAGTTAACTAAAAAAACTTTGGACAGGCGCCGCCATTTTGTAGTTTTATTTTATTTTTTCAATAAGCCTATACAGTACTGTAACGCTAGTCAAAAGAACTACACTACCCAGAAGCCAACAGTGCTTCCGGCCGCTGCTTTCTGTCGAAATGGAGGGAAAGTTTCGCAATGCAAAGTCAGAAGTAACGATCCATCTATTAAGCTCACAGAACTGGCAGGAAAGTCGCAAATAATCCTGAAGCTCAGTTATCCACGTGCACATCGACCTGGATGGAGCGGTGGGCTTCGTCGCTGCAGGGTAGGTTTGCAGAATCGGAACAGATCCTGACCAGAACAGAACTGCTGTTCTCCAGAGCTGGTGAGTAAAATTTGCAGTACTGTACAGTACATATATGTTGCACAGCTGAGCTGTGCGCTGTTTGTACCGGCAGTACCCCCCCTCCCCTATCGCTCCCCTCCTGAGAACATCTGTGTCAGAGTTGATCCAGCTGATAGACGCTGTGCCATCTTTATCAGAACTATGGAACTCTCTGACAGTGTCCACGGACAACTCACTGCCCTCGTCGGCCTCCTCATGCATAAGTATATTATGATGTCATCAGTATGTTACTGTTTCATATGCTGTATTTTTTTTTTTTTTTCAACTTTCACACTGTCCCATCTAGGACACAGTGCGAGATTTGATTAGATTTTTTTTTTTTTTTTACACCTTCACTCCCGCTCATGTTTCTTTTTCCTTATCTGAAAAAAGGGCAGCGCCTCTTGAGGCCGGCGGCCTCAGTCACTTCCGTCTCCCCTCGTTTCTTTTTTAGTGTGATGACAATAAAGCTGATTCTGATTCAGTTTTTGAGCGTAGGAGTGGAGGGGGGTGGGGGTTCAGCGTGAGCGCTACCTTTAACTTTTTAGCTAGCACGCCTGTATTGCTTGCCGCTAGCTTAGCGTTATGCCAGTGCTGACGGGTGGGCGGGGGGTGTGGTGCGCGCAGTTTGTTCAATAGTCGGGGCGCTCGTTTCTGTTAAAAGGGCGTGGCCCCCCACTTGTATAATGTTAGGGGAAACACTAGCATATATAGCTGAAGCAACTTTTTTAAATGTGTTGACTGTAGAACTCAATCAGTTGTAGACGTCCATCCTGTTTCATTTAAATCTGTCCACTGGTTCTTATAGACTCGTACAGCTGCATGAACATTGTTGCTGCTTCACCTTTGGCAGCGGGTGATTTAAAAATGGCATAAACACAGATCACCAGCTGGGTTGTGTTGGTTACGTTACTTACAGTTCCACTTCCTTTGTGTTTCTGTGGAGATGACACCAGGTTCCTCTTCATCACAGCTTTTCTCAGAGACCCCCCGTCACAGATTTGATTGATTTATTTATTTCAGTGAAAGCAGATTTCATTCCGTGCCTCCCAGGTGTGCTCCACACCCAGCGTCTGCCACCTGCAGCGCTGCCGCACGACACCACCTGTCTGTCGACCCCTCCCGTCTCACTGTCGGTGTCTCCCCTGGCGACAGCTGCCACGTCAGTCACTCCCATGAAGAGGCTCTTCAAGGTCACCCTGGGTTTAACAGCCCTCCGGTCCTCATGGCAGCAGAGCATCGTTAATTTGCAACGCTGTCTTCCCTCTCAGAGCACGACTGATCACACTAACATGTTTATTTGTTGCTGTTGAGGACCTCCTCGATTCAGTGACCGGCTGGCGAGATAAATCGCCGAGCGGCGCAACGACTCTCTATTTTACCCTTTGATGCGTTTTGACCGCTGTATGTCTGCGCGCAGCTTTAGCATCCTCTGTTTAATGGTCTGAAAATACGAATCTTTCTGCTTTGCACCACAAGTCGCACACGTCGGCTGCAGAGACGGCCGAGAGATGACCCACAGTTCATTGCATCCTCACTGATCTGCTGCATCAGGTTGAATCTAACTGGAAAAAGAAGCACTTAAGGATCTGTGCTTTCATTTTTTGGGCACACGAGCTGTCAACCACTGATGAATCACCTTTGAAATGTAAGTTTGAGCTTTTTATTTTTTTATTTTTTTATTTTTTCTTGGCAGTGTAATGAATTGGTGTTTAAATGATCTATTTGCCAAATAGATGATTTTGTGTAATGATTCAGAAAAATACGCTCAAAGGAATCGCAGAAGTTACCAGCAAAACAATTTGTCTTAAAACATCCAGGCAGTTATTGCATCAAAGGTGAATAGTCGGTTGGGTTGACGGGTGGGTTGAGTTCTTACAAAGAAATTCAGCATTTAAAGCAGTAGTTGAGATCTTTTGAGGTGGGTTTCTATAAAACTCTTATGAACAATCAATATCTTACCTGTTGTACATACACATACAATCTCAGTTTGGAGAAAAAGTTTATTTCTGACCAGACTGAGCTGTTCAGCAGTTCCTGTGAACACTTTTTATTCAACCTAAACCTGCAGTCTGAGAGCAAAGTGCTCTGTTAGGAAAATATGGAACAATAAGATCTATAATAGAAGATGGAGCTAAGTTGGTGAGAGCGTTGTAGGTTATAAGTACGGTAAGATTTTGAATTCTGTTCTGAATTTAATGGGAAGCCAATGGAGAGAAGCCAAAACTGGAGAAATAAGTTCTCCTATCAACTCATTAAAACTCTGGTAGCAGCATTTTGAATCAGCTGAAGACATTTTAAAGACGTTTGTGGACACCCAGATAACAAACCATCGCAATAGTCTGGCCTAGACGTGATAAATGCATGGATCAGTTTTTCTGCATCATTTTTGGACAAGATGTTTCTAATCTTAGTGATATTACGCAGGTGGAGGAAAGAGGTTTTTGTAACATTTTTAATAAAGGGGTTAAAATATGTGTCCTGGTCAAAAATAACACCAAGGGTTTTTAACTTTAGAACTGTAGGCCAAATTAATGCCATCCAGAGAAAGTGAAAGACTGCAAAATTTATTCCCAAGATGCTCAGGTTCAAAAACCACAACCTCTCTTGTCTGAGTTTAAACGCAGAAAATTAAGGGTCGTCCATGTTTTTATGTCTTTAAGACATGCTTGTAACTTAAACTGATTGGATTCATTAGGTTTCATGCAGAAATATAACTCTGTACCATCAGCAAATCAATGAATATTTATCCCATGCTGTTGAATAACTTTACCTAATGGCAGCATAAGGTAAAGAGTAGTGGTGCAAGCACTGCACCCTGATGAACTCCATGACTAACTTTGGTATATGAAGAAGTCATTATTTACATTTACAAACTGAAATCTATCAATTAAGCATGTTTTAAACCATTTTAGAAAGTAATGCATATCACAGGGGTTAAAGTTCTCAATTGCCACAATGTATTTGTCATTTTGAATGTGGCCTGGACAGATTTCTGTCAGATATAAAGATGAGAAGCTGTTTTCTTGTTAAATCCATCCAATCTAATGATGATACAGGGATGAAGCTGACACTTCATGGTGTTGAATGATGATAAAGCTCAGGTCTACGTGTGAGGAAGAAATTCAGCCAAAAGATCTGTATTTGCTTTAATCCCTGGTGTCCTCTGCCTTTCATGCCAGTTTAGACAAAGATCTTCTGTGGAGACATAATGGAGATGCAGCCGTTCCCGTTCAACTTTGAAAATACCAATATGCACAATCTCAAGCATTATTAAGAGATTTAACTCTCAAAGTTTGTTGTAAATGACCCTCAGCTACTACCAAATCCAACTTTAGCTCAGTATCTGTCTCACTGACTCAGTTATAGCTGTTTTTCTGGTCAATTGCTTGTCAAAGATATGAACTATACCTTCATGATTAGACACCTCAGTGTTTCAGAGGAGCTG
This sequence comes from Hypsolebias longignatus, assembly GCA_031762435.1. Classification (NCBI taxonomy): domain Eukaryota; kingdom Metazoa; phylum Chordata; class Actinopteri; order Cyprinodontiformes; family Rivulidae; genus Hypsolebias; species Hypsolebias longignatus. The sequence goes on along the minus strand of JARVGV010000630.1, from coordinate 23,205,189 downwards.
AATTTATTTTGAACTTAGCTCTTCCTGTTAGTCTTTGAGTTAATTGAAACATTCGAAGCTAACGGTTTAATAACCTAATGACCCGTGTAAGCTCTTAAAGCAAGATCATTTTTCAAGAGTAACACACGGGAGGAAAGAGTTAACAAATGTCCATTCATACACACACACATGCACACACGCTTTCCTGCTGCAACAATTAGGAGATAATGACATGCACAAAATCTGCACGTAATTCAGTTTGTCTTCACGTCGGGCGTTAATTAACAGAAGCCAATTAAAGCGAGCCGAGCCACACCGATTGAACTCTCAAGGCGATTGACATCCCAATCAATCTTTGAAATATTCTGCAGATATGTTTTTGTTCCAGCAGCCTATTAGAATAAACAAGGCAAACAAATGGACGGCAGTCGTGTGCAGACAGTCTGAGTACGTTTGTTGAAGAATGCAGGACGGGTTTGGAGATTATCTGCTCGGAGTAGATTCAGTCAGAAGATGCGACCCGTTAGGATTGTTGATTGTTTATGCATGTTTTTTTTTTCCTGCTTCATGTTTTTTTTTTTCTGCATTCATCCATAACGAAATACTCGAACCTCTTTCCGACTGTCAGCGGTGTTTAATCTCGCTCGCGTCTGCGATGTAGCCATTCCTTTCACGGAGTAGCAAATCAATAAGGAGTCTCTTTTCCAGATCATAATTCAAGTAGACATTAACGTCCTCCCCTCGTCTGACATAAAAGAGCAGCGAGAGAAATGCGTTTTACTGCGTGTCATGGCGGGTCGCAACATTTCAGCGTTGGATGACTTCAGCTTGCGGCAGCTGCTTCACTGCAAGGCTCCTGTGACCTCTGCCAAAGAAGCGTCTCCGTCCTTCCTCCTCTGCCAAGAAGCATCTTCCTCGGTCTTCACCTTCAACCCCCTCCAAATGGACAGAACGGCAAATTTGACTTTAACACAGAGCTGCTATTAAAAACGCATTAAATCTTATTAGGGCGTAATTACATATTAGTCCCTAATCCGTGGTAATCACAAAGACGAGGTGTTTTTGTGGAGAGGAACTTGCGAAATTAAGCAAAGTTTCCAGTAACTTTGTAATCGCTCTAAAGTTTTGATGAGCGTTCAAGTGTTTATTTTCTGTTTTGAAACGCGCTGAGAGGCGTTCAATGTCTGAATTAGGTGCTGATTGAAACAGCGGCTGGGCTGGTAATACAGAATTATAAAATTAGTGAAAATGTGCCCACTCAAAACATTTCTTATAACAAACAGATTTTTTTCCTGTGTATCGTGTGAATGTTTCCGTTGTGATCCATTTTTCTTCAGTACGTTTTTGGCGCGATTCTCATCCTGCAGTTTTGAAGCTGTTTCAACAAATCGTATCAAAACGTTCGGCTCTTTCAGGACAATCCTGATATGACTTTTGGTTTTGGTGCAGCTTTAGCTTTTTTAAATATTTGGCCTTTTCTGCCATTTTTTTCTAATAAAAAAATGAATTAAACTCAGTTTTACATCCTTCATATCTTTAGATCTGTTTACAAATTTTTACGGCTCCTTTCACAGTTTGTTCTGGATCAGCTTCCTTGTGCAAATTTTAACTTTTTTTAGTTACTTTCAGCTAATTTAAGCTGTTTTTTCACCTGTTTTGTACTCTGTTTTTGCTAACTACAACATTTTTGTGCTTCTTCTAACTTGTCTGCAAATTTCAGCTTGTTATGCTCTTTTCAGCTAATTTCTGTAAGTTTAAGCTTTTTCTACTATTTCAGCTACTATTTAGCTGTTTTATACTAATTTTATCCTTTTCAGCTAATTCCACATTTTTTGCACTCATTTCAACTTTTTCAGCTTAATTCAGCAAAACTGTGCTCTCTCCACTTGCTTCTTGTAATTTGTTTTCTGCCTTTTTTAGCTGCTTTTCAGCTGTTTTTTTTAATGCTAATTTCAGCTTTTTTCAGATAATTTCTTTTTTTTGTGCTCTTTTCTGCTTCTTTCAGCAAACATGTTCTTTCTGCTTTCTTCTGCTAATTTAAGCTAGTTCTACCTTGTCGGCTACCTTATTAACATTTTTAGCTAATTTTAGCAGTTTTCAGATCAATTTTTTTTGTGGTAATTTCTGCTGTTTTGAGCCTTAACTTCTTTCAGCTTATTTCAGCTTGTTATGCTCCTTTCAGCTTATTTCTGCTAGTTGCAGCTTTATCTGCTATTTCAGCTATTATTTAGCTGTTTTTATACTAATTTAAGATTTTTCAGCTAATTCCACATTTTCTAGCTCATTTAATCTCCTTTTGGTTATTTAAGCATTTTTCTTTCTTTATGGCTATTTTTTTTTCTAATTTCAGCTTTTTTTTAAGCTAATTTCCTAGTGCTTGTGCTCATTTCTGCTTGTTTAAATCAAATTCAGCAAATATGTGTTTCTGATTTATTCTGCTAATTTAGGCTTGTTCTTCCATTTTAGCTACATTTCAGCATGCTTTTTTAATTTCAGCCATTTGTTTTAACTGTTTGTTCAGCAAGTTCTTCTGCAGTAAACATTCATACTGCGTTGTCACAGGAAATTAAATTGTCTAGTTTCAGTTTGACATGGCGTTGATGGAATTACAGGTAGTCCCCGAGATACGAACGGGTTCCGGACCTAAGGACCGTTCGTAGGTTGATTCTGCCTCAGGTCGGGGACCGCCTGTATAGCGACAACTTAAAATATCAGATGAGTTGTTTTCATAAAGCTCCATGTTTTACCACATATGGTTAATGTGTCCACTTGGTTTTGGAGGCTACAAAACTTTATCAACATGAAGATCTTGGTTTAAAACACCCCAATGTGGAGAGCAATATACATTCCTTTTAGGCAGGGGTATTCAACTGGTGACCCACGGGTCAAATCAGGCCCATGGGTGAACTCTGTTCAGCCTACCAATGAGTTCATATTTAAATAAAACTAGATTTTGATCATAAACTTACTTAATGACAATAACTGCTGGATGTCTGGCCCCTCTTGGCTTCCAGTAACTGTGACCCCTTGAGTAATTTAGTTGAATAGTCCTGCTTTAAGGAATGCTAGGCATTTAGTTTAATTTGTCTTTATTAGCAGATTTTCTCTTATCTATTGCCACCAAAAGGTCAGATGAGATGGTTGTGGTTTTTATGTGTTTTAGTTAGTTTGTTTTTAAAATATCACATTAACCTCTTAACACATAATTGGATGTACATCTGCAGCTGAATTGGGATTGATTATGGGAATCAACCCTTTACAAGAGGGCCACCACAGCTAAAATACATTAGCCAACACCCTCTGGCTGAAACCTGAACCCTCAGTCAGTTTTACAGACATTGTGCTAACGTTGGACGTAGTGATGGCTGAGAATCATTAACACACACTCTTAGCGTGACATCTTATTGTACACAGCTGTGCACAATGTTAATTTTCAGGTTTGATCAAAACAACCCACTCCGTCATTTTTTTATCAAAAGTGGATCTGGGTACAAAACATTTGTGTGAAAAATGATGGGCGGCATCATTTCAAGGAATGTTTGGCATTTATTTTAAATGTTTGAACAGTTACACATGAATTACATTTGTATATACTGTATTCAGTAAACTACATATTAAAAAAAAAAAACATCATTTACCACAAATGGTTAATGTGTCCAGCATATGTTCCCAATTTTCATATGGATTTCATGTAAAACAGCTAAAGTTACCTTTTGAACGAGTAAAAAAAACAAAAAAAAAAACTAATGATTCCCCAGGCAAAACAGTGCTCATTTACTTTGTTAATTTAAAATAAATAATTATTTTCCATGGCTGTGTAGTACAGTTTGATTTGAACTCTTAACACACTGATAATCTGGGAAAATGTAATAACCAGCTCACATTACTCATTGATGCACGGTGTCATCAGGCCGCACTCTGAATAATTAATGGGCTGTAATATTAGTGGTTAAATGGAGCCGTTTCCTGCAGCTCACACTTGAGCCGCTACATTTCAGTTTTCCATCCGCTCGGTTTGTCAGACCCGTCGCTCCTCCGGCTCGAAAATGACGGCATTTCTGACCAAGACCTCCTCAAACACTGGAGGGTCTGACTCAGGACACAAAATGTATAATTGATGAGGCAGGGAAAAGGACGAAAGGTGACGAACGCTGTTTCAGGACGGTCGAGGACGAGCAGTAACGAGCCTGAACGGCCCTGGAGCGATGAATGTATTCAACAGGCGCCAAAGGCCGCGGCCATAAAAAAAAAAAAAAAAAAAAAAAAAAAAAATTAAAAACAAAAAATTTAAAAAAAAAAAAAAACGATAAAAAAA
>JARVGV010000630.1:23149127-23159907 GCA_031762435.1 Hypsolebias longignatus | reverse complement strand
AAAAATTATAAAATGCTGCATAAAAAAGGCAACGTACGGCGCAATGACGTCACTGGGGGCGGCGCCGTAAGTATGGAACGCCGTAAGTCGAGGACTACCTGTATATATTTACTGTTTGAACATGAACGCACATCAGTACAAGCCAAGGTTATTTAACATTTAACTTTTTAGTCAGGTTCAGATCATATCAAAACTTTCCCTCCATTTCGGCAGAAAGCAGCGTCCGGAAGCACTGTTGCCTTCTGGGTAGTGTAGTTCTTTGGCTGGCCTTACAGTATAGGCTTATTGAAAGAAAACTACAAAATTGCTGCGCCTGTCTGAAGTATTTTTTCTTGTTTACTTTTTATCTGTACATCCCAGTCACATGAGTAATATTAAAGTTGACAATCGTTGAAAAACCGAGCAAGAGACTGTATTAGTTAGAATATTTTACTTCATAAAGGGATTCCCCTTCAAGAAGGCAATAAATCATCCGCTGTGACTAATCTTTTTAATGTAAATACAAGCAATACATCTACAGTATATATGGTATGTAATGGACAATAACCTTGAATAAAACATTGACGTACCTGAAACTAAACAATAAAGTGCTTTTATGATGATTAATCATTTTTAAACGAGCCGTCCGATGCTTTTTCTTTTGATTGTTCTATTGCCCACCTTTCACGGTGCAGGCAGGCATCTTAAAGTGGATGAAAATGACCCCGGGATGTGCTTTTACAACTGAACGACTCTTGGACTCGGCTGGTTCAAGATGGCCACCACAGCTAATCAACTTCAAAAACAAACATAACTGTTTAACACAGATTGAGCCAAACTATGTTTTAGTAAAAGCAGCGAGTTACCCCGTCACTCACCCTGAGCGCAAACAGATCACACATTATCTCTGTTTATACAAGGTGGAGGGTGATATTCCTTTAAAGAATACATCAAACTAGACAAAATAATAAATAAATCATCTTTAATCATGTAAAATCTCATATTTAATGAGGACATTTTCTGAATCTGTTCTTATAGATTATGCCAAAATCACCTCCAATCAGCTTTCTCCTTTTTTTTTAGCCTTTGTTTTTATTTTGTTTTTCAAGCTTCTAATAAATTTGCTAACTCTCTGAGGTAAATGTTGCGCTGAAGCAACACTCACTTCCTGTGAGACCAACATGTTTGTTTACTGACTGTTGATCTGTGCACATTCATTTGGGCCGTAGACCCACAGGACCAGACGTTTCCCCGAACAGGAACTGGAACCTTGGACCGCTGACCCAGTTTCCTGTAAGTTCATGTGCATGAAGGGATTTTCAGTTTGTTGGGTTGAATAAAAAAATAAACACATTTTGTTTAAATTTAACTTTTAAGTTACGCAAAATGAACTAAAACAAACTAAATGTGCAAATACTTCAGGAGCGACTCCACTAGAATTCAAAATATATTCATATTTAAAGGTTACCATAATCACTCTCCATTTAGTGAAGGTGGTGATTTAAAAAAAAAAAGTTTCCTGCTGTTGTTGCCTGGAATTAACATCCACTGCAACAAAAATCTAAACTACCTCAACAGAAAATAAATTTAAAGGTGTCTGTGACATTTAAGTACAAAAAGATGAAGAAAACCTCTTTATATTTAAGAAATTTAGCATAATACACATGATTTTATCCATTTTGTCACGTAACTGTAATGTTTTCTTTTGAACTTGGAGCAGCCAAAGTGAAACAGGAAGTGACATCAAAGGGGAACTCTCTAAGAAGGACAATTCCCTGGACTTGTCTTTGTCTCTCTCTGATAGCGACTCAAAAATAATCTGAAGGAACATCTGCATTGTCGGCCATGTTGTTTACATGCAGGCGTTCCCCTTTGACATCACTTCCTGTTGCTCCCCATTCAAAAATCTCACCTGTTGAGTGAATTTTCTTTCATATGTTAATCTTTCTAAAAAGGTATTCATATATATATTACTAAAAAATTGACATTGCAGGTGCTTTAAGAGATCAGGTCGTTCTCAACAACAACATTTGGAGTGTTTCCTTTCCACTGTCGCCTTCATGCTCGCTCAATATGAGAATTCTGAGATGGAGTTACATTCAAATCAGTCTGCTCCTCAGATAAAAAGTGTTAACTTATTATTTTTATATATGAATGTTTTTGTTCAGTGCCCTGAGATGAATTATGTTGTGACTTGACACTATACTGTATAAATAAACTGATTGAACTGAGTAAAATATAAAATGTATGTTTTGGTAATATTTTCTTTAAAAAATGATGAACGTACAATTATGTCGCAACCATCACTATTAAAAAAAATTCCTTTCCATTCTTGGTTTGAAGAGTCATCATGACCAGTCTGTGGAGAGTTCCTCATAAACTTTGCTTCTCACGCCAACGGCTAAATTTATGTTTAATAGATTAAATGACACTCACGTCTGATAAACTGGAGTCGTGTGAGAGAGAGAGACGTGATTAAAGTCTGATTATGATTCCATCAGTAATGATTCAACCAGGTTATTAAAAGGTGAGACTTACAGACAGGTTAATTGTGATTTAAAATTAAAACGTTATAAATCTTGGCGTTGTTGCAGATACTCGTCTAAAGATGGGGAGGCTGCAGTCTCCTTACAGGCCTGAGAAGGGAACTTTGGATACACATTTAAAGCTGTAAAACACACATGTTCAAACTGTTCATGCAAACAAGCAGAGAGCACCTTGGTTCAATTTATATATATACAAATTTAAAAAAAAAAATCTGACCATTCAAATTAATTTAGGAAAATTCAAACCACTACCATGGGAACAAAAAGGTTAAATTATAGTTCAGAAATCTATTTGGTGAAGTTCTGTAGAAAGGTTGTAAACAGTCAATATCTTACCTGTTGCTGATAGTTCCTTTAACAGCTTCAGCTTGGAGAATAAATTTAATTCTGACCAGATTGATGAGCTAACTGCTAATCTGAGCCAGATTAAGGGTGGATGCTGCCTAAGAAAATGTTTATCACACAGTATTTGTGATGGGTGATAATGTAATTTATTCTGTGTGCTCAGAGTTCTCACTGAATTAATTCTAAAGTAATTATTAGATTTACATCTATAACAGATTAACATTTACCATATTTTTCAGACTATAAGGCGCACTTAAAATCCTTTAATTTTCTCAAAAATCAACAGTGAGCCGTATAATCCGTTGCGCCTTATGTGTTAATTCTGGTTGTGTTTACTGATCTTGAACTGATTTTATGTGGTACAACTGAACAATGTTGAGCGTTATTGTGAATGAGTTGAATACAGTTTGACTTATCGGACTGTTTTGTTTCACTTCATGCGCCTTATAGTCCGAAAAGTACAGTAGAATTAGCCCAATAATTCAAGATGACCACCACAGGTAGCTCTGTCAGTGGTACAGATACTGAGGTAAAATCTGGTGTGGTAGTAGCTGAGCATCATCTCCACTCAGTGCAAACTTCTTTAAAACACTGGAGTGTAATGAGGAGGGCAAAATGCATTCCTTCAGTTTTTATGAATAAAATAGTTTGCATAAATGTATTTTAAATTTTTTTAGATTAAAGTTTTTTTTTTTTAAGACAGCAGTGATCCACTTTGAGCTCAACTCTCCTCAGATTAGCCGTTTGCTTGTTGCTCCAAACAGGATTTTACCAGGAAGGAAGCTGAAAATGTGACGAATAGTAAAACAGGAAGACACATCTGTCACACAGCACGAGGAGAAATGAGCATCAGCTGTTGTTTTCAGCTCTGGAAGCTCTCCGTCCTTGTTTACAGTCACATGGGAACGCCGGGGAAATGTCAGATAGATATTAGAAAGTTCATCACAATAAACTTTTTATGACAGAGATTATTGTTTCTGCACACACACACACAAACACACACACACGTGTTCTCTGCAGCCTCTAAAACACGTTAGAGTTCACTTTTTTGAATTACCTTCTCTAATTCATATTCCATCAACATGTGACCTTTTCAGATTTACAGCGTGTGTCAAAACTGAATTATGTGACTGCATAGTTTAATTCTGACGAGCAGCCAACATGGCTGACTTATTCATCACCTCCAGGTTTGCAGTCCAGACAGCAGAGCGACTTAAAGCCCGTCTGACTGACTTTGCAGAACATTTCTTCGCAAGATGACGTGTCAAACCACTTCCCACACATCCTGCCTTCTTTTTATAAACTCCTTTTTTCCTCTTCTGTTTCCCTCTCACTGTCGCTCGCCATCTTAGTCCTCTCCTGTACTTTTGAACTTTCGCCCCTTTTTAAAAAATGACTCAGCTTCTCTGACCGACTCGTCCAGCCTGCAGTAGAAAAAATCAAAACGCAGCTATTTGATCTGCGATTGTGTGAAAATGAACAAAATAACGGAGAGAAAACGAGCATAAAATCTGGAAACAATTCAAACCTACAGATTAACAATTTTAGGAAATGACCTGATTAACTGTTATTTATAACTTTAATCCAATAATTGTTTCTACCTTTTGGTCTCTGTCCCGTCATGGAACGAAGAAGCGGAAATGCCCTTCGTCCGTTCATATTGTGAGCTGGATAACAAGAAAAATGAGCAGTTACTGACTTTAATTTTTGTGTGTGACTGCGTCTACATGTAAAAAACAAAAAAAAAAAGTTCCCTGTCTTTAATTGGGTTGCCGCCTAAAAATTCAAGATGGCTCCTGCCATATTTGTATTTGTAAATCTTGTGAGCCGGTTACCTTCAACAAAAAGCAACGTGCCAACTTCAATTTCAAGTTGTTTATTTGTCACATGCAAGGTGGGCGTGTGGCTGCATCTAGACAAGAAAGGTCACTTTTGGAAATTTGGTTTCCTCATTAAATTCAAAATGGCTACCACAATGTATACCATATTTTCTGCTGTACACTGCATACCGCCCTATAAGTCACATCAGTCCAAATATGTCTAATTAAGTGGAAAAACCCATAAATATGTCGCTTCGCCTTACACTTCGCATCTATTATGTGCCAGCGGTGACACGTCGTGTTTATGTGTCACTGCTGACAACCCGGAAACGTGGGCCGGTGTTGTCAAAAATCGATGGGCTGCCAAATGGCGGCCACAGGAACGTACACGGCAAGATTTTAATGAGAATTTAACAAGATTAACACTTAAAAGCAATTATTTGTTTACTCGAAATTACCGGTATAATAAAAATACGTCTCAGTTTAACTTTGACTTAATAAATGCACTTTGGCCGTCAAATCAGCTGCATTTCAAAACCCGATTTGCGGAAGCAGGCACGCGCAGAAGGACGATCTTCTGCACATTTCTTCTAAATTTAACCAGATAACCACCTAAAAGCAATTATTTGTTAGCTTGACTTTATAGTAAAGGTGTGTCTCAGTTTAACTTTTCCTTAATAAATGCACTTTGACGGTCAAACCAGCTGTGTTTCACCAGGGCAGCGCAGCAAAATGAAGCTGATTCTGTTGCTCCAGGTAGACGACAGTGGCAGGCTATGGCAAGTCGATTGTGTCATTAATAGTCACTTTTGCCTACATGATAGAATGGCATGCCTTACTACTCAACTGCCATCTAGTGGCTGAAAATGGTAGTGTTCAGTATTTTCAGTCAGAATGAATGAAAACGGTCATATCTCAGCCAAAAAAAATTGGTTTATAAAGATGGGGGAAAATCCATAAATAAGTTGCTTCGGCATATAAGTCACAGGGCATGCAAATTATACAAAAAAACTGCAACTTATAGGGCGTACAATACCGTACATATATACCTGTAAACCAGCCACCCCGATCATTTGACACTATGCTTTCTAGTTTTCATATTGCTTGAAAGTATAGGGTCCTCAAATGACTAGGGTGGCCGAAGATTAGACCTTTATTTATATAGATTAGTTCCCATTGAGCCTTGAGACTCATTTACAAGAGAGACCTGTAACATACAGCATACAGGTAAATGAGAAAAAGAGAACATAAGGACGGAGGAAGCCAAAAATAAATCATGTCTCACACATTTCCTGACCAGGAAACCGTATAAAAGATGCAAAAATAAAAAAAGACTTTGTAGCATAAAGCTGCAACAACAAAGCCAGTGAGTTGTCCATAAACACTCTAGACAGTTCCAAAGTTCTGATAAGATGGCACAGTGTCTATCAGCATCATGGTTCTGATAAGGCCACAGATGTCCTCAAGATGGGGGCAGAGCTTCAAGTTTACTTATCCTCCTGGAGCAATTTGAGATAAGTTGGCCTGTCCAAGGCCGCGAGGAGGCCAAATTCAGAGAAACGATTGTTTGGGCCGCCAGACTCTGTTTTCTATCTGCCTTCAAGTTCTGCTGGTTCACTCAATGGTGAATCCAAACAACCAGAATTAGTGGACATTCCGCCCGCTTTGTGCTCGATTTATCAATCTCCAAGATTGACTCCTTCAAGCTGGCGAGTTCCAGGAGCCGCAACTGGCCTACGATTCTCAGAAATCGCGTCCAGCTTGTGGTTGAGCTCGATAAGCGTATGAGTCTGAGAGCTCGAGGCACAAATTAAACCTTCACATAAGATTGGCAACTTTACCGTGGCTGAAACTGCTGCTGACCTCTTCCCAATTTGTCGATATCCAGGGTATCCACCGATTCCAAACAAAGCAGAAACCCTGTTGTCACAAATCCAATAATGTACACAATTACGTCCTCCACGGACAAAACAGCTAGGCACCACATCTTGCACTCCCCCAGGAATCAGTGACATACCCAGATTAATTTATGGTGGTCAAGGCCACCATTTTCCACCTCCCGGCTCTACCATTGCTCCTGGTGATGGATAAAATTACTGCATCTGCTCACTAGGACCTGTCATTCTGCACCACCCTACATCTCTTCTTCTACAAACTGTAACTCCTACCTTCTTGAATATCATGCACCAAAAACTTTATTTGCATCCCCTGTTCCAATTCCAGTCCAGAAAACCTCTCATCTCCCAAACTAACATTAACTATTCAAATCCTCCTACCGCTTGTTCAATCCATCATTTGACTGTTGTGCTCCATTCAAAGATTTGTTGCATAATCTGGTTTAGAAAAAAAAAATTAAGCTACTTTACTGGATGTTGTAGTTGCAGTCTTGTCGTCACTTTAAAGTGTTAAGCAACTTCAGATCTACTTGTTTGTGTTCTAAACTTCAGTAACGATGTTCTTATGTGGGCAGGTTGCAGCAGCGTGTTTCTTTTGTGAGAAAACTCATTTTTCCTGACTTTAACTGCCTCGTGACGTATGAGAAATGGTGTTAACTTTTGGTGGAACAGATGAGACTGCAAGAAAGGAGAGATACTCGAGGAGGGGAATGGGGGGACAGGGTGAGAGAAACACAGAGACTGCTTACCTCGCATCAGGCTCGTGGGAAATCTATCCAGGCAATATCCAAACCACGGCCCGGTGCTCCCTCCACCTCAGACTCACACAATTACAATATTGTCTGACAGAGATATTGAGCGCAGTTCCCTTGCCGTTTCTGTGGTGGCTGCTTTTTTTTCTGGCTACTGTCGAATTTTTTATCAAACTTTTTTTTTTTTTAAGGGCATTAACACTGACTTATTGAAAGGAGAGACTGGAGCAGAGCAGGCAAACACAGCTTGAATCTGTTGACCCCTCAGAGCCCAGCAGGAGCCATGCAGAAGGCAAGGAAGAGGCATTTTGTCTTGTCTGACCTTTACCTGGACACCCCCCTCTAGAAGGCTCACAGGTGACCTTAATAAAGGGACATGTTTGGTAGAGAGACCACCTGCATTAGAGGGGTGGGACAGAAAACTTGAACTTAATTTCAAACCAGAGTAACTGCATTTCCTGTGAAAATGCAGTGTGAATGCTTATTGGAAAAAAACAGCTGAAATTAGTTAAAAATATGCTGAAATGTAGCTGAAATGGAAGAACAAACCTAAATTAACAGAAGAAAGCATATTATTTTATACATTTTAGCATAAATCATAGCAAAGAATACATATTTGCTGAATTAGGCAGAAATTCGCACAAAAATTAGTAAATTAGCCAACAAAAATACTAAAAGTGGCTGAAAACGTAAAAAAGAAGCTTAAACAACCAGAATAAAGTAGAAAAAACTGAAACAAGCTCTAAAAAAATTTAAAAAAAAAAAAGTGGAATTAGCTGAAAAGGCTAAAATTAGCATCAAACGAGTTAAATAGTTGAAATATCAGAAAAAGCTGAAATAAAAAGAAATGCTGAAAACTAGCTAAAAACAAAGCAGAAAAAAGCGTAAATTATCAGAAGGAAGTGTAGAGCATATTTTGTGCTGAATCAGGCAAAAAAAAAATTGAAATGGGTGCAAAAAAATATGGAATTAGCCAAAAAAGCTAACCTTAGCATACAGCTGAATAGTAGCTGAAATAGCAGAAAAAGCTGAAACTTGCAGAAATGAGCTAAAAGGAGCATAACAAGCTGAAATTAGAAAAAATTGGAAGAAGCACAAAGTTGTTGGTTTGCAGAAAGAATCTGAAAGGAGCAACAAACAGCTGGAAAAACAGCTGAAATTAGCAGGAAAAATGTTAAAACTTGCACAAAGAAGCTTAACCAGAACAAAATGTGAAAGGAGCAGTAAAAGGTTGTAAATTTGAAGGATGTAAAATGAGTTCAATTCATTTTCTATGAGGAAAAAATGTCAGAAAAGGCTAAATATTTCTAAAAGCTAAAGTTGCACCAATACCAACAGAGTTGTCCTGAAAGAGCTGAACGTTTTGCTATAATTTGTTAAAATAGGACAAAACTGTGGGATGAGAAAGTTGCTGAAAAACATACAGAAGAAAAATGGATCACAATAATGTGACTGCTTCATAAACATTCACACTATTAGACGCTCATTCAGTGATTGCATGTGGCCCTCCATTTTTCATATTTTGAAACTTTTAGACTAAAATCAGCTTATGTTGAGAAACGACAACGTTTTTATCAAACCTTAAAATTACCACTATATACCTGCAAGATGTCACACTCTGTTATGAATGACTTTCAGCTACAACTCCATATTTTAGCTCAACATCAATAAAAAACTGAGTTACAGCCATTCACCTGTTGGCTAAGGTTGATTAGCAGTGGCAGCCATCTTGAATTGGGTTGACGTTAAAAGTTACCATAATCAGTTGTAGATGTTCCTCCAAAGGTTATTTTCTAATAGTGTCATTAAAATCTGACCAGTAGTGGATGAGATATTTGGCTAACAGACTAACAGGTTTATCTCTAATAGGTAATATCAAAGTTTAAAGCAATAAGTTCAATAATAGCACTTGGAGTGTTTGTGTTGAAGGATTACCACCAAGTTGTAGCTTAAAATCTGTAAAATTGACTAAATTAGATCATTTTATTTTTCTAAGCTTTGTTAGATTTGGCAGCCATGTTGAATTGGGTTGACTCTTGTTAAGCCTATATTTTTCTAACAGAATGGAAGATTATACATTGTCCACCTTTGCGGTTTGTATTTCATTTTAATAATGTAATATTTTATATTATCCTGAAAGTTCCACTGTTTTTAACAACAAGCCAGTTGACTTGTTAACTTCAATCTCATTGTCGGTTTTCAAAACATGTTTTAGAGGAACTTCCTGTTCCGCTGCAGATCATATTCTCTTTATGAGGAGGCAAAGTGAGCCCGGGGTCAAATACAGTGAATGTATAATGTAAAGCCGCCTCACGATCGGTAAATGGGATGTGCAAACGTAAAGCTAATATATGATTTGGAGCGAGGATGTTTTTTTCTGCTCCGAATCAATAATTTACTGCAGCACTGAAGTCATTAAACTGTAGAATATCTTTGTTATAGTATTTGGTGAGGCAAATACCATGTTACATTAAACAGTAAAAGTAATCTGAAAATAAACTAACAGCAGACTCTAAATCAATATTTAGTCTGTTTGCTGAACTCCAGCGCATCAGTTTGTGTTTATGATCTGAACTAAGGCGACTTTAATGTTCATCCTGCGAGGTATTTTCTTGACCGGACGACCTTCATGGTTTAACTAAATGTCCCATCACACACCACCTTTCATGTTTTCTTTAAATTAAAATTATCAAATTTGTAAAACTGCTAAATGTCACTCAGGATGTTGTGAATGTCTCTCAACTACTACCACATCGAATTTAAGCTCAGTGTCTGTAAGACTGACTGAGTTAGTCTTTTTTTTTTTATCAGTTGCCTGTGGCAGCCATCTTGACTGGAGCAGACAAAAAAAAGAAACATCTGTAGATGTACATCCCAGGTGACCCATCAAATCAGCAGAGGATTAAGTCACAAAGTGGTGTGTGGAGATGCAGGCAGCTGTTGCATTGGTTGAACGGTTTGCCTTATAGTTTGTTTAAATGTGATGAATAAACACCTGATTTATGGGTCCCTTGGATGAAATTTCCAAAATATAATCATTTTAATATATTGAGCAGTACCAACAGATGTGATTTTGAGCAGAATATAAACGTTCACCATTTTTACCATTTTTTCACTGTAATGCCACTTGATTGATATGTGCTGCTGACTATCCCATGCTGCTGATCTCATGCTACCTCTGTAATTTCACTCACTATCCTCTTTATTAGCATCTATGTTGCTGCGAGCACCGCCACCCCACACGACTTCCATAACCCCCACAGAGCCGTGTTTGTCGCCAGTGTAGGGGTTTGTACCTGGACGTCTACCTTCCTCTGACCCCTGAGAAGTTAAGCGAGAGTGGCGAGCTCAGCGTGTGTTTAAGTGAAGGTCCTGTTAACCCCCATTACCCTCGGCAGCATCCTACTGGAGGATTAGCAGAATACAAATCGCCCCCCCCCTTT
>JARVGV010000630.1:23088601-23100204 GCA_031762435.1 Hypsolebias longignatus | reverse complement strand
TGTGTGTGTGTGTGTGTGTGTGTGTGTTACCCCTGCTGCTCTGATTCCATCCATCACTCAGTCTGTGTGTTCCACCATCTGAGGATCTGTATGAAACGTGCTCTCATCTATTTATTCTCTCCTGCCATCAGTTTGTTGCTTCAGTTTTCAGTCGTGACGATTTTTGGCCTTTTTAAAAAATATATAGTTTTCATTATTTCTCTCCTTCAAGCGTTTGCCTCCCCCTCTGCTGTTCGTGCATCGTCCCACAACGCTTTGCTTTCCCATCATCCTCTGCCTCACATTCATGTCGAGCACAAACAGGCAACTATGAATTAAACATCTGAGACAGAGCACGCGCACACACACACACACACACAGAGCCTTTGGAGTGTCAGATGAGCTCTAGTTCTGAGAATTTTGTGTGTGTGTGTGTGTGTGTGTGGGGGGGGGGGGTAGAGACGAGTTTGATACGTGACATCAGATCACACGGAGCAGCAGGAGTCATCACATCTGATCTCCTTCATGTCTTCTCAAAGATGGAGCAAAGAACCTCTTAAAGGGATAGTTCAGATCTTTTGAAGGGGGTTCAGTGAGAAAGTTATGAACAATTAATATCTTATGTGCTGCAGATGACTAAACCAATTCAGTTTGTTGAAATGTTTAATTTGTAAAGAGCTAATGGCTTGGACCAAGTCTCATATTAGCAGTTAAAACAGAAACATGCTAATGGCCGCCTTCTTTTTTTTTTTTTTTTCCGTCTACTATTTCCACTTTAAATTTAGTTTTAAATAACTTTTATTCAGTCCATCAGTTTAGATAAAACACAGTAATCTCTGAAATCAAAGTATCCTGGAGCGAAACTGAACAAAACGGATCAGATCAGAGCGATGTTTCCCGTCAGTAAAACACGAGATGTTTGACGATTACAGCAGACCCGTTCCTGATCTTCATTACACAGAATCAGTTCAGATTAAATGCAAATTTTAATATTTGTTCTTTTGACAACAACATAATATACATTCTGTTGAACTGAAGCGAAGGGAAAAAGATTAAAGTAGCGATCTGACCCAAAACTTTTCCAATAATTTAAATCTGATTTAAAGGCTGACAAGTGAGGAGAAATGGAGGTTTTGATACTTGCTTTTATTTCTTCTGCTCTGAACACCGAGAGCAGAAACAACAATAATAATCGAATAAACTTCAGTAATCCAACAACAAAACACAGCTTCTTGTTTCACTAGAGCCGACCGATATGGAAATCGTGCTATCACCAATACCGATATTGGGAGGGAAATGCTGATGCCAACAACCAATAGAGTGGCTGAAATTCTTTTTTAGCTTTGTCCATCCCCAAGAATCTACATAAACAGCTACTTTTAAACCTGTTTTAACACTTGAAGTCCTGAAACAGTCTTCGTAATGTGCGTTCACATTTTCTATCCTCCACTATTCACCATAAAGTTACAAAAATATAAATTAAACAAAGAAACCTTCTTCCTTGTTCATTGTTTAGTCTGTCACGTACGGTGAAGGCCTAATTAAAACTGACTGCAGCAAAAGTTTTTTTTTTTTTTCTTTTCTTTAGCGGAGAAGTAAAGATTTCAGACAAACAATGCATTTCAATGAGGCCGACAAAGATAACGTTACTAATATTTTACCTCTATGTAACAATTTTTTTGTTATGGATAAAGTTTTACAAGGTAATAGCCTATGCTAGGTTATCCAAACGTTAGCTTGCTAACTTGAGAGGCACGTAGCTAAAGACAAGTGGGTCAAAGGATTGAAGAGAATTTATTATTGTTGTTGTTTTTTTTTTTAATATTACAGATGAGTAAAAATAAACTTACCATGCTCTGTTCAGCAAAATATGTTACACTGTATTGTTGTTCCCTGCTTCGGCTGCGCTGAAAGTGAAAGTTAAAGTGAACAGCCATGACTTGAAAGTAGTCCGCATGCTCCCTCTGCTGGATACATTGTGCAATTACGCCTTTTACAAGTAACGACACAGCTTGTTCTCAGCATTTTAGGGGGTAAAATTCGAAGCGTTTATATCGGCACATAATGGGACAATTATCACAGATACCAATAGGTTCCCAAACGTCTATATCAGCCTAAATTATAGGCCTTATATATACCCAGGGGTGCACATACACATGCGCAACATGCGTAGTATCACCTGTGTTACCACATGCCTTTTTGTACTTGATCGTCAAGTTACTGGGAGGACCTGGAGATTTCCCAGTGGGCCGGTCTGATGTGTGGGCTGGACCCAGTTCAGGCATTTAAACAGAACGTCCTTTTGGATTGTAGTTTTCGAATAGGAAAAAAATGGTTAATACTGTATTGGTTTTCTTGTGTAATTATTATAATTTCACAACGATTCATGACCATAAGTAGCAAAGAGATTCAGAAGTCCTTATTTTTAAAATGGATTGATGGTGTGTCCTCTTATGCTGATGATGGAGTGGTCTTTGCAACGTTGGAGCAAATGTATCTGAATCAAATGCATCATAAACATCCATCGACGTGGTGGAAAGTTTTGGTTCTGTGGGGAAGTGCAAATGTAACGTAGCATGAAGTCCCACATAAATGCTTAACATTGAACATCAGTTGACCTTTGACCCTCAAGAGGGCTGGAGGACAACACAAGAAATGTCTTAAACGTTTCCACAAAGCATCTGAAACGTCTCTTGTTTTGTTCTCGTCTCAGTCTGTTTTCTTCCTCTTCAGTTATCTGTCTCAGATTATTACTCCCCCCTTCTTATTTCATGAATACTTTTCTTGCTTTTGATCATTGTGCTTTTTATCTTTCTGCTGTCTTTCATCCCTCCCCCTCCTCCTCCACTAATGTGCCTCCTCAGCTGCAGCTGCTGGGGAAACCTTTCACACCAACTCATGTTTCATGTCCAAGATGTGTCTGCCTGCGTCATTATATCTACATGTGTCCATATCTGCAAAGAAGAACGTAAATATGGACCCCGCTTCACAGAGAAGTGCATGATGGGAGTCTGTTTTGGCTGCTAGGAGGAGGTTAATCCTTATCAAACACTGCTGAGCTCTGGCTCTGTTCGGATGGAGCTAACATCAGCCGGTCTGAACTTATCCCCTCCAGCTATGCTCTCATTTCAAACATCCACTTCCTGTCTGTTTTGATCGTTCCCAGTTTGCCTTGACCTGCGTCACTGCAGAATAATCTGTAACATTAGGTGTTCGCATTCAGGGGAAAAGTGGAGAAAGTCCACACAACAAGATAAAATCTGTTTTAGTTGATTTTATACATCACATTTATTCACTTTATTGTGTGAAAATCGCCTCCGGACCTGAAAAGCAGCACTCCGTCTGCTGCTCAGAGCTAAAAACCCTGACTACAAAAACTGTGTCTGATCACGTCAAAGTTTCTGAGGATGACTCGATCGGATCTGACAGTTTGACAGACGTCAAACCTATTGGTTGAAAAGTTGAGAATCAGGACTCGTGAAAACTCAGTTCACCATAAAAAGCTCTCCATCCTGTTGAAGACAGACACGTTCTGCTATTTATCGTCACTCGCATCGTTTTATTGTTGTTGTTGTCAAGAGAGACTGTCTGGACTTTTCATTTTGAGTTTACAGCTCTCTGCAAACACCTCGAGCTGTTTTATTTCCATTCAAACCAAACAGGCTTTCATTGGTAAAGTGGACCCGATCAGTGGTTCCTCTGGGTTTCTGATGGTCTGTCTCAATATGTATGTTTTTTTAACTTTCACTCATTTTCTGTCCAGTATCTGAACATTTTCAGAAGACTGATTGTAATTAAGACACTGAACCATTTAACACTTTGCTTCCATTTCTTTAGTCGGAATTATGATAAGTACCAAACTTGTGCAAGTTGGATTCCCATTCGATGAACAAAACTGTATTTTAGCTCCTTGACTGCTCCCAGTGAGCCATGAGCTAAAAACTTGTCATGATCATCATCATCAGCTGATCATCATTCTCTTTCACCTTCGACAAAGACAAAAAGGGCTCTTGCCCTCTCTCCTGCTTTATTTATTTTATAACCTCAAAGCTTCTCTTCACACATCTTCTGAATCAAAAATTATTATGGATCTGGTCAGCTGGTCCCTCAACGCAATTCATAAGAATTTTTCCACCAGACGACGGCGCTGGAGAGCCCTCATGCCCTGAACAGACCCTCGCAGCTGGGTATGTCACTGATTCCTGGAGTGAGTGGAAGATGTTGTGTCTATCTGTGTTGTCCGTGGAGGATGTAGATGTGGACATTATTGGGTATACGATAACGGGGTTTCTGCTTTGTGGAATCGATGGATACCTTGGATATCAGCTGTCATCCTTATATGAAGGTTAATTTCGTGCCTCGAGCTCTCAGACTCATATGCTTACCGAGCTCAACCACAAGCTGGATGCGTTTCTGAGAATCGTAGGCCACTTGCAGCTCCTGGAACTCGCCAGAAGGATTCAGTCTTGGAGAATGCTCAATCGAGCACAGACCGGGCAGATTGTCCACTAATTCTGGTTGTTTGGATTCACCATTGAGTGTACCAGCAGAACATGAAGGCAGAGGCCCAAACAATTGTTTTTCTGAATTTGGCCTCCCCGCTGGCCTTGGACAGGCCAACTTATCTGAAATTGCTCCTGGAGGATAAAGTAAACTAGAAGCTCTGCCCCCATCCTGAGGACATCTGTGGCCTTATCAGAGCCATGATGCTGATAGACACTGTACCATCTCATCAGAACTTTGGAACTGTCTGGAATGTTTATGGACAACTCACTGGCTTTGTTGACCTCTATGCATAAATGTATCATGATGTCATTGTAAGTTGCAGCTTTATGCTACAAAGTCTTTTTGCAACTTTATACAGTTTCCCGGCCAAGAAATGTGAGACATGATTTATTTTTACTTCCTCCATCCTCATGTTCTCTTTTTCTCACCTGCCTGTATGTTGTATGTAACAGGTCTCTCTTGTAAATGAGTCTTTGATGCTCAATGGGAACTAACCTGTATAAATAAAGGTCTAATAATAATAATAATAATAATCAGCTGAACCTGAGATTTTTGTTTCAACTTTCAGATGCTCTTCATCCTCTGAAATGTTTTAGGTCTCACATTTTCTTTCTTTTTCCTTCACTCTCATCACTTTCTAAGCCCAAGCCACACAATATGTGACGCTCCGATTCAAAGACAGAAAATAAGTGAAAAAACTGCCCAAGTCCACAATAAAACCTTAAAGATCCTTTGAAGAAGATGCATGATGGCACCACGCTCGTGTATTTTGTGATGCGACGAGACAGCAGATGCCTGTTCTTCCCTCACATGAGGATCGGTGGAACACGGGGACAAACGGGGTTATTCATTCCTGCTGTTCGCGTTTCCGGTGTTGTCTGTGTGACACGACAGGGAAACTAAGAAGGAAGGCGGCAAACGTTTCCTAACTGAGGATGGAAGTGCATATTTCATCTAATAAAACTGTGGATGAATCTGTGGAAATCTGTTCCACAGGTAAAACAACACCCCCATTCCTCCACCCCTGCAGTGATGGAACGTCCTACTGTGGAGCCAGAACCTGAGGGCCCTTCAGCCAGCAGGCGCCACTGAGGATGGAGGGCTGCTGCGAGCTCGCTCATTAAACAGCCCGACCTTAATGATATATCCGCCGGCACGTTTCCTCTTCGCTCCCTGCTCCCATCTTTTTACCCTTCACCTCCCCTCCTGCCTTCCTCCCATCTCTAACTATCTCTCCCTGCTCTCCCCCCTCTGTTGGGGTAAGGGGGCCAACCCTGTCTGACGCTGGTGGTGGAGGGGAGAGAAGCTCTGTCGCACTCGCCTTCTAATGAGCGGCCGCTCCGTGTGCCACCAGCTCCAACAGAGCCAAAATGGCCGACACATTTCACACCGCTGTGCCTTGATCTGTCGAGGCTGTGAGCGACTGGCTCGACGGCTTCAGAGCTGAAAGGGAGAAAAACAAAAAAGAGATGATGTAAGCTGCTGCCGTTGGTGAGAAATAGTGGATTCCTGTTTTTGTCGGTGGCTCTGAGAGGTTTAAAGATCTGTTTGATGGGATCCCTGCTTTCATCCCCACCTGTATGACTCAAGATTCATAGAGGCTTTATAGTCCACCCCTCCACACACACACACACACACGCGGGAGGTGCTTCATGTCAGGGTATTTCCAGTGAGTTGGTGAATGATTAACATCCTGAATCTCTCACTGGAAGTTTTACTGAGTTTGTCTCCGGTCATGTGTCTTCAGGTGGAGGATCAACTGAACAAAAATCAACACAAACTGGAGAAACTTCATTTCTGGTGTAAGAACTGACAAAACTGAGATGATGTCACCCAAATTTGGAAACGTTAAGGAGGACAAGCTAAAACCAGCAAAACCATAGATAAAAGCTAAAATTGACGAGTTGATAGTTACAAAAAGCTAAACCATCACTAGAACCTTTATCAGGCAGAACTATGCAAAATGCTAAAATGTGCAAAATACAAGGTAAATGCAAACATTGTCAACAATGAGTAGAAGTCAGTTTAGCAAAACCATACGTAAAAAGTAGAATTAGCAAGGTCCTAGCTAAAAACTGTAGCTAAAACTAAATTTATCAACCCCTGAGCTAAAAACTAACAGCAAAACTGTAGCAAAATGCTAAGACTGGCAAAATTATAATTAAAATCTTAAATTAACAGAACTAATCTTTCTAGAATTGCACCGCTCGAAGTGGCTGCATGTTGGAGTAGCTGTTACTTTCATTCCGAGTAATTAATTTTGAAAACTAATTCCTCTTTACTGGATGTAAATCACTGTTGATGCTGTGCAGCTGGATGAATTTTGACTGAAACCTTTTAACTTTGGGGCATTTGTTAGGATGCGTAACCATGGCAACAAGGTTTTTGTTTTGTTTTGTTTTTAACAACCAGGAGCAGCTGATTAACATCTCAACAGCTCAAATTTAGCCCCAAATGAGTTGAAAAGGAGGTGCCATGGATGAATACCCATCAACCTGGCAGCAGTGCTCGAGTACACGACTGCTGAGATCCTGGAGCTGCTGGGGAAACTTTGCTCGTGACAACAGGAGGACCAGGATCACACCCCGGCACCTTCAGTTGTCTGTCCGTGGTGAAGAAGAGCTTTCGAATAGTCCTGCTGCCCAGGAAGACCGAGAGGCCCGCCAGATGTGACAGCAAGCTGGATTCAGGTCAGTACCTGTGATCAGATTCTTCAGATTTGCTGCAGGAGATCCTTCCTGCCCACGGCTACCAGCATCTACAACTCTTGAATGAAACCAGGATGATGAGCTATAACAACACTTAATTTCCCTTTGGGACTAATAAAGTATTTTTGAATTGAACTGAACCAAGCTAAATGTTAGCAAAAGAGTAGGTGAATGCTAAAATTAGCACAACGGTAACTAAAAGCTGCAGTGAGTAAAACAGTTGGTAAAAGCTAAATTTGGCAAAGTGTAAATAAAAAAATGTTCTATTGAAGCTAAAAGCTAAAATTAAGTAAACAGTAGCTAAAATAAGTCAATTCATAGCTAAATTTTAAAATTGTTAAAACAGTAGTGTCAGAGAATTTTGGGTCAAAGGTTATGTATGTTTTTATTTTGCTTTCTTATTGTGGCTGAGAACATTTTTTTAACCTCTGCCCTGAGAACAAGGAGCTCAGCTGTCTCTCATATCTCTCTTATCTCAAGCTGAAGGATGTCTTTAATGCCCATGAACCATATGTTTGTGTAAACAGAGTGCCGTGTGAGTCTGCAGCTGGCTTCAAGGACTCCCCCCGAACTTTGCTGAACTGATAATGTTATAAAAGTGAGCAGATAACGCAGCTCGCCACTCTTTTCTGTGACTGGTTTTCATGCATATACTGTACATATATAAATATAAATAAACATATGTATATATGTTTATTTAATTTGTTTATGTACAGTATATTTATGTATGTAAAGTGTCCTGAAATTCTTCCAAGTACCAGTTAAGAATCTCCACCTGCCGTGAAAGTTGTTCTTTAGACTAAACATCAGAGAACAAGAGATTCTCTCATATAAAATCTAATTCAACAGCTAACATAACCATTAAGCAAAAGCTAAACTTAACAAAACAGTAGCTAAAATCTAAATTGAGCAAAAACAGAAGAAGAAAAAAATAAAGCAAATTTGCTGAAAGATTTCAGAGACTGTTTTGGAAAGAAGTTAAATAATCTAATTGTATTTCTATGATTTTTATTTTTTGTATGAAAGTTACAAAAACTAAAAAATATTAAATGCGCTGTTTCTGACTGAGCTGAGTGTGTAGATATATGGACGGGTATAAAACAAAGTCTGCAGGTGTAGTTGGATTATAAAACTATGAAAGCAACAGTAAAACAATCAACGCTGACTCAGCATTTCCTCCTCGTCATGTGGAGAAAGTTTGAACCCAGAACTGTTTGTGGGGTGTTCTTGGTTTCTGAGTTCTCGGGACGCTTTTTCACGCTTCGCTGCCTTTTTCCTGCCAAACTGCAACAGCTGGAGGTGATACATGAGAAGAACAATCAGAAGCCCTCCTCCTGGCTTGTTGTGCAACCTCTCTGTGGGTTCTGGTTAACCAGCTCTGAGTCAGAACATCACTCCCTTCTTGCACAACCACCTTCACGGCGTGGAGCACTTGTCACCCATCAAAATGGCAATCGCTTTGTTTTCAGACGTCAGTCTTAAAAATAAAAATGAAATGATCAGTGTTAGTTCTTGATCTGATTAATTTTACATTTTTTTGGCATTAGGGGTTTGGTGTCAACAAAGCAATGCTTAGAATAGAAGAAGAAGAAAAACCAGGAAACAAACGCTGTCGTTCATAAAGACGACGGATGAACAGTCTGCTCGGCTGTTTGTGGTTTTGTTTGATGCGAACATCTGGACACCTTTTGGTTTGGATTTCACCTGTTTCACACGACTGGTTCAGGAGAAGAATGCTCCGACAAGTTAAGGCTGACTCAGATTACTTTTCTTTTTTACAGCTGAAGCACGTGCACGAGCTCAAATCTAGCTAAAATAATCAAATAAATAAAAACACCACGGGTTGTATTTCAGGCAGCAGTGGACAGAAACCGGAGTCAGCAGGTTTGTAAAACGGCCAAACGATTCTGTTTCAGACGGAGCTGCAGACGGTCTGAACTCGGCTGGGCAGGAGGTCATGGACCCATCTGCTGGGGGTCAAAGTGGGACTCGATGTTTGCTCCACAAACCTGTTGGAGCACCACAGCCAGAGTTTAGAGACAACCCGTGCAGACCTTCTTCTTTCTATAGACGCTCTCACACATCTTGAACTGGTTTTCTTTTGATTTCACCGTCCCTGTCAAGTTGAAACAAGAACTCATCTGCATCAAAGTTCATGCTCGGTTCTTCTTCTTTTGGCTTTTTCCTCTTCAGGGTTCTCCCCACCGAATCTTCATTCTCCAGTTCATGCTCAGTACTCAGCACATCTCCTGAACGAAAAATACGATTATGGATCTGGTGAGCTGGACTTTCAACGCAATAGACAAAATCTTTTCAACAAAGCCACAGGGTCCTGGAGAACCCTCGTGTCCGGCTGAGACTCACGCTGCGGGGTATGCGTGGGGAGTTTGGCAGCTGATGTGTCTCAGTTCTGTCTCAGGAGGACGCTGAAGACATTTATAAATTTGGATTAAGATAGAAGGGCCCTGCTCTTCGTCATCGGCAGGGCTCTCTTTGATCGACTTTGGAAGAAGACTTAGGCAACAGTTTCAGCCGTGACAAAGCTTCTGAGTCAGTGCGAAGGTTTGGTTCGTGCTATGAGTACTCAAAATCAGCTGATTTATGAGCTATATCGTAAGATGGAGGTGATTTCTGAGAATCACAAACCACTTGAGGCTCCTAGGACTTGTCAACATGTTGGGATCGACCTTGAAGGAGGTGTGTAACTCGGATCAGTGGAGTAGAAATACACATAAATTTGGCCATTTTGGATCAGGAAAGTTCCAGCAGGACTCAAGGCTGATGAGAAAAAACTGTCTGCCAGAAGAAAAATCAACAAATTTGACTTATCTGAATCTGACTCCCCCGTTTGGCCTCTGATACGAGCCGACTATCAAATTTCTCCTGGGACATGGGTAACTAGGGATAAAAGCTTTGTCAATCGCAACCCGCCCCCCCTCCCTGAGAACTTCTGTGTAGGCGTATAAGAACTGCCGGCTGAAACAACACAATCAGAACTGTGGCCTATCTGAAAGTGCTCATGGACAAATCTCAACGTCTTGAAGTCAAATGCATGTAATGTGTTTATAAATGTGCTTTCTGGTAGAGTTTTTTTTTATGTCTGCAGAAGTTAAAGGACGAGCCTGACTGATATCAAAAGATAATGACGAAGTTGCACTTCAGCTACTAAAATGCTAAATTTTTGCTCAATATGTGTAAAACTAGCCGACGTATAGCCAAGTTGAAGATGTCAACAAAATGGTCACTTCCTGAAAGTTTCATTGAATTTAGTGGTCAATGAAATATGTTGCTTACGATGCTGACAAATGAAAACACACATTCACGGGCAAAAGGAAACGTTTGTTGTTCAGAGGGAGAGCTCGCCTAGCATCAGGATAAAATCAGATTTCCTGATTGAAACGGCTCCACCTGTCATAAAACCGGTTGTGCACTACAGAGCCGCTCTAATTAATAACGAAGAACTGGTATTTTCAGTTTGATCGTGTTCTTTTTCCTTGTTGTCCTAAAGTAATCCCTGAAAAACGGTCGTTGCGATGATCCGACGTCGCCCTCAGCGTGTGACTCACTGACAGCAGAGCTGCAGGGGACTGACTGGGTGTGTCTGACTGAGAATACAGAGGATCCGTTGCCTCATCAGCTGCACGTTTCCAGTCCACATGCAAGTAAGTCCTGGTGTCCACTTCCTGACTCTTTCCCACCAACCGGCACCAGTCAGAGCAGAGACATCCTGTCCACTCCTCGGGAGATTTTTCTCCTGATCCTCCACAAAAACAGATATTCTTCCTTTTCCGAGCTCCAAACTGTGGAACATTCTGGGCTGATTGGTTTGGATGGGATCTGCATGAAGTGTGGGATGAAACGCTGGTGAACAATGAGCGTTTCAATGTGAGCGGGCAGTTTGAGAGCTATGGCAACCAAACAGAGGATAAACAACAATTCAAGGAACAGAAGAAGTCACTCCAGGCCACAGCTAAAGGTCCTGATTGTTGCGATGGCCTACTTCCTGTCTCAAGCAGCCATGTTTGAATCACGCCCATAATCTGTCGTTTCTATAGTGACCAGAAATCCATGATTAAATACAAAGCATGGAAGGAATGCATGTCGCCCGCCATGTTTCACCCCAGAGTTTTGTCTTACAGCTGTTTTGATCAAACCCTCTATGTGATCTCATGCGAGACATGAGAGCTGTTCAGAGCATGAGCTGAGGATGATTCTCAGCTACTACCACACCAATGTTCAGCTAAATATCTGAAACTTCAGTGGCTACAATGACTGCGTTCTGAGATTCACCAAAATCTGTACAGTAATCCCTCGTTTATCATGGGGGTTCTGTTCCGGACCCCCTGTAATACGTGAAAATCCATGGAATAATATATATGTGCATTTACAGTATATATGTATATATGTATA
>JARVGV010000630.1:23069868-23080303 GCA_031762435.1 Hypsolebias longignatus | reverse complement strand
CCGGACTTACGGCGCCATGTGGCCGGCGTTCCGAGTTACGGCAAAATCGAGTTACGAACGGTTCTTAAGTCCGGAACACGTTTGTAAGTCGAGGACTACCTGTATACTCCAGTAGAATAATCATAAACATGGAGGTCAGTGCTGAGGTATAATATGCAAGACCTAGAACACAATGTTGCAAGTTGTGCACGTGAAATCGGCCGTAATGTTAAACAAACGGCTGTTCAAAACGACTTGCTGGTTGCAAACACACACCAAATGGTCTCTATTTTCTTACCATTTTGAGTTGCCATCTACTCTCCCAACCATTTCAACCCAGTGAGATCCTACATTTAAAAGTGTCACCTGCAACCCAGTAAAAGCACCCCCTTTACAAAATGCATGGGGGACACATTTGTAGACACAGGTGGACTTCACAAACTTGAGCCCCTCAGCAACTCACGGTTAAGATCATGGCCACAACTGGATTGTTTCTCCTGGGTCCATGGTTTCATGGAGAAGGTAGAGCTACTTCATTTTATTCAGGATCTTTATGGGGAAAATGACCTGATCAGAAATTCAATCAATTTTTCAGTATCTGGGTTTTTAAGAATCTCTGCAGCTCGTGAAGTGATTCTCAGATTTTCAAAGCAACAGTCTGATTGTAAAATAATGTGGCTTTTCCATTCCTGTTTTTATTGTTTTTTTTGTTGTTGTTTTTTTTAAAGATAAAGTTCCCAACTCCATTACTGGTTATTTCAAGCACAGTTTACGATTCATTCTTTTCTAATTTCCCCATAATAAGTAAAGTGTTTGTTTTGCTGAAGATGTGGCTGAATGTAATTACTCAGTTCATTATTCTTCTCTGAATGCTTCTCCACTGTATTACCACTCCATCGTTTGTAATATGCAGTTGTTTGGTTTCCCCATTTAGTCCAACTTCACCTCTAGATTAATTTCCTCCACTGTAATCCCCACTCCTGCCTCGGGCAAACACACAATGAAACTTCAGACTTTCATAACGTGATTTTAGTTTTTTCTTTCTTCTTCTCCCTCAGCAGGTTCTTGTCAAGCAGACGTTAGTCAGCCTGATTTCTGCTCCTCCACTTGCAGAAAGCATCACTTCTTTATTTATAATATTTTTTACAATAAATTAAACAAAGGTTTTTGTTCAGCTTTTATTTAATTTTTTGACTTTGAGCACTGATTGTCAACTGGTAGCTCCCAAATCATATTCGGCCGCAAGCTTGATCCATTCGGCCTATAAAATATTAAATAATAATAAATTATTCACTGTCTGAGATGGTTGTAACCCAGCTAAGAAAAGCTAATAAGTGCCTTAGCCAATCAGAATGCTCGCCCTCAATGTGATTAGTCCTGACTCAGACGCTGAAACTCAGCAGTGAGAGGGAACGACTACCGCCGAGCTTAACAAAGCAACTACATTTTAGCAAAACAAAAAGGTTGTCATAGCAACAAAACTTGATGAAAGTTGCAAGGACGCATGACGGGATACAGGGAAAAACCAGACGTGGCGTGAGAACCAATGGGCAAATGACCAACTGGGGAGTGAAGTGAAACAGATCATTTAGGCTGGAGCTGATTGGAAGAGTGGCTGCAGCTGTGGCTGGTGAATCAGGGAGCGGAGATGAGCACGGCAGGGTGATGCTGTGCAGTACTGAGTGAGGAATGATGTGGGGAATACAATGGAACATAACTAAAACCTAAAACAAGACGGTGAAAACAAAAAAGAACAACCCTAACAAAAAAATAACTAGTCAAAAAGTAACCAAAAACACAGATCCTGACGAATGCAGGTGAGGATGAGAGGTTCTAACAAGCTCATCTTAAGTTTAGCTTTTGAAAAGCGTGTAGTATTTTCTAGAGCCATAAAACTATCACTTTTTGAACAGGCTTAGTTCCATTTTAGCCGAGGTACCTGCTAACTTATATATATATATTTTAAGAAAAAACTCTCCGTAAAGCTCTTACTTTATATTATTTATCTATAATTGAAGATAATAAAAATAACTCCAGGTTTCTTTTCAGTACCACAGCTAGTCTAATGAAAAATCCTATCTCTGTTGATTCATGCATCCCTACAACTATAAGCAGTGACAAGTTCATGAGATTCTTTATGAATAAAATTATTTCAATTAGGGAGAAAATGCAAACCATCTTTCCTACTATCGCCTCTGGTTCCCTGTCAGATGAGGCAACTTTAAAAAATGTCACTAGAACCTGATTTATGTTTGAAATGTTTTTGTCCTGTTGCGCTCTCTGAATTGTCAAAAATAATAGCTCCATCCAAAACCATCCACATCTGCTAGACCTCATCCCAACCAGAATACAGGTAGTCCCCGGTTTACGGCCGAGATCCGTTCTAACGGCTCGGCCGTATACCGATTCAGCCGTATACCGGATCCGCGGCCGTATACGCGGATTTTCGGCCGTAAAACGAAACCGAAACTAAACGGCGATCGGTAACGGCTTTTTAAACACGTTTTTTCAATGTAAAACAACTTAGAACGGCCGTATTAATGTTTTTAAATGTGTTTTAATGTGTTTCCAAGCAGTTAGCTAACAAAATACCCTAAAAAAAACACGAAAAAAACATTAAAAAAAGTCCGCGAGTGTGGCGAGGTTTGATGACGTCACTGGGGGGGGCGACGGCCGTAAATGCGAAACGCCGTAAACCGATGATGCCGTAAGCCGGGGACTACCTGTATTTAGAGGTATTTCCCTTAATCAATACACACATTTTGGATCTGCTTAATTTATCTCTAATGAATGGTTACATACCACAACGCTTTAAGATTACTATAATTAAACCTTACTTAAGAAAAATAACCTTGACTCAGGAATCCTAGACAACTATAGACCTATATCTAATCTAACTTTCCTCTCAAAGATTCTAGAGAATATAGTTGCAAATCAGTTGCGTGATCATCTGCAAAGAAATAATCTGTTTGAGGAGCTTCAGTCGGGTTTAGAGCTCACCATCACACAGAAACGGCTCTGGTGACAGTTACTAATGATATTCTCATGGCCTCTGACGATGGACATGTCCACACTGGTCCTGTTAGACCTCAGTGCTTCTTTAGATGCAGTTGATCACAATATTCTACTACAGAGACTTGAATATGATATTGGGATTACAGGAACGCTCTAAAATGGTATAAATCATATTCAGCTGGTAGATTCTGAATCGCAAATGTAAATAATGAATATTCTTCATACACCAAAGTTAGTCATGGAGTTCCTCAGGGTTCAATGCTTGGACCAATACTATTCACCTTATATATGCTTCCATTAAGTAAAGTTATTAAACAGCATGGGGTAAATGCGTGAGGGAGCTTTTCCTTTCCATGGTTGCCTTCGTGCTTTCTTAAGATGAGAGTCTGTGATGAAGTTAAACTCAACGCAGTTTGCTCCTCAGATAAATAATATTAACTTACTTTTTACAAATATGAATGTTTCTGTTCAGTGCCCTTTAATGATTTCTGCTGTGACTTGGCGCTATATGAATAAACTGAATTGAACTGAATTGTATCTGTGGACTAATAGAATGACTTTTAGACACGTTTTCAACTTTAAAAGGTCCACTGCATTCTGAGCCATGAATAGTGAGAATGCCCCTGTTGAATCTCAGAAGCATTATAAGAAATCCTTACAGTATTGCAGCAGTAGGTGCTAGGCTAACAAGTTCAAGAGTTTGACTGAAGCTAAATAAGTTAGCATCAGTGAGCTGTGTGTGGATTAGTGTGACATAAGCCCTTGTATTATTCTAAATTTGTTTTGTCCATCTACATGTTTTAAATTTTTAAATAGATGTAATTTAAAATGGCAAGAACATCTTCATTAAACACTTATTAAAATACTGATAAACCTTGCTTTGCTTGGCTAAAGGGTCTCAAAATGTTTTCCCCCCATTTGATATTATCCTAGCAGTTATTGACCATTTCAGTGCACGATCAGTTTTTACTGTGACAGTATCAGGATGAAGCGAGAAAGGTCCAGAAAGTACCTGCTACAGTCTTTCTGTTGTTCGGTACGGCTCATAGTTATGGCGGGCACGTGTAAAAGAAGCTGTAGGATCATCATTTCTGAAAAGCTCCTTGGTTCCAGTCCACACGGATACATCAAAAAAAACTGAGTACTCGGAAAACATTTTCACAAATATTCAATTTTGTTACTAAGAACTGTTTGTGGAGGTGCAAGCAGAGCAGAAATGATTAATTAATTTGTATCTCCTGAGCGGTGTTGACTGGGCCTCAGCTTTTTGCCATGATGTTTTACAGTCGGAGCAGGAGTTCATTCCAGATGTCTTCCATCTTTGTGCCTGATGTAACTACCCTCAAATAAAAAGTAAAACACACTGTCAGCTGCTTGCCTTCAGGCGTAAATGCCGTCTAAGTCGTAACTCTAGTTTTAGGTGTTCTTATCCAATTTAATTCACTTTATCTTGCTTATCGTCATCATTTGTGTGCGGCAACAAACTGCAGATAATAAACTAAACATAATTACCAGAAACACGGCTCACACAGAGTCTACAGAAAATCTGTCCCTTCAGCACATTTTTGTTGACGACTCCTGTTCTGAGGTTTGTCTTACATGATGTGAAAATCCCCTAATAATCTTTATTAGAATCTGTCACATGATCTGAGCGGGAGCCAGGCCTGTCTAACGAGCCTCTAGTTTGAAAGATTAGTTCGAGAAATGTTTTTAAAAGGATTTGTGGAGCGTTTGGTGCATGGATATGGAATGCGTTTCACAGAAACACGCCGAGCTCTTCAGGCAAGCTCAAACCTATCGAGCTCCGAGACAAAAAAATAAAGAAATAGATTTCCGTGCGCTTGTATTGGCAGCTGTGGTGGAGCTAAACCTACATGTCAGGCTTGGAAGTAGATTACGGAAAGACAAACGTGCAACTGCCATTTTGCACAAAGCAGCTGGTATCAAAATGCTTTTCCCCTCGAGGCTTCTTCAGCCATTTCTTATCTCTCACGTGTCACACAGAGGAAACAGTGATACGATCTCTGTTCTCTCCTATCGATAAATCTAAACCTAAGTCCTGTTCCTACAAATTCATAATCGATGTCTTGTGTCTGATCAGAGCAACATTGCTGTTTCCTAACAATCCACTTGTTTTTGCCGTGTTTTATGATGTTGCACAACCAGGTAACGGTCGCACAGGAACAGGAAGAGCGAGTTCAGGGAAAAAAAAGTCTGTATCTAGTAAACAGCAGACTCCTGAGTCATGAAATGGAAAAAAAAAAGGTGATGGTGGAAAAAAGAAGAGGTTTAATCTGTCAGCCTGATGGGAACATTCTTGTTGGAGGTTTTGACAGAAGAGCTCGGAGTGATCGAAGAGGTTTACTCTTCAGCCCACCTGGATGTTAAGATGTCTGATGACTTCCGATTTAGAAGCACTTTGTAATGTTTCCTTTCATCCGCAGGAGTTTATGTTTAGGCTCAATGTTAAAGTTTTATTTTTTGTTGACTTCAAACTTTTCCCGTATAAACATATTATACTATATATATCATATTTTCTGGCCTACAAGTCGCACCAGAGTAAGAGTCGCATCGGTCTAAATATGTCTACTTTCCTTCTTCTTTCGGCTTCTCCCTTTGTCAGGGGTCGCCACAGCGAACTAAGACTGAATGAACCAGATCCCAGGTACAAGCAGCAGAAATGAGCTTCCTTCATAGGGTGTCTGAGCTCAGCGTTAGATCGGGTGAGGAGCTCCGTCATGTGAAGGGAGCTCGGAGTAGAGCTGCTGCTCCTCTGCATCAAAAGGAATCTGTTGAGGTGGTTCAGGCATGATTAGGGTGCCTCCTGGATCAGACGCCCCTGCTGCTTTTTTGTCATCTCACACAAGTCTTCCCATTTACCACCGATATAAACAAAGTTTTTACATCCACACATCAGCAACTCATGGATATGTTCTCCTTTTTGGATCATTCTATTCAAATTCACCTAAATTCTCTTTCTTTCCATTCTGAGGCTCGCTTTAAATTTCAATGAGTCGTCTAAATTACATCTAGATGTTTAAATGCATTAAGTTGCTGCCGTATAATTAAATGATCAGTTATTAATTTTCCAACCAACTGAGCATCCATCCATTTTTTAGCTCCATTTTGCCCGTGCAGGAAAAGTGAGGTAGTTCCCATCTCCACCTAACGCAAGGTGAGAGGCGGGGTGCACCCTGGGAAGGGTGCAGCTGAACAGCTACACTTAACAAAATGAATGATGTGTGCGCGTGCGTGTTTTGTTGCACTGAAGAACCTGTCGTTTCAATTTTTTTTATTTTATTTTACTGCAAAGTGTTTCACTTGGCCGATGTGGGGCCTCGCATCAAAAAGTAAACGATTCAGATGTGATCGTTTAACTGCTGCGTTTAGTTTTGTTGAAGCTGTTTTCATAGCCAAACACATAAAGTCGCATAAATCTAGAATAATATTTTAGACGGATCGACCAAACGGGAAGCGTGGAATGTCAGGAAGCCGTGTTTTGGAAATGTGGAGCGTTTTTCCGTTAGATTACGAACAGAGCAGCTGAGAGCGCCATACAGCTGTGGACTGTCCTGATACTGACATCGAGTTTTGTCCATTTGGGAAAATTCAGATTTAACTGCATGTGGTTGTATTTTTAATGCTCCCAACGCGTCTGTGCCTGAATTACTTTCCACCATGCGTGTGTTTCTGAGAGCCCTTTGCATATTTTCAGGCTGTTCTGCACACACACAAACTAATCATTACGTCAGTGGCTCCCTGCAGATGGAGGCTTATTCTGCGGCAGCTCCACCATCTCAACACCTGGCACACATCTGGAGGAGGCCATGCTCAGAGAGCTCCATTCCTACTTTGGTTTATTTATTCATTTTGAAGCCAATCCTCACATTTGTCCATTTTCTGACTTTGAGATACGCCGATTTTTTCTCTAAATAAAAGCTCCTAAACTAATTAAATCACCTGGTAGTCCATGATTGAAATTGGACAAAATGTATTAAAAACTATTTTGTGATAGTAACAGAAAAACACATGCACGCCACCTCTTAATCTACAACAGACCCTTGTCCTTTCAGCATGAGCGACATCTCTCTAACATCAACACACACTGATGATTATTTACACATTCCAAGCTGAACAAAGCTGAAGAGGGACTTCCAGCTGGCGCACACTCATCATAGTTTTGGCGTGTCCAGCTGAAAAGTACGCCACAGTTTAAATTGTGAAATGTGATGTAAATAGCCGAAATATGTGATTTTGTACGTTGAACACAGCGGGAAGGCTTCAGGAAGACTCTGACATGCGCTCATTAAAGAACGCATGAAGTTGGACTGCTCTCTTCAGGGTGAGGTTCTGCCTCAAGTGGAGGAGTTCAAGTATCTCAGGGTTTTGTTCATGAGTGAGAGAAGAATGCAGCGTGAGATTGACAGATGGATTGATGTGGCGTCTGCAGTATTGAGGGCTCTGTGCCGGTCCAATGTGGTGAAGAAGGAGCTGAGCTCTCTGTTTACTGGTCAGTTTACGTTCCAACCCTCACATATGGTCATGAGTTCTGGGTAGTGACTGACAGAATGAGATTGTGGATGCAGGCGGCTGAAATGAGTTTCCTCCGCAGGGAAGCTGGACTCTCCCTCAGACATAGGATGAGAAGTTCAGTTATCCAGGACGGACATGGAGTAGAACCGCTGCTCCTCCACATCGAGAGGAGCCAGTTGAGGTGGTTCAGGCAAGGATGCTCTATGGGTGCCTCCTTAGGGAGGTGCTTTGGTCCTGTGCAGCTGGGAGGAAATCTCAGGGAAGACCCAGGCGTCTCTCAGTTGTCCTCCCAGTAGAGCTGGAAGAGGTGCTGTGGAAAGAGATGTCTGGACCTCCCTGCTCAAGCTGCTGCCCCCGCGACCCGACTTCAGAGCAAGCGGAAGATGCAAGTAGGTATCTCTGCAGACAAATGTGGAAGGCGTATCTCGAGGGCCACATCTGATTGGACGATACACAACAAGGCGTTATTGGCAGATGGTGTTAACCGTTTTGACACGAGCGGCGTCTCCACAGCTTCGCTTTCCGCCTCTCAACACAGAACTTCTGGTTACAGTTTTAAAAAAAGAGCAACATAAATGGGCAGTGGGGAGGGCTAAATGTTTGTTTTTAATAATTAGCCATCACAATAAAAACAAAATCCATTTTCATTGTTGAAAAATGTGAAAATAGTTCCAATCGATTCATAAAGAAAGAAAAATAATGACACTTAAACTGGCCTTGGGACAAAGGATGTCACATTTTCTTGTTCAACCTTTTAAAGCCGTCGCTGCAGATGAGTGATTGTCAGTTTCTGTAACTGGACCAGGTATTTCTGCCAATCATGTTTCAGCTCCTTTCATAGATGAGAGCTCACTTCTAAAGAGAACGTTTTGTTTGTAGCTTTTGTTTTGGGCCGTCGTCTCGTCACAGGACTCATGATCTTTAATCTGGACCAGACTTTTTGACAAATGGGAGCAGGTTTCGCTTCAGATGCTTCATATTTCATTGTACCCATGACTCAAGCCAACCTGTGTCAGGTGCAGCCTACAACCCAAGGACTGAAGAGAATCTTCTTGTGTTTGACAACAGATATAACGCTGTTCCTTAGAAACCATCAGTTTTTAAAAAGAGTTGACGTAACTTACCTAAAGAGCCAGAAAATACACTTAGCCAATCAGTGTTTGCCCTCCAGAAACGCCCACTTTTGGTCTGCAGAGAAACCCTTCTAGGAAGATGACGGACGGACGGAGTTTGCCGTCTGTCGTATCAGAGTTTTAAACTAAGATCCTCTTTGTTGAAAAATGATGAAATTGTGAAAATGAATCATCTGCAGCCACAACAGATTCTAGCTCCATGTGTGTAAAATCAATTGACTTACAGCCATTTATGTGGCTGTGGCAGCCATCTTGAATCAGGTAACTCTAAAATGTAATCACCAGTAAATGTGAAAGATTACTTCAACTCTGTACAGCGGCTCACAAGATATTTTGCAGGCAAACACAGGTAATGACACAATTTCCTGCCTTTCCTGATATTTTGCTCCTCTTTGATTAATTAAAAAAAAAAAAAATCATGACCTATGACCTTTGAGCTGCAGTGAGGCGCGAAGAGTCGCAGTTGTGGGAAGTGCAGCAGCTTATGAAGCCTGCAACAGTTTAGCGGGTGGCATGTGGGTGCTCTGCCATCACAGCGAATGGAAAATGTTCTCATCATTGTGCTAGTTAGCCTCGGGCAGCCTAGCATGTGGCAACGATGTGCATGTCGCTGCATTCATCGAGCGCTCGGAGAGTAACAAGGAGCTCTCTGGCAGTTAACAGCATGCTGATTTCATCAGACTTGCTTTACAGCTTCTCAAATTATTGTTTCCTCCACCTCTCCCGCACTTTGCGCTTCTTCTTTCCTCCCTCAACACCTTTAGCAACTTTCACTTTTGTCCCTCGGTTTGTCTCCGGGCTCTAAACAAATTAGGGAAGCGAATGAGGAGGGAGGAGTGACGCGGGTGGCGAGGCGTGCCAGAATGTCAACAGATGACAAGGAGTGCTGATGAGGGGAGTAATGGAGAGAAAAAGGAGCAATAATGTGATGAAAGGAGAGAAGTATTCCCTGGAAACCTTGACTTGAAAAGAAATGATTAATGAGGCCAGATGTTGGGTCTCTTTTTGGATGAAACATCACATTCCCCATGACGAAGCAGAAAATACTAACCCACATTTCCCCAAACGCTGCAATTACATCCCAGACTGAAGACAAATATCTTCTGGCTTGAGCAACTTTGTTTCGTGGATCAAAACTAACCTCTATTTACTTGTTTTTCACCATTTGACTCCTTTTCGGTGTTCATTGTGTGAACGCTTCTAATCCATTTTTCTTCTGTATATTTATGGTGCATTTCTCATCCCACAGTTTTCAAACTATTTCAACAAATCATATCAAAATGTTCAGCTCTTTCAGGAGAAGGCTGCTATGACTTTTGGTTTTGGTGCAGCTTTAGATTTTTTTAAACATTTGGCCTTTTTTTTTCAATTTATTTTCCTCGTTCATTCAACCTTTGTTTAAACAGGTTAATCCCATTGAGCCTCGGGGGCTCATTTACAAGAGAGACCTGATTTTAACAAAGAGCAATGAGACCATCATAAAAATCATACAAACTGAGAAGAACAAATAAAAGAAAACAGTATTTAAAAAACAACATATAAACAGCTGGTGTAGAAAACTAAAAACAGGAACATCTGCAACGGGTTTTGCCATGAACTTAACAGATGTTTGAATATGCTTAAATAGGTCAAGATCAGGAGCTTCAGATCTTTTTGTAAGATATTCCGGGAAACAGGAGCGGAGTTGGAGAAGACCTTTTTTGTCTAGTTCAGTCCTCACTGAGGGAACACTGCAGGTAATCATGTCCTGAGAGCGCACGCTGTAGCTGCACTCA
>JARVGV010000630.1:22968805-22980024 GCA_031762435.1 Hypsolebias longignatus | reverse complement strand
TACATTGAAAAAACGTGTTTAAAAAGACGTTTTCGATCGCGGTTTTACTTCCGGTTTACTTCCTGGTTCGGCGCGCGCGTCATCGACTTACGGCATTTCGATCTTACGGCGCCGCCCCCCCAGTGATGTCATCACACCTTACGTTGTCTTTTATATGCAGCATTTTATGTTTTTTCCACTTTTTTTTAGGGTATTTTGTTAGCTAACTGCTTGGAAACACATTAAAACGGCATTCTAAATACGCTGTTGTTGTGCTACATTGAAAAAACATGTTTAAAATGACGTTACCATTTGCCACGTGCTTTCAGTTTCGAGTTACGGCCAAAAATCCGGAGTTACGGCAGCCACGTGGCCGGCGCTCCGACTTACGGCAAATCGAGTTACGAACGCGCCGCAGGAACGGATCTCGTTCGTAACTCGGGGACTACCTGTATATATAAATACTAAAATAAACTACTACTTGTCCTACTTTGCGGTTTTTCACTTATCGCGGGGCTTCAGGGTACGGATCCACTGTGATAAACGAGGGTCTACGGTATCTCCAAAAATGTTGGAAGTGTTTCTCGCCGCTTGTTTTTGAAAACTCTTGTGACT
The DNA here is from genome assembly GCA_031762435.1 of Hypsolebias longignatus. Taxonomy (NCBI): domain Eukaryota; kingdom Metazoa; phylum Chordata; class Actinopteri; order Cyprinodontiformes; family Rivulidae; genus Hypsolebias; species Hypsolebias longignatus. The sequence continues at coordinate 22,979,430 of JARVGV010000630.1, read as the reverse complement.
TCCACTGCTCATTTGAACAACGTAACACACTTTCTGTTTGTTACAAAAGCCCAAATAAATTGCCAAAGACCAAATTTAGACTAAAGCCTAATCTGAATTTTCCCTTTCTGAGCCAAAATAAGGCGTTCTAAAACCGTGTTCAGTGTTCCCTGTAATTAGAACATTAGGCTACATGTGTAAAATCCCTCCACTTGACCGCAGGAAATATATTATTTTCTCATAAAGAGCGCTGCCTCTGCATTACCTCAAATATCCTCAGCTCGTTATCATTAAGGGTTCGAACCCCTCGTGTTGTGCTCTCCTGTATCTACAAGCCCTGTGGTCTGTATCCCGTTCTGAATGCCGTTCATTAAAGAACAGCAGGCACCTCAGGCCTCCATGTCTTTGAATATTCTCAGTCAGCATAACACCGTACATGATGCTCTCCCCACTCAAGATAACGGCTTGGTCTCGCTGTCAAGAACATGAAAGACCTCTGTGGGTCTGCTGATGCATTTAAAATCCTGACCCCTGTCTTAAATGTGTTGTCCTGTGCAGCAGAAACCTGACAGAGGCGGAGTATTTCAAAGCACGTGCCGCGGTTAGAGAAATAAAAAAGGCTTTAAAGCCGGAGCGAGAATTCTGCACGTCTCCCATGAGACTCGTGCGTGCGCTTTGTGGTGATTCAAGTAGAGGTTGGGTGTGTAGTCAATGGGTTCAAAACCAGTCAATTAAAACATGTAGATTCTCTGTGATTCAAAGAACAGTTAAAAAAATCAGCAGCGAGGACACAGACTCTACACGTTTAATTAAAATGAATAATAGTATAGAGTGCAGTTTGCATTAAACTGCTCTGTTTATTTGAGTCTGCTAGTGCTGTGCTAACAACGTCAACCGTAACAATACTGTGTTCTGCCCACAGACTCTCCTGTCTTCAGTGGCGTGGATATTCCCAGATGAAGCCAACTCCTGTTGAACAAGTGGGAATAATCTGACTGATTAGTCGCTCAACCGATTAATCTGTCTACCTCAGCTTAGATCAGTTTGAAGATGCACATCTCTGGGGGTCTGAGATGGGGTAGAGGTATGGCTGCCGACTTGGGACCAGAAAGTCGCTGTTCGACTCCCAGCCATTCCCACATGTCGTGTCTCTGAGCAAGACTCCTAACCCCTAATTGCTCCCCGGGCGCTCAGTAGCTGCCCACTGCTCCACCTGGAGCGATGAGTTAAATGCAGAGAGCCAGTTTTGTCACTGTATGGGAACATACAATGATGACACATAGCACTTATTGCAATGCCATGAAGATGGGTGGGATCATAAATTAAATCTATGCAGTAATTACCTCAAAGCAACATTAATGTGTTAATTAAATTAAAGTTTGTTCGCAAATTTTGTGGCCAAATCCCAACTACCACGTTCGGTTACTTACAGGAACGTCCGAATTGACTGAAAATAGGTCTTTTGTTGTATAGGTGTGTATTAACGCTCGGATTTGTTAACTAAAGTTACACAATAAATTAGTTTCAAACGGTAAACTAACCCGTCTAGATGTCTGACAAAAGCCTCGTGTGATTTTGAGTGCCGAGCTCAACCCTCATGGCGTTCCCTTGTCCTGCTTGATGCCCAATAATTATTCTTTACGATTCCGTTTTCTGTCGTTTGATTTCATACTTTGCAGAGAGCAGTTGTAACTTATCATCTCTGGATAAAATACATTTTTTTGACAACCAGGCTTTCATCAGCAGAGCCGCCATGACGCCAGATGAACGCTGAAGCTCGCACAAGCTGTCCAGGCTGGTCGGTCCGGGGGCTCGTCTTTAAGCTGCCAGTCTGACGAGGGGGTGTGCAGATCCTGTGAGCACTAATTAGATGTCTTTAACCTTCACGAGTCGAGCTACAGAAACGTACTCGGAGAAGTCCAGGCAAGAAAAGATCCAAAGGAATGGAAGAAACGAGGCTTAAGCGTTCTGTAAATGTAAATGTTTTATTTAGCAGCTGAACTTGAAGTAGGAGAGCACCGTTCCTCTCCCGCTGTTGACCCATTTACTGCAGAGGATGTGAGGTGAGCCAGAGATATCCAGGCTGGATAAAGGACCACATACTCCTTTGAATTGTAACATCCCACCGTCCTTGTTTTTATCCTCCAAACGTCTAAAAACCAAAGTGATCATTAAACTGATTGACAGAACTTCAGTAGATCTTCATCTCATCGCCTTTAGTTTAGCTCAAATCTCTGCCCCAAAAACGTTCTTGACATTGTTTTCTCTCTAAAAGGAACAGCATATTTAAAAAGCACGTTGTTTTGTCTCAGATTGACCTTCGTAAAACTTCTGGCTCAGAGTTTGACTTTTCTATTTTAGATCACTGTCCTCAGGAAAAAGACTAAACAACAGCTGCTGTAAAGTGTCGGGAGCTAAAATGGAGCCTGTAAACTAGATTTAATCACGGAAGAAAAACGTTGTCGTCTTTAAAACTGGAAGCCCTTCAACCTCTTCCACAAGACAATTTGAATAAATCCATAAATAAGAATTACACGTGTTCTTTCAAGCTCAGATTTATGGTGGAAGTTAGAGAAAGTAAAACATCGATTAGCCGAAGCTTAAGATCTATAAAAAGTAATCATGTCAACAACTTTAAAGCTGCTCCGATCAATGTTCTTACATTAAGTGTGTATTAAACCCCATTTAAATGGGCGTACAGGATCATCACTCCACTCTGTAGATCTACATGATTAGTGTTTCAGTGTGTGTAGTTCATAGTTTTGCCTTTATTGTTCCATAACTATTGATTTGGTTTGCGCTCATTACTCTAATGAACCCATTTTCAGAAGAACGGAACAGTTGGAGAAAAAAAAACAAAAACGACTAGGTGTTGTCTAACATGGCTCATCCTACAAGCTAATCCAGATCAGACTAGCCTCAGCTTGAAAATCCAGTCAGGATTAGACATAAGTATTTCAAACTGAGCTATCTAAAGCAGGTAATATATTATCTGTTTAACCTTATCACTAAACTTCAATCAAAATATGTGAACTATTAATTTAAGCATCAATCACCCTAGAAAATACGTCTGCTAAAAAAACAGTTTTTATCCAGAATCAAATGAGCCGTTGCTTCCCATTTTTTCTAGTTTTATATCGGGCATCACGTCAACTTAAGCTTTACGGTGTTTTACCATCAACAAGAGTTTTTGTTTCACACTGCAGGTTTGAGTTGACTTGCAGAAAAGAACCAGAGAAATTGAATTTCCTGCAAAAATGCTGCGTGAATTCGGCTTATTGCTGAAAACGGCTGAAGAAGCCAAAACACGCCGAAAAGGTTTGATCGCTAAACGGTTTATGTGAGTTGAATTTGAACATGTATTTGCTGAAAGCATGAAAATAAAACCAGAAAGCAGCAGAAATGTGTAGCAGAAGCTGAATAGAGCAGAAATGAGCTGAAATAGACGGAGGATATCTGAAATTAGCAGAAAATAAACTGATTATACTAAAACTGAAATTATCAGAAAGAAGCTGAAAAAGGCTAATTTTATTTATTTATTAATTTTATTTTTAAGTGTCACAAATGGGGGAAATTGGCAAAAAGAAATAGTAGGAAAAAGGCCAAAATTAAATATATATATATATATATATATCACCAATAATTAACTTAAAAGGTAGAAAAAGGCTGAATTTAGCAGAAAGATGCTAAAAATAAGATTAAAAAGTAGCTGAAGGAAGCTAAAATTTGCACAAAGAAGCTGATGCAGAACAAAAGCTGAAATGAACAGTAAAAGGTTTAAAACAGGACACAGGGTTTGAAGGGTGTGAATAGAGCTCCGTTCATTTTCAATGAGGGAAAAACATGGCCGAAAAAGCTAAATATTTTAAAAAGTTAAAATGGCACAAATTCTGCAAGTCGTAGCAGCACTGTCCTGAATGAGCTGAACGCTCTGATGTATGAAATGTTGAATTCGCACTAAACCTGTGTGTTGAAAAAAGTACGGAAGAAAAACGGATCTCAGTCGTGTGAACGATTTCTAAACATTCACACGATTAAAAGTGAAACATTATAAAGTGCCTCAGTGCAGGAAGTGATAAAAGAAGTGATAACAGATGAAATCAGGTGGAATCGCCTGCTTTGCGTGCTTCGTTGTAATTGTGCTGCGCGGTTGTTGGGGCAAACCAAGCACCGTGTCCTCGCCAACAGTTTTAACTCACAATGTCGTTGTTATGATTAGCACTGCTATTAGCATTTATAGCTTTGGTAATTGGACTCTCGGTTGGAGGCAAATCTATTACTGCAGGATTTTACAGTGTTCCGTTTCCTCAGATGTTTTTGTGTGGAGAAATAAGAACATGAAGATATTCTCTGAGTGAGTGCAGCGTTTCAGAGTAAAGAATGTGGCCTGAGTGGCGTCAGTGTATCAGGCTTTATATCCACTGGGCCTATTTGTGTCTGTGCTGGAGCAGAGCGACACTTTTCCATTTGTAGAGGATGTATATAGCAGTGGCGGCGGCGGTGGGATTGTTAGAAAGTCTGCCTTCACCAGTGACTAACAACACAAAGCTGCTGCGGCTGCGATGTCCCATTAAAAAGAGTCGCCTGCTCAGAGCTGAAGCGACTTTCACGTTGACTTTTAGATCGAAGCGTTCAGATAACTCCCCTCTGCTCCGTCAGGCTCGTACGACTCGTAGTGATTTTAGGAAACCTGAGGACTCCCAAGTCCCTGAGTTCATGTGAAGTTAAATGAGCTATCTCCTCCTTCTATCAAAGTTCAGCCAGGTCACCTGGACGGTTTCTTTCTTTATTTTTTTATTTTATTTTGTTGAGATGTTTCATCCTTCATCCAAAGGACTTCATCAGTTCAAGGAGCCACAAACAAACTCTGTCCCACAAGCAGCACCCTCTCATAGCGGACCAACCAGTTTGATGGCGATAAGACGGTTTCTGGGGTCCGCCCTCTCCCCTGTCGACTCCTCTGAGGCAGCCATAGCTAAAGTGGTTCAAAAACATCAAAGTTCATGCTCAATAATCCAAGTAAAAAAAAAATCTAACAAAGTGTTTTGAACCACTTTGGCCTCAGAGGAGTAGACAGGGGAGAGGGCGGGCCTCAGAAACCATCTTATCACCATCAAACTGGTTGGTCCACTATGGGAGTGTGCTGCTTGTGGGACTGAGTTTATTTGGGGCTCCTCAAACTGATGAAGTCTTTTGGATGAAGAGCGAAACGTCTCAACAAAAAAAAAGAAGAAACTGTCCAGACGACCTGACTGAACTTTGTTGGATTTTTTTTTTTTTATTCCTGGATTACGGAGCATGATCTTTGATACCTCCTCCTTCCTTTCTCCACCTTACCCACCATCATCTCACTTTACCGTTGCACGTTTCTGTCCTTGAAATGAAGAGGCAGGAATGTGTGTTTACCAAAGTCATGGTTTCGTGGCAACAATATCCCTCTGTTAGAGGCACAAGACGAGAAGAGCGTCTCTCTGCTCCGCTGCACCGCAGAAATGACGGAGAACGCCGCCTCCTTATGGGAAAGGGAACGAGGAAAGAGATAAACCGAGGCCTCATTTACACATCGCATTAGCGTTTTTATGGAACCTAGTTTGTATCCCCGTGCAGTTAATCTGGTTGTCCTTTTATACCTGGCATCAGGCGCAGCGTGCTCTTTACCTGAAAGACATCCGTGGACGTCTTAAGTAAACTGAGACAGAAGAGGACAACAGTGCTCGTATTCATCATTATCAAAAGGTCCTTGTGTCTTATTTTAGACACGACACTGATGCCTGTATCAAATCCTTCACAGAGGTATCGAGAAGCTGCTATAACCAGATTCTAGAGGTGCACCAAGGAACATCTCTCGTTTTGTTCAACTTGCAGCCTCTTCATGTTCGCTCCTGCCTCATTCATGTTGTATTAGAAAAGAGCGCTTTTGATAAGAACACAGCTTTTGTGAAAAGGACATGCACTTTTCTCCACACAGCCCAAATCCACCCCCATCTGACTAATATTTGGAGCCAAAGGTGTGGTGGCGTGATCATGTATCGTTCACTAATTCAAAATGAAGTTCCTGTTGCATAGCCAGAGCTGGGGCCTGGTTGAACCAACATTCATGAGCAAGAGACAAAGAAAGAAACCCCACAATGACGCTCAGTTTGTTGTTTTGTTTGTGGAGGTCCTATTTTTAGGAAATGTTGAAGCCCAAACATGCATCACTGAGCAGCACCTGGAGTGGTTCAGAGGTTTAGAGATGACAGGAAAAGGTAAAAAAAAAATAGTGTTAGAAGTGACTAAATTAAAGCTTTCTCATTGGGAGGAGTCACAGGTGAACTTCAGGTGTAATGGTTGCCGTCATGACACGGGAAGTACAAAGCTGCCATCTTTGTCTGGGTTGCCAAAACTTTCAAAATTAAGAATTGAATTCAAAATCTTACTTCTAACCTACAAAACCCTCAACAACCTAGCTCCATCTTATATTCGAGATCTTATTGTTTCATATTTTCCCAATAGAGCACTTCGCTCCTACCATTGTGTATCTGTTCCTCCCTCTTGTCCTCTCAAAACAAATTACCGCCTGTCCTGAGCCTGGTTCTTCTACAGGTTTCTTCTTCATGAGGGAGTTTTTCCTCTCCACTGTCGCCTTCATGCTCGCTCAAGATGAACGTCTGCGATGAAATGAAATTCAAAGCAGTCTGCTCCTCAGATAAATAATGTTAAATTATTATTTTTATATCTGAGTGTTTCTATTCAGCGCCCTGAGATGACTTCTGTTGTGACTTGGTGCTGTAGAAATAAACTGGATTGAATTGAATTAAAACAACTCCACAGTCTCAAATATTTAATAGCTGTTCAAGGAAACTCTGTTTGGTGAAGTTTCACATTTGTTAACTTCACTTTTCTTTATTGTTCTGCCAGAATTATTTAGATAGCTCTACTGGAGTGCCCCAGGCTGCGTGGATGTTCTTAAAAAATTCATTCAGTCAAAAATGACGGTAACTTTGCATATTTTTGTGTTTTGGTGCTAAGTTTTATTAAGAAGATACTAACACGCATCTGAAGAAGTGTTTAAAGGTTATATGACAGGGGACAGGGGGTCAGCAGCTTCTCCACAAACTACTTTATGATGCTAACATGGAGCAGCTAACGTGTTATTGATGCTGCACACGTGCTGCTGGAAATGCACATAAATGCTTTTATCCTTCAGCGCATTCATAGAAAATTATTTTCCACTTTTACGTAGGAACATGCACGTAGTTAATGTCGCACTGCAAAGTTAAAACGCTCCTGCACGCTTCAAAGTCGTGCACGAAATGAATCTTGACTTTTAATTGAAAAAAAAGCTAGTCATCTATCTTGGGCTCCTGGACACGGTGCATGTGCGGCGCTCCCGGTGGGCGGCGGTGCCGTGTCGTCCTTACAGCGGACGTGTCACCGCGTTGACGGCGCATACAGATGGCTCAGGGCCAACAGCTGCCTCGTGCACTATTCTCCGCAGAGACGTGGGTAAAACGTCTAAGCAGAAGTGACACTTTCTTCTCTTTGTGTGTTTTTGCGGCGCACGATCCTCAGCGACGCTTATCGCCGTCGGTTTATCAGTTAACAGGAAATCAACACCCGTGCACGTCAGAGCTTGTTGCTAGGACGCTATCGATCAACTCTAGCTGCTCAACGCTTGACGGTACGTCTCGTGCTTTCACAAGAAGATGCAGGCAGCACAGGAAACCACTAATTCACAGATGCAGCCAGTCGGAGTCTTTCTTACATCTGCAAAGGTTAATTTAAGGCTTTAACCGCTCGTCGTTAAGGCCGTCTCCAAACGTTAATCTATGACTCGTATCTTTTGCCCTCATCTTTGTTATACGTGTTTTTTTTTGTGTTTACACCCACAACTACTTCTAATCCTTGCAGACTTTAATGACTTCAGGTTCAGTTGCCTCACAGATGGTAATCGCCAATGTTTAATTTAAGCTTGCGATCAAGTAGAAGGGGAGAGTTAGCAAAGATTTTTAAGCAGCACCTTGAACCACTCTTTCGTTTTATTTTAAAGGGCTCTGCAAAAGCCATAAATTGGCTTTTGGCCCAGTTCCATCTCTCTATTCCCTCGTATGCTTCCATAATGCAAGCTGCAAATATTATTCTTGTTGGAGATATTATTCTTTTGCCAAGTCTGTCAGGCAGAAGGGATTTAGTGTTGGGTTTCAGCATAGATGAGGCGCCTTTTTTTTTTTGTTCTCTGAAATAGTGTACAACAGCTCCAGTAGTTTTTCTCGGCGCCTCGCAGAGATGAGCCCATTCCTCTCGTGTTGCACGAGGCTTATTCGTTTTCGGTCCCTCCTCCCCTCTTTCTGCCGCTGGATGGAGAGCAGCTCGGGATTGTCTCTGCACAACTATAAAGTGATTTCTCAGACTTATCACGTTATGCGCTGTCCTGAAATGCGCGTTATCTCCGACAATGAGTCTTTATTCGAGTTACTCAGCAATCGCAGCCCGCGGGTTAATTCCCTGCCCTGGGAGTCAAGTTGTTTATGAGAGTATGGCTGTGATTAATTCTCTTAAACTAAAGGGCTTTCCTGAGAATGTTAAGTGACTCTGGGTGATGTCTCCGGATGAACTTGTTGGAAATGAGCCCTCGGTGTACGTGCTTCAAGCCCCATGTCCCTCTGCAATGAACTTGTGGCCAAATGGGTCGCCTGTTGGTCGCCACATGACTTGAACACAAAGACACAGCGACTTTTCTTTGACGTGTTTTTAATTCCTACTTGCTCCCACCATGTGTTCTCTCCTTTTCCTTTCTCCTTTCTTTTTCTTTTTAATTTTTTATTTTTTTTTTTGCTTTGCATTGTCTTTTGGCTGTCTCATCGTGTCTCGGCTTGTAAACTCAAATGTTTCCCGCTGAATCTCTCCATGCCTCCTCTTCCATCCCACATTGCTGAAGCCACAGTTCCCACGAGCCCCCGGGGCCACAGCTGTAGTTCGTCCGTGTCTCTCCATGACCTCTCGGCGTAGAGCTGGAGAACAGCTGTTCCGTGCGCCCGCACACACCAACCCGAGCAAGTGCAACGCTCAGGGGTAGGCCAGCAGAAGGTCTGCACGTTGGCTTCACCACACACACAGAGACATATGTGTCTGACATGAACATCGTCTTCCCACTTTGCACAAAAGCGCAGGGACACGAGCAATAAATCAAAAAGAAAAAAAATACAAACTCAAATGAGCACAAGCTTTTATTTTAACAATAAATCTCCTTCAGAGGAGCTCACAGACAACACGACTCCTCCTGTCAGCCTCAGTCTGAGCCAATAGGATCCCCACTTAAAGGCTTAGTCGCCCGTTTTGTTGTTTTGGGTGAGGACCAGCCTGACCTTTGACCTGAGCGTCGTGACCCGGCCCCTCTCCAGGGCCTCACTTCAGTCAGGTCAGTCTGTTTGTATTGTGGACGTGGAGCCATCGTCACTGATCAAATAACAGGGATCTAAGGAATGTCCTAGGTAAATACATATAAATGGAAGGCTGTGCATTCGTCGAAAACATGCATTTCACCCGCTGCCTTTAATGCAAGACTTTTAGATTAAGATCATTTTATGCTGAGTTACAGATGTTTTTTGGTCAAACTCTGAGAACTCGTGGTAGATCTCATGAACTGTTAACCCCCTGTTTGTTTTAGATAACTCTCAGCTACTACCACACCAAACGTGAGCTCAATATTGACTAAATTGGTTGTGTTGTAGCCGATTTTTCTTTTTTATTTAGGCTAATGTTGAGCGTTTTAATTGTCTTAATCGTCCTAATCGTCCTAATCGGGGATGACTCAAAAAGTTAATAAGTTATAGATGTTCATCCACTGTTTCTATAAAAGATATAACACCAAGTTTAATGTAGTGCTGAGTAGAATATTTTAGCTTTATTCATTTGTGCACAGCCTTCCATTTTTGGACTTTAACAAGAATTTAACAAGATTAACACTGAAAAACAATCATTTGTTTGCTCAACATTAAAGGTGTGTTTCAGTCTTTTGCTTAATAAACTCACTTTGACGGTCAAACCGGTTGCATTTTCAAAAGCCATCGCGCGGAAACATGAAGGCGCAGGGGGTGACTCATTCTCCATTTCTTCGAAATTTAACAAGATAACCTCCTAAAAATTATTTGTTAGCTCGACTTTATAGTAAAAGTGTGTCTCAGTTGAACTTTTACGTAAGAAATGCACTAAATGATGGCAAGCTAATTGCGTCATTAATAGCCACTTTTAACTGTTACATGATACAACGGCATCCCATACTACTTGACTGCCATCTAGTGGCAGAAAATGGTAGTGTTTAATATTTTCAGTCAGAATGAATGAAAATGGTCCTGTCTCTGCCAAAAATTGGTTTATAAATATGGGAATACTGTACAGGCAGTCCTCGAGTTACGAACGAGATCCGTTCCTACAACCCGATCGTAACTCGATTTGCCGTAAGTCGGAGCTCAACCTACATGGCGGCCGTAACTCCGGATTTTCGCCGTAAGTCAGAGCGCTACCCACGTGGCAGCCGTAAACGTCGTTTTAAACACTTTTTTTCAATGTAACACAACAACAGCGTACTTAGAATGCCGTTTAGCTGTATTTCAATCAGTTAGCTAACAAAATACCCTCAAAAAAATAGAAAACCCCCCTGATGG
>JARVGV010000630.1:22945276-22962869 GCA_031762435.1 Hypsolebias longignatus | reverse complement strand
ATTATTTACGGCAAACAATGTTGCCATATAATTGGAGTAAATATGACAAGTCATGTTGCCATATAATTGGATCGTCAGCCGTGCCAGTCCGCTGACGCAATCAAAACCCCGACACCAACCTGGCCCGCCCATAGAGCACATTATTATGGCCCGGCCCAAATTCAGGTCGAGTCAGGCCGGACTTTGGGCCTGGGTTAGAAATGACAGCTCTACAATATGCAACATGCAGAATATGGACCACAGAAAGACAAGGAGTTGACCCATGCCATGAGCTTAGAAAGAAAACCATTAACAAATAAAGGAGCCTCCTACATGTTTACATGGGAACAGCTGCACAAAAAGATAAATTGACAAGGAGTTAAATAAAAAAGGAGAACCAAGAGCAGTGAATTCTAAGGTCAAGGTACATCCGTGTCACATCACGTCATCTTTTGCTGGTTGAGCCTAAATGGACTTAATGGAAGACAACCAAAGAAAACCTCTGCTAAAGCAAATCATAATAAAACAAGCTAGACTGGAATTTGCTAAAATTCACATTGACATGTCACAGTGTTTGTGGGAGAATGTCCTCCGAACAGATAAGACAAAACTGGAGTTTTTTGTCAACACGTCCCATCTGTTCCATGTTGACAGAGACAACAATGAAACCTACAATGACAAGAACATGCTGAGACATGGAGGAGGCTCGGTTATGTTCTGTGGACGTTTCGTTGCATCTGAATCTGCGCAGTGGACAATGAAATCTCAAGACCATCAAGGCGTTCTAGAGCAAAAGAAGTGCTGCCAATTGTCAGAAAATACTGTGTCAGTTGCAGATCATGGGTCCTCTGAGCAGAACACACAGCTAAAAATGATCCAGACTGGCCACGAACAGAATGTTGGACTATTCAGAAGTGGCTTGACCCCTGATCTAAGTTCTGTTGAACATCTGTGGAAGGAGATGAATCTGGAGAAGACATCCTTCAAACCCAGCTGGAGTCTTTTATTCACAAGGAGCGGGTCAAACTGTGAACCAGCGCAAAAGTCTTAGAGATTGCTCGATGACAGTGATTGTATAAAAAATGTTTTTCCTTATTTGTGAGGTTTGTGGGTTTTCCTTTATTGGATAAAAGGGTACAAGCACATTTATTTACATCTGTATAATACTGCGACATTAAAAGTTTTCATCTCAAATCAAGTCGGTGATTTGTTACATCTGTTCTCGTGTTACGGATTTCTCTGTTTTATCAGCCGCAGTGATTTATAGAGCGTTGCACTCAGTGTAATGACAACAGACGAGAACATTAATCCTCGTTACTGGAGGACAACAGCTTTTTTTAGCTACAGATTGTTGTGATTTCACTCTGTCTTGAAATGATTATCACTATCAAAACAGATTGTAAAAACAAGCCACATGGTTTTTGGGCTTTATGCAAATTGTGAGACATAAATCAGATGTTTAACTCTGGATCACAGAGGCCAGAGGCACGAGCTGCAGCTCCACTCACAAAAACAAGCCCCAGCCTTTATAACAAAATACACACAAAACTTTTTTTTTTCATTCCTCCAGACAATCTGTATGCCATTATGCTTTTAGAAAAAACAACTCTCACACAAACAATAAGAGAATCTTCTTTAATATTAAAGAGTAACTTCAGTAAAGTCATCTGCTGCTTTAAAATCAGACTTTTAAAGAGCTTTTTGAGGCTCGGGTACAATTCTACATCTTTTTGAGCACTGTTAAAGAAAAAGACATTAATAAATAAAACAAAAAAATTATTATCAGCACTTAATTTAAAAATTGAACAAAGTTCATGTGTCAAAGTCGGACAGTGACATCTGCTGGCTGCATCTAATTTTAATCAGTTCTGTTAAAAATTTTCATTTAGTTCATTATTTTTCAACAAATCTGTTTCTATTTTACAGGAAATATTTCTCAAAGCATAATGAATACTTGTATGGGGTGCCATTTATAAAGTTACACGGTCAAAAATTAACACCAATAATTTGGTTTATTTATTAGCCTTTCAAAAGAAAAAAAGAATTCAGTCATATTTTCACTATGCTGTTCATACATTTATAAAAGTCATAGTTCCAAGTTAAATATTTAATTTACAAGCTAAATATTTAGTTTACAAACTAAATACTTATTTTGCAAGATACATATTTAGTTAGTAAACTAAATATTTAGGTGTAAATTAAATATTTAATTTCCAAGCTAAATACTGTAGTTATTTTCAAAACTAAACATTTAATTTCCAAACTTAATAGTTATTGTCCAAGCTAAATATTTACTTTCCAAACCAAACATTTAATTCTTAAACTAAATATTTAATTTGCTAATAGCTTGGACCTAAATAGTTATTTTCCATGCTAAACATTTATTTTCCAAAATAAATATTTTTGCTCTAACCTAAATATTTAACTTAAATATTTAGGTTCGAGCTAAATATTTGGTTAGCAAATTAATTTAGGAAATTAAATGTTTAGCTTGGAAATTAAATATTTAATTTAGATTTAGTTTACAAACTAAATATTTAACTTGCAAGTTAAGTATTTAGTTTATAAACTAAATATTTAGCTTGTAAATTAAATATTTAGTTGGATATGGCATTTATAAATGTATGAATAACATGGTGAAAATATGACTGAAAAAAACAACAACTTTTTTTTCTTATGAAAGGGTAAATAAACCAAAATATTACAGTTAATTTTTGACTGTGTAACTTTACAAACGGCATACATGATGTGTTTCTGCAGACAGCATTGTGAGTGTTTTATTGTACAAATAAATAACTGCCGTTTCTTTCTTTTTTATAATTTTAATCTTTGTACAAAAGTTGAACAATAACTTTTTTTTTCAAGCCAGATCATTAGTGTTGAACTGTAATAATTGAAAAGGGGTTTTGTGCTGGAATGAGAACTAACTTCTCTTTGCTAATATAACTCAACACCTGGGTGTTGTGTCACATCATTTGCATGCTATTTACACATGGACCTTCTGTGCAACTTGTTTTTACAAAGGTAGCTGTTGTTGTGAAAAGACACACATTATTAGCAATTTTGTTAATATTTCACATGAACATGTAAATAAAAAAAACAATTCAATCTTTGCTTAGTTTTGTTGAACAAACAGCTCATAACATTCAAGAATCTAGATTGAGAACTAATTATTTTTACCATATTTTTCAGATTATAAGGCGCACCAGATCATATTGCACAACATCAATAAATGGGTCTGTTTTCATACATAAGGCGCATTAAGTGAAACAAAATCATAGTCCGAAAAATATGGTACATACTGTATTTCCACAAAACAATAACAAAATTGTGTATTTACAGTCACATTCATTAAAGATTGTTTTGAGATGTGTTTAAAGTGCACCCCCAGCTTCCAAACAGTTGGGACATTGTGTAATATGTAAATAAAAACTAAATTTTATAAATCTATAGTTTACTCCTGTATATGTCTGATTCATGATGCATTTCCAGATGTGTAAGCTGCCAAAGCCAGAGAAACTAATGTAACCCCATATCATCAGAGAGGCAGCCTTTCAACCTGGGCACTCTTTAGTATGGAGGACATGGACATGTGGTTTCCAAAAAGAGTTTCAAAATTCTATTTAATCATCCACTTTGCCTGAGTCCAGTTTTGACGAGCTTTGGCCCAGAGAAGACGGCGGCGTCTCTGGATGGTGTTCACACATGCCTTCTCCTCTACATGATAGAGCTTTAACCAGCACTTGTTGATGGCACAACGAACTGTTTACAGACAATGATCTGTGGAAGTGCTCCTGAGCCCCAAGAGTGACGTTCAGAACAGAATCAGATACCAATTCAATCCAATTCAGTTTATTTATATAATGCCAAGTCACAACAGAAGTCGTCTCAGGGCACTGAACAGAACCATTCATATATAAAAATAATAATTTAATATTAGTTATCTGTGGAGCAGACTGCTTTGAGTTTAACTCCATCACAGAACTCTCGTTTTGAGCAAACATGAAGGAGACAGTGGAAAGGAAAAACTCTCTCATGAGGAAGAAACCTTTAGCAGAACCAGGCTCAGGACAAGCGGCCATCTGCTTCTATCGGCTGGGTTTGAGAGAAACAGGAAGGAGGAACAGATACACAATGGCAGGTCTAGAATCACATGTTGAGATAGAAATAATATCAAATGAAAACTGTTCAATTTTAACAATTCATTTAAGGAAATAAGGTCAGTTTGTCCTCTATTATTCTCATACAGTTACTGTAAATGAACATTGTTGGAGAAATGTTCTCGTTATCTGTTGTTTACTCAAAAGTACCACTCTCACCGCAGCTGAAGATTTGTAACTGGTATTTTACTTGCAAAGTCAGATTTCAGGACAGGTGACATACGGAACATATATTTAAACTAGGGGTTGAAAGACTACATATTTTTAAAGTCGACTTCAACATGATAAAAGTCAAATCAAGCCGACGTTGACTAGTTGACGTTGACTAGCCGACGTTGACTAGGTGTCGATGACTAGTCGATGTTGGCTAGTTGACGTTGGCTAGTTGACGTTGGCTAGCTGACGTTGACTAGGTGTCGTTGACTAGTCGGCGTTGACTAGGTGTAGCTGACTAGTCGACGTTGACTAGGTGTTGCTGACTAGTCGACGTTGGCTAGTTGACGTTGACTAGCTGACGTTGACTAGGTGTAGCTGACTAGTCGACGTTGACTAGCCGACATTGACTAGGTGTCGTTGACTAGTCGGCGTTGACTAGGTGTAGCTGACTAGTCGACGTTGGCTAGTTGACGTTGACTAGCCGACGTTGACTAGCAGACGTTGACCAGTCGATGCCAACTATTCCGCGTTGACTAGTCGGCGTTGACTAGCCGATGCTGACTGGCCGATGCAGACTAGCCGACATTGACTAGCCGACGTTGACCAGTCGATGCCAACTATTCCGTGTTGACTAGTCTGCATTGACTAGCCAACATTGACTAGCCGATGTTGACTAGCTGACGTTGACTAGCCGATGCTGGCCAGCCGACGTTGACTAGCCGATGTTGACCATTCGATGCCGACTATTCCGTGTTGACTAATCGATGTGACGTCATAGGAACTCAAGACATTGTATCATATTCACAAAAAAAACAATTTATTATTTACAAAAACAAAAAGGAACAAAACATCAGCAGTGTATATTTACGTTCCTACCATTGATCATACTGCAAGTAAGTCACAGGAAAACCAAAACTATTATTAAGCTGCAAAAGTTAGTTTTATTTTATTTAATCCTCTAATTAAACTAAACCGCTGCGACGGTGGTGGTTTCATCACCGTTGGCGGTGCGTCCCTGTTTTTATTTTTAATTTATATTTTATTTAGTGAATTAAATAAAATAAAACAGGTGGTGGTGATCAGCACCGTGCGGTGGCATTACACGTGACAGTCACGTTGCTGCAGCTAGTCGACGTGAAATTTAAAAACTCGTGAGATGTCCTAGATCGACTAGTGAATTCAACCCTTAATTTAAACATACAGACGCATGAAAACCAGTCACGGATAAACCACTGAAGGTCTTATTGTTGCATCTCCTTTCTCGTGCTGCCGTGGATGGATTCATCATCAGATTGTTGAGGGGGGCCCCAGGTGGCTCCAAGAACCCAGGATTTCATTTTGATTCAGAGGGGCCTTCAGATGGAACGCATCGAGTGTTTGCAGACAAGAAATTAGGTGCAGTTAAGTTTCTCCTCACCTATTGGTGGAAAGTCGAACTGGTCCTTGGCTGCAGATGGGACTGAGATAATGGTCAGTGGTGCTTTGAAACTAATGAGGGGTTAGTGTGTGTGTGTGTGTGTGCAGTTTATGCATATTAATGGAGACTCACGTGTTTGAGAGAAAGATTTCAAGATTTTGGATAACAATTTATTATGAAAGAGCCCGCAGCGACTGTGATGTGGATGGAACAAATTAAAGCATTTCTTTGTGAGTGTGTGTGTGTGTGTGTGTGTGTGTGTGTGTGAGTGTGTGTGTGTGTGAGATGAAAGGACGTCTCAGAGAGGGGTATCTCTGGCCTTCTCATTTTAGAGACTCTGATGACAAAATGTGTCAGTGTTTAAAAAGGGACCGCCGCAGTGCATGTGCTGACATGTTTAAATCTGAAGCTGTTTCACTCACACACACACACGCGCGCACGTGCGCACGCAAACTAACACAGTGAGGCGTCCTGAGGCCATCTGGAAGTGCAGCGCGAGGCACAGCTGGTCTCCAGTGAACATCCACGGAGTCTGGACCCCTCATCTTCCAGATCACACAGTGCAGCGCCAATTACTGACGTGAAGTTTGTTAGTGTGCACGTACGTGCGCGGATACAAGTGTTAAGAGTCATCTAGCTGCCTATGAGAAGACGTCCCGTTAATATTCCCAGATACATACGTGCAGGGAATGCTGGTCAGGAATGTGACGGCGTGCGCGCCGTTGAGACCGACTGCTGTTCTGACACTAAACGTATCTGAAAAACTGCCTCCGTCTGTTGGCAGGGAGAAGGAATCTGAGAGGACAAATTGGAAAGATTGCGAGGATAAAGCTGTCGTAGTGAATTAGCATCGCAGCAGGACGAGTGCTTGTTATCGGGGTATTTGTAAAATATGCAACATTGTACATGTCAGGGTGGGAAGTGGCGATATTGTGGAAGCTAGAAGGAAGGAACCAGTTTCTGACATGAAACGATGCAGAAGTTCAGGAGATCTGCATGATAATGAGCCTTACTTTAGGATTATGTGCAGACATGTTTCAGTTTTGTTAGAAAATTCATACAGAGCCCGTACAGCAGAGGAAACTAGCGTAACATCTTTTTTTAAAAATCACATCTGGTTATTTTATAATTCATGCTGCAGCACTGAGTTGCAGGGACTTCTCAGGCAAAGTTTGACAAGTGTGGTTCATGTATTGGCAGCAGAAAGACTTCATATACATAAGCTGTGAAGAGAGCTGTTCACCTGCATACAGATGGCCTGGATCGATTTATGCACGTTCTCTGTGCAGGTATTTTGAACTTCATGTTCCAGGAGTTGTTATACGACCGTCGGTGCTCTGTATTGAGAGTGACAGTGACAGAGGACTGCAGAGAGGAAAAGAAATAATAACAGTCCCATCAGTCAGCGTTTCCCCCTCAAGAAACAGATCCTGACGGGACAGAAAGACCTGTCATATTAAGGCCTCGTTCCTGGTTTATCCCCCTTCGAGACGCTTTCAGTTTCATGTCAGCTATCACAATAAGTCCCACGAGTCTCCACTTTAACACTTGAAGTCACTTTAAATGACCACACGAGCCACTTTAATTAAACGTGATGCGCAGACTGTTCTTTACAGGAATCAGTAGTGTCCTTGACAGTAACGAGTTGGCTTGCCCGTCATTGTTCCTGAGTGGTTTCAGTGGATTCATTGAAGAAACTGGTGTGCGTAAACACAGTATGTTCACGTGAATGAAGCTGGGAAATGCTGTGATTTGCTGTCAGACATCAACACATCCTGTGGGTTTTTTTTTTTAAATTCATTTATTTCTTCATCCGTAAAACATCTGTCCTGTTGCGATGCGTTCTTTTTTGGCTAATAATTCTGGGTACATTGCAGCGTGGTTGGGGTTGTCTCAGTGTTTTAGATTATTTTAGACTATCTTCACCGATTCCTCCTTGATGATGTCCTTCTGTCTATCCATCAACTTTCTTCTGCTTATTTGAGGTCAAATAACCAAGACAACAGGTCCAAGAGCCCCGCTGGTCTCTCCAATGACACTTTCCAGTAGGGATGCACAATATTATCGGCATGGTGTCAGTATTGGCAGATATTAGTGTTGAAGTTAAATGAAGTTATCGGACATCGGCCATTCCGTCAAAATAAATCACCAATATAAAAGAAGCTGTTTTTGTATGACAACCCAGTGACAAGGATGCCTGCAGCGCCAGCACAACGTGATGACATCATGGGCGCCTACCTGATCTGATCATGGCGGAGAGGAAGAAGTAAAAATGTTGGTGGTTTTTAGTTGAGGATGTCAAATTCTGAAGATTTTTGAACTACGTAGAGCCTCTACATCGTCCCCTGTCAGATATTTTTCCGATGTAACCTTACCTGAGTTACAAGCCGTCATTTCCAAAGTTACAAGCCGTCATTTCCAACATTATTGAGAAGCTAATAGCTGATAGCACTTGGGTGAGTTTTACCACAGACATTTGATCAAGTGTTAGCCCCGTTAGCATGATTAGTCTTACGGCACAATGGACAGACAAAAACTTTGAACTTAAAAAGTCTGTCCTTCATGCACAGGAGTGCAGAGGATCCACACTGCAGCTAGAAACCTGGAACAAGCTTCCACAAGTGAGACAGCATCGCAGGTGACTAATGCTAATAAATAACATTCAACACTTTTAATTTAATACAAGTTAAAGTGCTGTGCATATCATATGGCTGTTACTGAATATTTCATTTCATTTCAGTAGGGCAAAAAATAAAAATAAAAAATCTGTAAGTTATCATTTTTTTTTCTTTTTAGCTATGATGGCCACCGTAGATTTTTGATTTGCATTCAGTATGTGATGGGGAACTTTCTCAGCTATAACCACACTAAATTCCAGCTCTATTTGTGTAAAAATAGCTGAGTTAAAGCCATTTAAATTTAGCTTTGGTGGCCATCTTGGATTGATTTTGATTCACTATTTGATGTAGAATGTTCTCAACTAAAACCACTCACAATTTCAGCTCTGTATGTGTAAACATAACTGAGTTAAAGCCATTTAAATTGTGCTTTGATGGCCATCTTGGATATTTTTTTTATTTTTTTTTTTTATTTTTACACTTCAGCCAGTAAAATGAAAGCATTTCTGCGCAGCTCCTCCTTTGCCTAAACAGACCGGAGCATCAGCCTCATTACTGCAGATAAAACCAAATCTTTTGTTCTATCACTTTGCAAACCTTTAAAGGTGTAAACCACCTGTTGTCCTAAGCCCTTTTAAACACCAAGACTGCTTGCTTGCTGATGCATTTGGCCTCAGTTAGCTCATAACTGCAGCTTTTTCATTAATTTATTTTTGGCAGTCAAATCCTTAAAGCAGAAAACCTCTTAACTGTCACCAGTGACAGTCACTCACACTTGCTGCCTGCCATTTGACCACAAAAACCTGTTTGTTTGACCACGCAGACCTTTGCAACACCCGTGCTAAAAAGCTAATTGATATTAGCATAAGCTTGCTAATGAGCGCTAATTAGGCTAATGATTTAGTTGCTGAGTGTTCAGCAGGAGTTATAACAGCAGAAGAGGAAAATTGAACATTGTGAACACACACACACACACATCTGGTGCTCACACGCAGATGTTGACACACACTTTTACTCACTGCTGTACGATAAATAGGTGGAGATTAAATTTAATGCACATAACTGACGTAAATGCGAGCTAACACTGCAGATGCCTTTGAAATTCACTCTGCTCGTGCACGCACACATCATCACCCTTCAATGTTCTCACACAGGAGTGAGTGGACTTAGATCAGAAACGCACGCGCACTATCTGAGTTAGTCAGAAGTGCATTTACCCCGCACATCTGTCGTTTTCTCATGGGAACACACAACAGTACGCTTCAGCTTCCACTCCTCTGTTTATGGGAACATGAGGCTCCTTTTTAATTACAGCTGGAATCCGTCCTCAAACTGTTTTTGAGTTTGTCTTCAGACAAATGAGCCTGTGTGTGACATCCATAATAATGATGTACTACTTGCAGTGCGCGGTTCAGCGTTGTGCGCAAGAGGCCCTGGTACCAGGAATTAAACATTTTATATCATAAATCGTTCATTTAATTTGTTTTATACCAGTTTTATTTTTCCTGCTTACAAGCCTCATTACGTTCGCATAAAAACTTTCTTCCTCTGGTTTGGTTTTTAGTCAACATCAGCCATTTTTCCACAGACTCGCTTAGAAACCCACTTTGGAAGACACAGAAATTAGTGAGTGAATGAAGAGGCAGACGAGAGAGACGTCCTGGAGGACGGTGGAACAACAGTCTCAATAAGCAGCAAATTGGATCTCTTTCTCTCTGCTCCCTGGAAGACAATCAGGCTGGCTGCGGTTCTGTGTTTTCATCACCCTGAAGTGCCACGTTCAGGAGACGGATAGTTGAGGCATCTGCTGCGATGAGCCAGAGGAACAAGAGGCGGCACAGAATCGTTTTAGTGAAACTGTTTTTTTTTTTTTTGTCACTACAAGTCATTTTATACTTCTGTTTCACTGTTTTGTAGCTAAAATTGTTCATTTTAAATGAATTGCATTCAGAGCATGCTCTTAAGAGGGTTCTACCATCTTTCAGTGAAACTAGAACCTTTTTTTTTAAGGCTGGACACGTGAACTCCTCAGTCCCAAAGTTTATCTTGCTGTATTTAATAACCCTCTGAACATAAAAGAAAATATAAAATACATTTTTAAAGCCTGTGTCCTTGAATAATGACAACAGAACTGAGCATAAAATAATTTGGTACAGAAAGCCATTGTCCTCATACGAGGAAGCAGGAAGAAGGTTAGGTTGTAACATTGTGTTCCCCGTTCTTTTTATTAAAAACAAACATCAACACTATGAATGGCATACGCTTCATGGAAAGCTAAACAGACTGTCCAGTTCCCCTGAATTTTATTACCGAGGGTTGAATGAGTTTTTTGCTATTCTATAAATGTTCATCATGTGTAACAACACTGTTCTGACTACAAACATGTCCTCCTTTTGTTCAGCTTAGGCTGCTCAGGTATGCAGACATTTTTTTTTTCTTCTGTTTAAAACAAAACTACTCTGTTGGTTGATCAGTCAATCTTACTAATGCTTAAATCTGCAAAAAACCCAAAAATGACAGTTTTGTGTATAAAAACAGGCTTATTCTTGGACAAACATAACATGTTTTAAAAAATATTCCAAAAAAAGACCTTCAGAAATTTTGGATAAATTAAAAATTGAGTTATTTCGCCTAAAATGAGGGCCTTGATTCTGCCAAATTAAACAAATTATAGCCAATCAAACCAGTTATTGAACAATTATTATTCCTGTTAATAGTTGTGCTTGACAAAAAATAAAGAACTGAGAGGGTGGTGTTACTATCAGAAATATTAAGTCCACATGTTTTAAAATTATTTATTTGTTTTCATACCTTCACCTGCTTGAATGAGACCATCCATCCATTATCTTTACCCACTTTTTATTTTATTTTGGGTCACTGGTGTCCATTTCCAGGGGGACTCCCTGGACAGGTCTCCAGTCCATCACAGGGACACATAGAGACAAACAAGACAAACAACCATTCACTCTCTCTCACACACCTAGAGACAGTTCAGAGTTACCAGTCAGCCTAACACAGTGGTTCCCAACCCTGGTCCACATGGAACCCTGTTCTGCATGTTTTGGTAGTTTCCCTGCTTTGACGCACCTGATTCAGTGAGTTAATTACATCACTGAACCAGGTGGATAGCAGGACAGTGTTCCTTGAGGACTAGGGTTAAGAACCACTGGCCTAACTTGCATGTTTTTGGTCTGTGGGAGTTAAACCAGAGAACCCAGAGAAAACACGCGTGCATGGTAAGAACATGTAAACTCCACCCAGAAAGTCCCGGGTTGGGATTTCAATCACAACCTTCTCGCTGCGAGGCAACAGCAACATCAACTGAGCCACCGTGCCACCACTCAGTGCCCAAAACAAATAATGAAACGTTTGTTATCATTGCACTTTTTCAGCGTGTGAGCGTTGGTCCATCACTTAGCCTCAAAACGCCGTTTTATTATGAAACCACAAGCCTCAGTGGGATTCAGTGAAAGGAACTGACTAATTTAACTTATTCTGGTGCTCCTGGCATGTTAAAATCATGTCGTCTTTAGTTATAAGTTTAGCAGAGTGAAGGAACCAACGTGCAACATGGGTTTACTTTCCATGAGTGGCGACATGGTGGTAACATGGTTGGAGCTAAAGTCAGAGAAAACACAGCTGCTTTGAATTTGTTCTCATTCATTATTCAAGCTCCCCCATCCTGAAAGTCACAGAGTGCTTTTATTTAGATAAATAACACCAATTATCAGTTCTGCAGGAACGGTGTGAGGCTGGAGAAGATGTTTGGTGTTCTGAAGACATTTAAATCATTTTAATGCACAGAGTGCAAAAAGAAAAGCGTCCGTGTTGAATGTGGTTAAAAATGCGCCTGCGCTCCTAAGAAAATGTCACGTCTCCAGGGGAGGAGACAAGAAGTGAGAGCGTGGAGCGCAAGAGAGAGTATGCCAATTATTCAGCTATTTAACAGCGAGGATGTAATTTCTCTACGTTATGTCCCTGGTGTGAGCTCCAAGGAGTGAAGCAATGTAAGGTCCATTACAGGGACGATGAGCCTGCTTGTCCTCAGGTTGCTTAAAAGCACAAACAATTATGGAAAAAAGTGTCTGAATTGAATAGATATTTTCCGCTTTTACATTTGGGAATAAATGTAAGGAAATATAGCATTCCAGCTAAACTGAGCCATCATCTCTTTAGTAAATTGATGGAGAAGACCTGAATCATGACGAGGAAGGGTGCTCTTATCATGTCCCAGTGGACAGAGAAGGACCTTGGCCATTCTGACTGAGTTAAAGCCAGAGTTATAGGCACAATCTTAGAAAAAGGGTTTGCTTCACCCTTGCGGCTGATGAAGTGCCATTTAACTGCAAGGAAGTGCACCTACAAACTGAATGCAAGTCAAGCAAAACGTCTGGAAAGCATACTTCATCAGTCATACGTTTGCAAGGGATGCGGATGCAACACTTAAGCAGTAAAGTGTGAATTATGTAATGCATTTAGGAGTAAACGCCAAAAAATTAAACTCTGCTGCAAGTGGGTTTAAATTATGAGGCTGTACGCAGCTGATTTCAGGAAATCGATAAATTCAAGAGAAGGGCTATTTTGCACAATTTGGGCTGAAAATGTATTTTACTGCTTCTGTACATAACAGATGGAGAGAGAGCAGAGGAACTGTGGGGGGGATTCTTCACCCGTGCAGGCCGAAGGGACCACGGCATGGTTAATCATCTCTGCTTTACGCTGATGGAGCTGCGGGTGGGATGGTTGGACAGAGTTTCCCCACCAAGGCTTAGCTTATTTCCAACTAAAAAAAAAAAGAGCTGTTCAGTCCCTCTCAAGTTCCTGCAGCACCATATCAGAGGACAAACAGCTGCTTTTAGCAGCTTTTTATTTTCATCACAGAAACAGTAGGGGGGGCTTAGCTTCAGCTCTACTTTCAGACTAAATGGCAAACCATATGTTTCAGGTCGCAGACATAACATCTGCTGTCATGAGATCAGGGCGGTAAGAGGCCAGGAGTGAGAGGAGATAATGGAAGACTACCTTCCTTTTCACAACATCCTAATCATCTCCCCCTAGAACCATTTCCTACAAAAAAATTATATCAATGTAGCACTAAAAACTGCAGACACACACTGGGTGTGCGTCAAATCAGTGATGCAGCTACGACTGACCAAAGTCCAGATGCCCGAGCACAGGAAGGTATGACAGAGTAATCAATGACGGCCTCACTAGGCAAAAACAAAACAAATATTTTGATAAAAAGTGACATTAGCTGGGAAAATAATCCCATTTACTGTGGTGTAAGCCCAGTTTTCCCAAGATTTGTTACAAGAAACTCAAATCATTCCATTTTTCTTTTTAAATAGACTATTTTTAGAAAATGAAGCCTAATGTTGGAAGGCACACAAACAAAATTCACATCTTCTATAAGGTCCCTTGGGGTGGAAGATAACTCAAGAAACTCCAAATATTATTTCAACCTTCTGAACTTTAACTCAAACCTATTTGATCATTCCAGGAAAAACATCTAGAGTTAATAATAAACGATTAATTAGGTTGAGCTGTCTCTGCTACAAGGCTAAAGATGATCAGGAGGCGGGTTAAATAAAACAGATAGACCAGGATCACAGCAGGGGGGACAGATGTCTTTCTGCAGCCTGACTTGACATCACTGTCACAGAATAAAGACTGGGTTCAGCTTTTGTCTCAATGCGAGGAAACTTTACTTTTGGCAACTAACAATGTTGGGAATTTCACACCTGGGAAAAATCATTCTAATGAACACCTGAAGAACGAGCTTCATTTGAACGATGCGTCCTGACGTGTTGCTGACATCTCATCAGGGTTTGTGTTGCCATAAAGATTATTTCAAAAAGCTATTAACCAAAACCACGCTGAGGCAAAGACAATGACAAGAAGAACTAATTTTAAAAAATCTGGCTTGTTAGAAAAAACTAACCTATAGGCTTTGCATTTATATATTTTACAACTCAGAGGACATTACAATAAAGACAAATTTCCACCCACATGTGTTAATAAAAGTATTAAATTACAGGCTTAGCCTTTCTTAGTGGAAGGTACTGTATATCACATGATGCCTTTGAGACCCGAGTTTCAATCAAATGTCATTAATTTTAGCCATTTTTGTTTAAACATTAAAAGCAACAATATGCGAGATATCACAGAGCATGTGTTGTGAATGGTGCTCAGCTACTAGCACATCAATTTGAGCTTTACATTTGTAAAACTGAAAGACTGATGAGTCATTTTGCATCAGCTAGAATTGATTAGCATGAGCACAGATTAGCGGCAACCATTTTGAATTGGATTTACTTCAATAGACAGTGAGCAGTAAATAAACAATCAATGATAACTTTATAAAAAGTTGCATTTAAACCAAACCAGCGGTTCACAAGATAGTTCAAGTTCTAATCAGGTTTATTGTCATTCTCATCTCATGTGGTAAATGAGACAGAATGAAATTGTGTATGCAAGGTCCCATTTACACCCAAATATAGTAAAAACATAAAGTATAAAAAGAAACAGTATACACCACACAGCATGCCATATGATCTAAGATATATACTAAGATATACGCTAAACACTAATAATGTAAAACAATATGGCATAACCACAGCAGCCTGAACATGAGTCCATGGTGTGCAGATGGGTATCAATGAATACAGCAGCATGAAATAATCAGCAGCATGGATAATCAGCAGCACATACAGTATATCACCAATTAAAGTGGCATTACAGTGTCATTTTGCTAACAATCAAGATGGTTGAATCCAAGAAAAATAATGCCACAGTTTTAAGCAAACAGCTTGTGCAATGATTAGCACTCAGGGTACGTGGTGGCGATGACTCTCAGCTATGAATGCAGCAAATTATAGCTCAATATTTGTAAAACTGCCCTATTCATGGCAATATTTGTGTTGGCTATGGTCAGCTGGCGGTGTTGCCATACAAACTACAGAAAATAATCTGTTGTAAATGTACATTTGATCATTACTTTCTGAGAGTTTCAATAAATTTTGTCTGCGTGTTCATGAGACATTTTACTAACAGACCAGCAGTAGACTCCAATAGTTTATGACAAAGTTTTTAACAAAGAGCTTGTGTGCTCAGGTTAAGTGTTGGGGACGAATCCCTGGTACTACCACGCCAAAGTGTAGCTCATTATCTATAAAACTGACAGAGTTATAGCCATTTATGGGTTTGCTGAAGTCGATCAGATGGTAGCCATCTTTAATAGGGTCGACTCCCAAAGTGAATAAGTATAGATGTACTTCTACTTTCAGGAAGTTTTGCTAAAAACTGTGCAGTGATTTTTAAGTTGTATTTTATTTCCCTTTATAGACAAACACGCACAGCAAAACATCATCACCTGCCTTTCGGCGGTGGGCGATAATTATTACAGAATTATTGCTGATTCAAATGTGGATTACTGGCGAAAGCTGGAAGTCTGAAGCTACATCACAGAGCAAGAGGTCTAATCTAGTCAGCGTTGCAGCTGCCCATTTGTGCTTGTAAAATAGGAACCCCCACACGGGGGCAACCACTGAGAACGAGGGAGCAGAGAGCACGGTGCTGGAAAATGAGGTTTTCGGCTTGATAAGCATGGGCTGTTACCTATAGTCCAAATACACTTTTCTCAGCAGCCATAAAAGGTTCTGGGAGTCCAGCATGAGGAGGTGCCCGATATGCTGCCTTGCACTCGTTCTTGCACTTTCTCCTTCACTTTGAGATGAGAAGATAGATTGGAAGACTCTGAGCCGGAGGTGGGTTTCCTATCAGGAGCCATTTTAAGAAGCACCTTTCCCAACATTACAAAGCCTCCCATCATGGTGAAGTGAATGTCTGCGTTCAGACCGGAGGCCGCGGGCCTGAAATTTCCTTGCTCGGTGGTTTGGAAAGTTGGTGGGAAAGAAAACAGAGCTGCCTCCATCGGGCCAATCAACAGCTGCTGGTAAACTCATTTTTGTGGCATGTAATCTAGAACAAGGATCGATTTCTGCTCTGCTCTGCACTAGCATGGATACAGTCCACATAGTCAGGTCCCAACATTAAGAATAATTGCAGAATAGTGGATGGGGGGCTGCTCTCCACACAAAGACCCCCTGTTTTCTCCTATTCGAAGCCCAGCTCAGCAGGAAACCTCCTCCCTCATTGACCTGCAGCCTGAAAGCGGCCATATATTGACAGTCATCCGCGTTGAGCTGCTCGAGACCAAGCGGGCAGCTTTTTGATCCAAGCACATTTTGAGCAACAGAGACCCTTCTGTGGCTTAGGATGAGGAAGTCCTGGAGTGGATGGAAAAGTAAACGCACCCAGTAAGGATTGTGATTTTAACCTGAAAGAGTGACACAAGATTTTCTTGTTAGTAAACGCTGGAATGCAGCTTTTACACTCGATGCTCTGTATCCCTGTTTTGAACCAGGAGCCCTACGATGTAAGACCTCTACAAGAAAATAAGTCGCAAGTGAAAGAAGTCATTAATAGCAACATCAAGATGAATGGATTCCTTTTGCGCAAATAAAAAGAGAGGCGGTGGAAAGGCACTTTGTAATAAACCTTAGCACTTCATTTACTGAGCTCCAGCCTCTTTGCTATTTTCATCTCTCCGTTGTTTGTCCTTCTACCCTTAGTGTCAGGGTTG
Organism: Hypsolebias longignatus; assembly: GCA_031762435.1. Taxonomy (NCBI): domain Eukaryota; kingdom Metazoa; phylum Chordata; class Actinopteri; order Cyprinodontiformes; family Rivulidae; genus Hypsolebias; species Hypsolebias longignatus. The sequence goes on along the minus strand of JARVGV010000630.1, from coordinate 22,945,895 downwards.
CTTTAATGACACTAATGGAAATGGTTGTCTGTGCTTCCCTCCCACACTCCCCCACCTTTTTCTCCTTCATCTTTATCCCTCTATTCGGTGTCTCATTTTCTACTGAATCTTTCACCCTCCCATCTCCCCAAACTCCTTCTTTCCATTGCCCATCTGTCACCAAGAGGCATCTGAGGGAAATAATAATGATCCAGGCACAGAAAGACTCAGTGGCTTCAATAAAACACATTAAATAAGGGGGTAAAATGCAGGGCCACAAGTGTTGGTCTAATAAAAACAGTCCTAATCAAACCGTAAATGTATCGTCAAGTTTTATTAAAAAGTGATAAGTTTAGGCTTGCTTCTTTCATTTAGTGAGGAATGACATCTGGGCCCTTGAGCTATAATCAAAGAAGTGAAGAATTGTTTACCATACAACAAGGGCAAAATTTATTAATGCAAACTTGTTTTCAAAAATGCTTTTCAAAAATCTAAGTGTATTAAACTGGAGAAAACATTAATTCATTCAATAATTATTTAGGCAGGTTAATCTCATTGAGCCTCGAGGACTCATTTACAAGAAAGACCTGGCTACAAACTAAGGATGATGACAACATTAACAATACAGCAATAGATTTTC
>JARVGV010000630.1:22922934-22934505 GCA_031762435.1 Hypsolebias longignatus | reverse complement strand
CTGCTCCAGATACCCCTGAAGTCTGGCCTTTTCACTAATGGTTTCAAAAACACAAAGTTTGTTTTCTCAGTCATCCATGTATATAACAACAAAAAAGGTTGAATCATGTCATCTGGACTTCGTTTTATTTTAGTCCAAATAAACAACTTCATGTTCAAAACAAGTCCAAAAAAAAAAAAAACGTAGCCCGCGACTCACAAGATTTACAATCTACTTTATTAAAAAAAATAAAAAAAACTAGCCCAAAGTCACTTATAATAAGCAGACTTGACAACACTGGTTGGAACGTAAATAATGGGCGGGGCCTTGAGGTCCTTCCCCAGAAAATTTTGAATAAATTAAATGTTATTTCCTGCATTAAGGTGTATTTTAACAGGTGCATGCTTGTAAATAAAACAAAATAAAATAAAAATTTAAATTGTGGACCCTAAGCACCGGCTCGTGGACCCCTGGGGGGTCCGGGGACCCCAGTTTGAGAACCACTGGTCTAGAGGGTTTACATTTGAACACCATTCTGCTCGGAGGTCATCTCTTTGTGTGCGGGCGTGCGTGTGGGCGTGCACACAGCAGATTCCAGAGGCACAGTTCTGGTTTATATGACACCTGCATGACCTGGGGAGTGACGCCACCCTCATTACATCAAAATCCCACCGCAGAAACGCACACGCACGAACACCTGTTCACGCTCGCCCTCCTGTCACCCCTCCTTTAGCTAAAGGTCACACTCAGCCTCAGCGTGCCCCCTCTTTTCATCTTTTATGACTCTGCTTTCACTTTCCTCTGCTTTTTGATCTTCCTCCTCATCACCTCCTCTGAGGGTTCAACTCTCCTGCAGCTAATTTCACTAATCAAAACTGACGTTTAAAAAAAGAACAGCGTCACGCGCACATCAAACAGTCTCTTTTATTGATTATCCGTCTCGTGAATGATGTGAGGAGCTTGTAGGAGTCAGACAAAAAAAGCCGAGCAGGATGTTCTGTTTGGTTTGTATTAAACCAGACCGCAAAGCTCATTTTCAGCTCTTCACTGTCGGCACAAACTGACGCTCAGATGAGCTTTATTTTGTTAAATCAACAGTGCACTGGTTTTATTTATCCGTGCCTAAACTACCAGCCATCGTATCGAAACGCTCAAGCTTCTATTTTTCAATCAGAAAAGCTGCTGAGTGTAAAGTTTGTGTTTAATCTTACATTTGTGTAGCTAAGATCTAATCAGCATGGGTCCATGTAAGACTAATACTTTTTTTTTTATTTGCTCGCTGTTTTGCAGATTTAATATCTTAAAATGCTGCTGTCTTAAGAGGATTAAAGCTGCAATAATCTTTTAAAAACTGTGTTTTAGTGACATTGACTTTAGTAACATCAACTGACTAGCATTTTTATAAATAAAGCTGAAGTTTTACTCAAAAATCTTTATGTTTGTTGATTTAAAAAGTGACACGTGCACATTATATCCTTCATAAGGTTAATTTTCTATTAAAGCTTGTTCTCTTGGCATCTAGAGCTTAAAAAAAACTTTAATTTAAGTATTAGCTGCAATTCGGACAATAAAATACTGTAGTTTAAAGCATTTTTTATGATACATTTGTTTCCTGCTTCAGTGAAATTAATATTTGATTAAAGGGGGATTTAGTGACACCTAGTGGCAAAACTGCACATTGCAACCAACTAAAAAGTTTTTCTTTAACCTGCTTTTTAAAAAGGTAAAATGAAGATGGATGGATACATTTATTTTAGCGAAGCCTTTACAAATGCAAAGAAGAAACTGTTTTCCTTTTTTTAAAGACCATTTTCATTCTGCATTGAATTTGTCTTGTTTTATTTAAAATACAACCTGCTGAAACTTTAAATTCATATTATTTGTTGCAGCTGCTGTCAAAGTTTAGACGTTAAACTTCTGCTTTTAGATGAGATTCCCATTGAGAGTTGACATTTTGTTCTGAAGTTGGCAGATGTTTATGATTTAAAGACCCCGTAGTAATACTGTACGTCCTGATGGAGTATGGCTGTTGCTTTTGGACGCTACCTCCCTATGTTCTGCATAAAAATGTGAAAAATGCTTGAACTTTTGCAACATGGGCTGCGTCATCCTGAGCTGCTTAACATTCAGAGGATTTGTTGCCTCAATTCTTATCTTTTTATTTCCTGATGCTCTCATTTATATCAACTGCAGCAAAGTTACTCTCAAAAGCAACGCCTGAGTACAGGGATGGAAAATAAATAAATTCTGCTGAAATAACAGAGTTGTGGATTGATAAAGTCCAACCTTTTGTAAGTTTAGCTACAAAGAGCCGTAACGATCAGTCCTGGTTGGTTGGAAAGTATCCGTCACGTAGCTGCAGGGCTGTTGGTGTTTATTGATGATGACACGCCGGCTTCTGTCTTTGTGCGCCTCAGGCTGCGTGCGTTCCCGTGATGCTGAGTAACGGCTGGGAGCTGCCCTTTTCTGAGATCATCGACTGGAACACGGCCGCAGTCATCGGCGACGAGAGGCTCCTGCTGCAGGTAACGCTCAGCCGGACCCTCCGGCTCCGCACGTCAAACCTACACAGACTACTCCAACTCACGTGTTCAAATCTAGTTGTGTGAACGCTTGTGAAGCATTCACACTATTGTTTTCCTGTTTATGTTTCTCATAGTGACTTTACATCTTCCATACATTTTGTGGCATTTATCTTGTTCCACAAATTCTGTGCAATTTCAGCAAATCTTATCAAAACGTTCAGCTGTTTCAGGACAAACCTGCGATGACTTTTGGTATTGGTGCAGCTTTAGCTTTTTGAAACATTTTAGCCTTTTTTGCCATTTTTTTCCCTCATAGAAAATGATCTGAGCTCATTTTACATCTTTCAGATCTTTAGATGTGTTTACAACATTTTACTGTTTCTGGTTCAGCTTCTTTCAGCTTCAATGTGCAAATTTAAACCTTTTTCAGCTGATTTTAGCTGTTTTTCAGCTCTTTTGTGCTCCTTTCAGATTCTTTCTGCTAACTATAACATGTTTGTGCTTCTTCTAACTTCTTTCAGCTTATTTCTGCTAGTTTCAGTTATTATTTAGCTGTTTTATGCTAATTATACATTTTTTGCACTTGTTTCAACTTTTTTTCAGCCTAATTCAGCAGAAATGTTCTCTCTCCACTTCCTTCTAGTAATTTAAGCTTCTTTTGGAATTTTTTTTAGCTGCTTTTCAGCTGCTTTTTACTAATTTCAACTTTTTTTCAGGTAATTTTCACGTTTTGTGCTCATTTCTGCTTCTTTCAGTATAATTGGACAAACATGTTCTTTCAGTTTTCTTCTGCTAATTTAACTTTGTTCTACATTTTCAGCTACCGGTACTTTTTAACATTTCTTAGCTAATTTCAGCGGTTTTTAGATAAATTCAAGTTTTTCGTAGTGATTTTTGCTACTTTCAACCCAATTAACTTATTCATTGTAATTTCAGCTTGCTATGCTCCTTTCATCTTTTTTCTGCTAGTTTCAACTTTTTTTTTTTTTAGCAAATATTTAGCTGTTTTATGCTAATTTTAGCCTTTTCAGCTAATGCCACTTTTTTTTCTGTATTTTGAAATTGTCTTTGTGTTTTGTATAATTGAAATGAATAAATTAAATAAACAAATAAATAAAATTAATTTTGAAGCTCATTTCAGCTCTTTCCACTTCCTTCTGGCAAATTAAGTATCTTTTGGCCTTTTCAGCTACTTTTCAGCTATTTTTTCATTAAATTAAGCTTTTTTTTTTTTTTTTTTTTTTTTTTAGCTGATTTCTAAAATTTTCTACCCAAAATCTAATTCAGCAAATATGTGTTCTTTCTGCTATCTTCTGAAGGCATGTTCTTTCATTTCAGCTTCACTTCAGCATGATATTATTATATATTTTTTTCAAACTTCTGCTGTTTTTCAGCAAGTTCTTCAGCAATAAGCATTCACACTGCGTTTTCACAGGAAATGCAATTTCTCTAGTTTAGTTTTGCTTCCTGTCAAAGAACGTTCGAGCAGCGCACACAGATAATAAACAAAATAGATTTGGTTGGAACGACTCGAGCGTCGTGGAGAGAAAAGCCGTCATTTTAATGGATCGCTCACTAAAATCCTAAAATTGTTTAACGGTGGGAGCAGCACTAAATGTGCTTTAGTCATCCTGAATTATTGTTTGGACGTATGCATTTGTAATATAATTTGCAAGATCCATAAAACCAGGTGTTGTGCTTTCTGAATGCATCGTTTTCACAAATATATTTGAGGATTTTATTTACAAAATGAGAGTTAAATCAGACTTCTCAGAGGGAAAGTGTCTTTAACTTTTATTCTCAGATTTGATTAAAAATAAAAAGTGACTTGTCGTTTTTATGATTAAATCCCTCCTGCAGCTTTTATGCTTCTTTTTTTGTTTGTTTGTTTTAGTTTGTGTTTCATGTTCTTCTAACACAAGAGCACTTTTCTTCTTTTACTTCTTCATGCTATTCGTTCGTCTTTGTGAGCCAAACTCTAAACTTTTCAGTCTAGACTCTTTGACCCTCCAGCTAAGGATTTCCCCAGAATATTTTAAACAGGCCGGTGATGTACACTTCAGACTCGACTGGGGTCAGGTTTGAAATCGACGTGTCTGTAAACATGCTCATTAGCGTTCTTGCTGAGACATGGATGCTGCTTCAAAGCTGCGGCGCAGATGTGTGAGCGGGTTTGTTCCTGTCGTGTCGCTCACAGCCAAACAGCAAATTAAGAGTGTCTCCCAAAATACCAAAGTCTTCCTCCCCAAGTTGCAGAAATAAGGACTTGACACCTAAACCGAGCTGACGCCTCTTAAAGCAAGAACATCTCAAGAGTAGCTCAAACAGCAGAAACTCTGTCCTCGCTCCTAAAATGTTACTTTTTGTTTCATCTACATCAAGACTTTGTTTTTATTCTTACCTACATAAACACTTTGGTTTAGAGCATGGACTCACCAGAACAAGTGATGCTTTTTTTTAAATTGTGTTTCACTGTGTTTTGGGCCATAAAACCCAATCGCGTAACAAATATTCTCTGTAAAGGCTGAATCATAAAAAAACAGGTCTTAACACAAGCTCTGAAATACAAGATTGGAGTAAAAGTGTTTGTTTAGGAACTCTAATTGGGGACTGCCGTGTATTATCCACAGCCCGTACTGCAACGTGTACCCCCACAAATGTTATATCAAAACGAATGGACCGCATGGTGATGTGTCCTATTACCGTATTTTCACCATAAACGTTGCTCCACCCTATAAGTCGCATCGGTCCAAATATGTCTACTAAAGTGGAAAAATCCATAAATACATCTCTTTGCCATATACGTTGCATCCATTATGCATCACCGCTGACAACCCAGAAATGTGGGCCGGTGTTGTGCCAAAAATAGATTGGCTGCCAAATGGTGACCACGGGGGCGTGCACGGGAGGACTTTAACAAGATTAACACTTAGAAAAAATTGTTTTCGCCAAACAATAGTAAAGGTGTGTCTCAGTTGAACTTTTTCTTCATAAATGCACTTTGACGGTTAAAGCTGCATTTCAAAAGCCGATGCGCAGAAACATGAACACGCAGAGGGCGACTTGCTGTCCATTTCTTCAAAACTTAACAAGGTAAACACCTAAAAACAATTATTTGTTTGCTCGACTTTATAGCAGATATGTGTCTCAGTTGATCTTTTACTTAATAGATGCACTTTGACAGTCCAATCAGCTGCGTTTCAAAAGCCGATGCGCAGAAACATGAACACGCAGAGGGCGACTTGCTGTCCATTTCTTCAAAACTTAACAAGATAAACACCTAAAAACAATTTTTTGTTTGCTCGACTTTATAGCAGATATGTGTCTCAGTTGATCTTTTACTTAATAGATGCACTTTGACAGTCAAATCAGCTGCGTTTCGCCAGGGCGGTGGGCGGTGCAGCGAAATGAAGCTGATTTGATGGTTTCTCCAGGCAGACGATGTTGGCAGGTTATGGCAAGCCAATTGTGTCGTTAATAGCCACTTTTATCTATTACATTATACAACGACATGCCATAATACTCAAATGCCATCCAGCAGCTGAAAATGGTAGTGTTTAATATTTTCAGTTAGAATGAATGAAAACAGTCGTATCTGTCAAAAATTGGTTTATAAATACTGTATGGGAAAAATCCATAAATGCGTAGCTTTGGCATATAAGTCACGGGGCATGCAAATTATGCAAAAAACTGCAACTTATACAGTCAAAAATACAGTATTTTTTATTGCTGTTTCAGGTTACCATGGCGATATAATTTTCAAGCAAAGAGGCCAGTTTTATTAGACATATTTTATAGACTCTGGTTGCAAATCAAATATCCAAGATGGCCACCTGAGCTAAAAAGGAAAACTAATTCAAATCAGCCATTTTTTTAGAGATGCTAAGCTGAAATTTGGTCTTGTGGTAACTGAGGGCAATGCCCATTAATTAATGAACGTAAAAACATCAAGATGGCCACCAAAGCTACATTTAAATGGCTTTAACTCAGCTATTTTTAAACTTTTAGAGCTGAAATTTGGTGTGGTTATAGCTGAGAACCTTCCCCATCACATACAGAGTACAAATAAAAAATCCAAGATGGCCACCATAGTTTTAAAAAAAGACTAACTCATTGATTTTTTTTTTTTTTTTTAAATATAACTTAAATTTGGTGTGGTAGGAGCTGAGAGTGAACTCTAACACATAGTACTGTCAAATCAAACATTTAAAATGGCCGCCACCAAAGTTTCTCAAGGAACTTTCTAGTGACTCTTATTGTTTGATTTACAAACTTTCAAATTAATTTGTGAAAAGGAAACACTTTATAATAACTGCTCGACATTGTTTGAAGGGATGCATGTCTGCTGCATGCATCGTCCGCCATCTTTAATGCTGGAGTTTTGAACCAAAGTCGTCGTGTGATGAGAACTAAAAGTTACAGCCAGTTTGGTCAAAAGGTGTAAATGAAATGTACAATCCTATGTACTATAGTGAGAGTTTGACCATTTTGTATTGGCCATCTTGAATGGGGGTAAGTTGTCAAAGCTGAAAGTTTCATTAAAATTCGCCCTCTGGTTCATGAGCAATTTTACTAACACTACAGACAACAACATTCTCCTCTCTCGCCCTTAAAGCTGATAATTTTGGTCAAAATTATTATTTTACTTTAAAGACTTAAGGTCAGCACAGCACTTAAATAAATGTAAAAGTAGAAAACATCCAAACAAAAAGTTGTTAAATAATTATTTGCAGCTAATTTGCAGATTTTGTTTTATCAAAACATTTTGCATAAAAGGCAAAACTACTGAAAACATATTTAATACTTTATATGTATTATATGTAATATATTGAATACTTGGACAGCAACTGTCTCTCGACAGCAGAGTTGAATCTGCTGAACTTCCTGTTGGTGTTCTCGGCGTCACGTGTTGGTTCTGGTTCTAACCGAGCGCCGACTCTCCGTTCCAGATCCCGACCACGGTTCGCTCCATCCACCAGGATAAGATCCTGTCCCTCCGACAGCAGACCCAGTTCCTCTGGGAGGCGTACTTCTCCTCTGTGGAGAAGATTGTGCTGACCACACTGGAGGTGAGGGGTCCACACACACACACACACTTTTCCACTTCCTCCTCTTTCATCAGTCTTTTCCTCGCAGGGCTGCAGTGCCGCTGCAGACCGACTAATTTAAAGCTGAAATCAAAACAGAAGGTCGTTCCGTGCTGTTTACAGAGAGCGGCAGGAAATCTCAGCGGAAAGTTTCACACAGGTTTATGAGTTTTTATTGAAAAGAGCTGTGTCTTATTCCAAGATTATAATTAAACTGTTTGCCACAGGACACTTCAGTTCTTAACTTTGAAGATTCAAACCAGCGACCTCCACCCTTTATTTTCTTTTTAGGTTTTTTTTTTTTGTTTGTTTTTTTTTTACGAGCGTCATTTGGCTCCTCGGGTTTGAAGGACGGCAGTGAAAGCAGTTTGTGGTTTTGTCCTTCGCGGATAACGCGCTCCACATGTTTATGAACTGTTTGTCAGAGGATCTTAAACGTGAAATATGAGTTTTATGGAGCTTTCATAAAGTCGTCACGGCGCGTTCTTGATCTCGAAGGTCGACAGGATCTCCTCAGACCTCCAGCCCTCCTGATAGGCAGAGGTTGGGGCGGCTTCCGACTCAGACTCTGCGCCGATTCGTTTTTCAGCTTCCTCCACAGGGAAGGGGCGAGGGGTTGTGGCCGTCAGAGGGGAGTCACTGCTCGTCATCTGAAGGAGCCAGTTGAGGTGGTCTGGACACCTATTTAAGGAGATGTTTCAGACCAGAAGGGGACCTCAGGGCAGACCCAGGTCTCCACAGACCGTTGATCTGTCTCAGATGAACAGAGAATGGACTGGTTGTTTTAAGTGTTGTGTTGCACACACCATCATCTTTATCTCTGATACATTTCACACTGATGGAATTCAATTCAGTTTATTTATGTAGCGCCAAGTCACAACAGAAGTCGTCTCAAAGCACTGAACAGAAACACTCATAAATAAAAATAATTAACATTATTTATCTGAGGAGCAGACTGATTTGAGTTTAACTCCATCACAGAACTCTCATCTTGAGCAAACATGAAGGAGACAGTGGAAAGAAAAACTCCCGCATGAGGAAGAAATATTTAACAGAACCAGGATCAGGACAAGAGGCCATCTGCTTCGACCAGCTGGGTTTGAGAGGAACAGATACACATATAAGCCTACAGCAGAAGAACAATTCAACCCTAATTATAGGATTTATCAAATTTATTTTATTTTTATTTTATTTTAGTCTTCAAACTGGACAATGTGTCAGACAGAAACTGGAAGTTGGTTCCACAAGAGAGGAGCCTGATAACTGGAAGATCTTCCTCCCTGCCTTTGGAAACTCTGGGAACCACAAGTAAACCTGCAGTCTGAGAACGAAGTGCTCTGTTAGGAACATATGGAACAACAAGATCTTGAATATAAGATATAATATCATAATAATATTTAATATAAAATAAGAAGTTATTCACCTACTGTATTTTTTCCTAGTGACTACAATCCAAAGCTGTAAGTCTGTCCAATCCTTCTGGGTCACAATCTGTGTGGTTGTTTAGATTAGATTTATTCTCTTTTTCTCTCATTCTCCACTTTTCTTTCTCCACCTCTCTCCACTTGTAATCTATAAGGTGCAGAGAGAGGCTGGGAAAACAGTGGAGGGAGAGCCGCTGGTCGAGAGAGGCCATTTAGACTTGAGCTTGCATAAACTGTGGGAATTTTTACAGAGGGCTTTAAAGGTCCCTTATGGAAGAATATCAGAGATACGAGCAAACCAGTAAAACTGAAATCATAAAACCCAACACGTCTATGAGAGACAGAGAAAGCATGACACATTTGTTTCCCATCAGTAAAGTTTCTGCTTGACTTGGATTGTCTGCCGTCCTCCATCTGTACTTGTGTGATTCTTCCCTGCAGCTTTTGTGACTCGGTCCTCCTGATGGGCAAAGCAGGAGGTCGTTGTGTTATGTAGCTGTGTGTGGGTGTGTTATATTGCGTGTGGGGCAGCTGCTGCTATTAATGCACAGATCCGGCTCAGTCTGGGCTGAAGGTATGCACCAACACAGCCCTCTCAGTGTTTAGAAGCAGCTTTGCAGGTTTTAATCTTACACTGTAAATAAGGGGCCGTAAATCAGAGCACAGGATGGTTGTTCTGTCCGTGATACAGTAGTCTGTCAGAGCAATGAAGACTTTGAAAGAACGTGAGTCTGACTGGCATCGTTTGCCAGTTAACACTTGTGTAATTATGGTCTGCTCCTTTTTTCTTCTTCTCTGTTTAGTTGTCAAAGTGATGCTACATCATAATTTCATGGTGTTATTGCCATGTTGCCACAGTGTTGATGGAGATTTTTTCTCTCTCTGTGAAATAAAAAGTTGGCTGCATACCAAGTAGAGATCAAAAGCATTTATCGGAATGAAATACAAAAAAAAAAAAAAATATCCAAGACAAAAAAGCAGGACTTAGATGTGTTATATTTTTTTAATATAAAATATAAATTTGAGTTCTGGATGCTACATTAAGACTGAAATAAATGGAACTTTTGATATATTACACATTGTGTTAAATATTAATTTGCCCAAAATGAAGCCAAAATACAGGAGTTGGATATTATAAAAAGCCATTCGAGGATTTAGCTACTTGAAGAACCCCTTTCAGCAGCAATAACAGTCTCATGCATGGTGTGGAGTTTTGACCCACTCTTTGTTACAGCGTTGCTTCAGTTTGTTGGGGGTTGCAGACATTTGTTTCTGCTCAGCTAACTGTGATTGGACCATTCCAACACCTTGATCATATTGGCTTTTTGAGCCATTCTGTTGCAGATCTGCTTGTGTTTGAGATCATATGACCCAGTTTGGCTCAAACGTTAAATGTTGGACAGATGGTTTCACATTTGATTAACAAAAAGCAGCAGCAGATTGCTGTAGCACTACCAGTTCAATTTGGTCAGAAATCCAGTAGTCCGCTCGATTACAATGTAATGTGAACTTCACAGTAATGTGACATTTTTAAGCTCAGTGTGATTAACCTGTCTAAATAAAGGTTGAATGAATTTTTTTTTATAGTTTTTGCTTGAACTGCTGTAAAACATTTTTTTTTTTTTTAATGGAGCTGTTTTAAGACAACAGAAATTGAAAACTGTGTTGGAAAAAAAAAAAATTCTCATTTATCTTTAATATAGAACCCCGGCCGGAGAATTTTAACCAGAATTTTACTTGCATGGTCAGATTTTTAGGAGAACTAACATAAATATATATAAAGTATTCACATGAAGACCTGCCCCCTCAGCTTGCTTTTACAGCAGTCCCTCGCTACTTCGTGGTTCGACTTTCGTGGACTTGCTCTATTGTGGTTTTTCAAAATAAGATTGAACACGAGAAAAAAAATGTGCACAACACATGATGGTCAACTTTAATATTACTCACATGATTGGGACAATACTGGATACTGTACAGTAAAAAGTTAATGAAAAAAATACTTTGTTCAGGCGCCGCCATTTTATAGCCTTCTCTCAACAAGCTGCTGTTTTCCCGCTCATAATGACTACATTTCCCAGAAACCAACAGGGAGTTGGTTCAATCTATTTTTGATCTGATCAGAAAAAGTTTGGCACTTATTACAGTGACTTTGGCGACCAGCGGCTGCAGAGAGCCACACAGAACCCACTAAATCAGACCAGAACTGGAGCGAACCAGACCTCCAGACCCATCGGTGAATCTTGAGAGCTGGTAGCCCACAAGGACTTCCAAGTGGGACGCATGTTGCTGAAGGTCCAGCACTCCATCTGGAACCCACTGCCATGAGTCAGAGCGTTAACCAGAACCGGCAGGGTAGGTCCGTCTAAACAGAACCAAGTCGGAGTGGAACCGAGCCGCTGCTGTTCTGCAGAGCTGTGAGTAAAATTTAGTAGCTACGTATGTGTATGTTGTTAAAATTAGTAGGTGGAAGAGTGTAGAACAGGGGTCTGCAACCTTTATGCTAAAAAGAGCCATTTTACGCCTTCTTTCACTAAATAAAAGTGATCAGAGCCGCAA
>JARVGV010000630.1:22892858-22903993 GCA_031762435.1 Hypsolebias longignatus | reverse complement strand
GTGTGTGTGTGTGTGTGTGTGTGTGTGAGAGAGTGTGTGTGTGTGTGTGTGTGTGTGTGTTTGTGTGTGGGTGTGTGTGTGTGGGCAGCCTGTGGTTTGTTGTGATTGTGGTGTTTTCTGTTTACCGCGGCGAGCCAAGCTGTGTTCTTCCACCCCACTGAGGGAGAGGCAGGAAACGCTTTTCCTCCCTCTTTTCCTGCCATTTTCCTTCTCCTCTTTTCACTTTCATCCTCTTCCTCACCCGCCGATCCTTTTCTTTTTTTTATCTTATCTCATTTTCATTCTGCTCCTATACACCCTCCCCCGTTTCCTTCGAGGGGGGTGGTTCCATCTTGTTTTTTTTTTTTAAATCTTGAGATCATGTTCTTGTTTTTGTTCTGGTGTAAAACCATTTCAGGACGTCTTTGATCAGTTCATGTACAAAACAAACATGAAGGTTCATTAACAGAGAATGGGCTCTGCCTTCAGTTTTACCTAAGTACATGTGTGCAGTGAACATGGCCGCAAGTTGTACTGCAGCTCCGGGGATCGAGACAGTTCAGTCACTAAATTTTACCGTCAGAGTTTCAAACTGAGACGATCTCATGATGAGAAGGGACAGAGTGATCTCAGAAGATGTGTTGAGGATGACTCTCAGCTACTACCACACCAAATTTCAGCTCAGTGTGAGTAAAACTCTGTTTGTTTTGGCTAGTGACAATAAGCTGAGGCAGCCATCTTGGATTTGACTGACACTACCTGTAGTTGTAGATGTTCATCCAGTGATTAGTGCTCGAGAGCTTTGTTGCAATCCAGCGGTTCAAGAGATATTTTGCTAACAGACGAGTTGATGGCAGAACTAGGATCCAACTCAGCACTAAACTTTAGTCAAACTGTAAAATATTGTAGTTTGTGTCCTTGAAATGACACTGTGTGTTCGGAGAGTCCATGTCCGCCTGTTTCTGTTGAAGCTCCACTCAGGAATCAGTTCAGAGTTTGGAACGTTTTCTTCTCCCTCGTTGGTTCTTGATGAAGCCGCGCAGAGCTGCAGGTTAACGGGCTCCACGCTGTGACGGCGTCCATTACGTGCTCTTGTTTTCCTGTTTGTTTGTTTGTTTACTGCCCGGAGCTGTCGGGAGTCATCAGGACCTGTTGAGTCGGGTCACTCCTGCAGCGCAGGATCGCAGGTGTTCTCGCAGAAGAACGGGTCAACGGTGAACTCCAAACGGCTTCTCGGTGCTGACTAACAGAAAACCAAACATGTGGCTCTTTGTTCTGGTGTTTACATGTCATAACTGTGTTTGTTTGTGTAGGAGGTTGTTTGCTGCACCATCGTCACGGCAACAGGCCAAAGACTTTCCATCTGAATGTCCTCAGGATGTTGATCTTTGTGTCTCCCCGCTTCCTGGAGACGTTGGTGTTTTTCAGAGGAGCAGAATAAATCTGAGCCACGTGTAAAACACGCGACGCCCGACGTGTTCGACCCGTTCAGGAGTTTCTATTGATCAGGTGATAGAAACCGGTACGGGCTCCATATTACTGTGGAGTACAGAAGAGGAGGAGGTCTGCTTCGCTCTTTGGTATTTGCCGATGTCGCAGAATCCCGTGAGTTCATGAGGAATCGTTAAAAATGCACACCTTGGATATTGGACAGTAAAAACCAGATGTGACCCTGCCGTCTGCTGAGCGGTGTCCAGGTGAAAGAAACGAGCTCGTCGTGCGTAGAGATTTAAAAAGCTGAGCAGTGAGTCGCCGTGCAGTCGCTCTCTGCTCATCTTTACTTTCCTCCTTGGTTTTTGCGTCTCGTTGCAGTTTTACTGTTTTAACTCGCGTCTCAGGGAACATGAAGAGGAGGACAGCAGCTGCTGGTTCTGTCAGGGTGAACGTCTGACTGACGTCTACAGCCTCGAACCTGCTCCACCAGCAACCTCAGCCGTTTACACGTCGTCAGTCAAGTACCTGGACCTTCACTCCTTTTCTGTCCACGACTTGATTTAAGTTCTCGACGTCCACGTTTGGATCAGAAACCACTGACGTTACCAGCTATATAAAGTGAAACAGCAGGTGTATGTTGTGCGCTAAGTAGCAGTTTTTATTTTTAATTTATTTTACATGCCGTGGTACTTATACGCTGAAGCGACGTATTTATGGATTTTCCCCCGTCTTTATAAACCATTTTTTGGCTGAGATATGAGATATAACCGTTTTCATTCATTCTGACATGGAAATTATCTAACACTACCATTTTCAGCCACTAGATGGCACTCAGAAGTATGGCATGCCGTTGAGTCATGTAATAGATTAAAGTGGCTATTAATGCCTGCCACCATCATCCAGCTCACCTGAAGCAAACATCAAATCAGCTTCATTTTGCTGCACCGCCCCCGCGAAATGCAGCTGATGTGACCATTAAAGTCCTTTTATGAAGTAAAAGTTCAACTGAGACTTTTACTATAAAGTCCAGCAAACAAATAATTGTTTTTAAGTGTTTATCTCGTTAAATTTTGAAGAAATGCACAGGCTCGTCCCTCTGCGCATGCCCGCCGCTTCCACAAATTGGCTTTTGAAATACAGCTTTGACCATCAAAGTGCATTTACTGAGGAAAAGTTACACTGAGACACACCTTTACTATAATTTAGAGCAAACAAATAATTGTTTTTAAGTGTTCCTCTTGTTAAATTCTTGTTAAAGTCCTCCTGTGCACACTCTCGCGGCCGCCATTTGGCAGCCAATTGATTTCTGGCACAACACCGGCCCACGTTCTGGGTTGTCAGCAGTGAAACATAATAGATGCAACGTATACGACGAAACAACATATTTATGGATTTGTCCACTTTTTTAGACATATTTGAACTGATGGACTTACAGGGCGTGCGACCCGTACGGCAGAAGTAATCGTATGCAATTTTGATGTGTGAAAATGCAAATACAAAGTTTAGGTCATTTGTATCTCAGGATGCACTGAAAAAACAACGTAGGAGAAAACGATGGAAGACATCCTTCCTACGTCTGATCATTTTACATCAGCAACAAATTAGAATAATAAAACTCTTCTAGAAACATTTTAATTAAACTTTTCAGATGTTTTAATTTCAAGAAACGACCCCAAAATGGATAAAAGTAAAAAGTTGATCAACCGAAGGAAGATTCATCCCCCAGGTTTGTTCAGAGTTGTTTGTATTTCTTAAAGAGGCGACTCAGGTTCTGTTCAGCTGGTCTGCCCGAGCAGAAGACAAGCTAAAAAGCAGCCGAAGTCCAAAAAGCGTTTCATGAGGAGCACTTCAAAAGATGACAGGAAAGTTTAAAGAGATCAGGGTGGATTTAAAGTTTCCCACAGTCCTGGTGTTCCTGTAGCAGGTCTGAAGCAGGTCTCATCGTTCTGAGGTGAACCCGACGTTCAGTTTTGTGTTTGGACTGTGAATAGTGTCGTATGATGATGTTTCCATGGAGATCCAACCCCTTCATGCAGCTTCAGTTCTGACAGAACGGCGTGAGGTTTGACCGCTCGGCTTCCTGTCCCCCTGCAGGTCATGAGCAGCCGCTTCCTGCCGTACGACAGCATCGTGACGGACGCCGTCCTCAGCCTGGACGAAGACACGGTGCTGTCCACCACAGAGGTATCTCCATCTTTTTAACTCTCTTTTCCAAAAAAGGTTTGTCAGCTCAATCATCCAGGTAGATAACAACAAAAATCATCTGGACCAGTTCAAGTGAGGAACGTTTCGTCCCCCATCCAGAGGACTTCATCAGTCTACAGCCTGCCAACCAGATCTGTCCTTCAAGCCAACCTCCTGTTGGAACCTCCCGTAGACTGGCGAAGTCCTCTGGATGGGGGACCAAACGTTCGATTTAAACTTTTTTGTCCTCCCGTTTCTGCTTCTGATCTTCTCTTCCATCCACTAATTGGGAACAGAAACGTTTTGGGGTATTTTTGTTCCACGTGCAGTCGGATGCTTCCCGTCGTTCTGGCGCTGCGTCATGGGAAGCCAGGTGCCGCTTTGAACAGTTTGTGTGGAGAAAACCTCACCGGTTAAAACGAACTCCACCTGCGTTCCCAAACAGACCCAGAACTTTGAAAGAAAGAGAAAGCAGAGAATTATCTCTCCGTCTCCAAACGGCTGAGAACAAAGAACGTTCTTCTGTTTACAGCAGTGGAGTGAGGCGGGAGTCGGTACCTGGTTGTTACCGCCTCGCTCGCTTTGAAAACGCCGAGCTTCTGTTCAGCTATTCAGTTTTTTACCAAACTACCTCGAATTCCTTCGTTTTCCTTCCAAGCAGCTAAACTTAGATCTTTTCAAGCCGTCTTGATAAAAGTACTGAAGGATTTTAAAGTGTTTTTGTGGACTTTGTTCAGATTTTCTCTCATTTTCTTCCCAGTTCTTCTACGATCGTCTCTTTAACCTCCACGCTCTACGACTGGAAAACATCCAAGTTGATTGGACGGTCCTTCTCGTCGTTAGCGGGAACAGAATCCTCATCTGCAGCCGTCCAGCTCTGAGGACGTCTTATTATTTATCAAAGACGTCTTTTTAGATTCTGAACAAAAAAGGAGAAAGCAGCCGAAGTCCAAAGAAACGAACGTCTGAAAACCGACTCAAGACTTTTGCACAGTGCTGTCTCCAGCGCACACTTCACGTGGAACCAGATAAAATGAGCTGCAGGAAAAGCAGCTGTTGATGTTTTCCTTCAAGTTCCTGAAGACTTTGATCGTCTCAGCTGAAGTTAGCTTCAGGCAGCTGTCGGCTCGTCGTGATGTTCGGCTTTTTCTCCAAAACGTCTCTTTCTTTTGTTGCTCCTCCGCGTCGTCTCTTTCTTCCCCTCTTTGAGAAGTTTGTTACAAACGTGTGAGTTTACAGCTTCATTTTGTTGAGCGTCCACTCGTAGACGTTGTGGTTCTTATGAGAACTTCCTTTTTTCAGTGTTTATTCTTAATAACCGAAACTTGAACCGTTTAAAAAAAACCATCTACAGTTACCTGATCGTCTCGTCGTTTATCACAGATGCAGAAATATCAGTAGTGTTTGGTTCTTTGTCCGACCCGGCCGTTTTAAACTTGTAAAACGTGTGTGTGTGTCCAGGTGGACTTTGCGTTCACCGTGTGGCAGAGTTTTCCGGAGCGGATCGTGGGCTACCCGGCCCGCAGCCACTTCTGGGACAGCAGCAAGCAGCGCTGGGGCTACACGTCCAAATGGACCAACGATTACTCCATGGTTCTGACGGGCGCCGCCATGTTCCACAGGTACACACCTCACCTGCACCTCTGAGAGCTCAGCCTCAGGAAACGAGTGTTTAAACATCAATTACCGTCATTTCTGGACTATAAGCAGCAACGTTTTT
Source organism: Hypsolebias longignatus (assembly GCA_031762435.1). NCBI lineage: Eukaryota > Metazoa > Chordata > Actinopteri > Cyprinodontiformes > Rivulidae > Hypsolebias > Hypsolebias longignatus. The sequence goes on along the minus strand of JARVGV010000630.1, from coordinate 22,898,676 downwards.
CACAGGCTTCGAACGTTTCGGGTTATTTATGGAAGCTTTTTTAATTTTTTGACGTGCAAACGAGCTTCATGCCACCAAAACGTTTAGCCCCGTCACACCCAGGTGCTCACAAAACTACCAAATCTCTTCGTAGGTTGTGTTACAGGCACTGTTCAGAAATAAATTAAAATTACTGTATGTATTTAATTGAATGTTTAAAAAAGCTTTGTGTAAATATCTCATTATAACATGGGCACCCGCAGCTAATAGACAAGCATGGCCTATATACGTATTATGATACATTTTTTTAATTTAGTGGGCGTGGCTTATATTTGCGTGCGCTCAATAGTCCAGAAATTGCGGTAGTTTAAAAAGATAAAAGTCGTTAAGATATCAGATGTTGAATCCATAGAGAAAAATAAATGTAAACCTTTAATATTTAACCCTGTGCACACAAATATTTTACTAAATAAACTTTTCCTGCTTCGTTGGAGCTCGTCTTCCACAAAAACAAAAGTTTTATTTATTTATTTATATTTAAACAACTTGTTTTAAGGCACAAGATGTTAAAAATCTGTTTTTGACAAACAGCTGTAGCAGTTTAACTTTATTCTTCACCCCATCATTAAATGGGAGGACGTGGTGTTTTGGAAGAAGTTTATTCCTTTACTCCAGGGATTTTTGTTTTTAATTCATTTATTTCAACTTTAAAACAGAAAGATGATTTCAAAAAATTAAATAAAATACATTAAATGAAAGGTAGCAGAAGAAGAAAAATTTCTGATCATATCTGCTCCTTAACAAAATCAATGTAAACTATCAATTTAAACAATAATCATCTATACATAATACAGCAAAACACATAAATAATCAAAATTTACCGTTTAGAATTCATTTAATATTAACTTATATGTGTCTTTTCAAGAAAATATTCAAAAAAATTTCTAGGGGGGTGGGGGGCACAGCTACAGAACGTCCAGCAGTTATCTCTTTAAGTAAGGTTGTTTTACGCTTTACTGTAAAATCTATTTTTATTTAAAAATGAACCCACTGGTGGGCCAAACTGAGCACTGTGGGCCTGATTTGGCCCCCGGGCCACCAGTTGAACAGCCCTGCTTTAGTCTCCCACTGATCTGCAGCAAGTGAAATGTCTTGAAACTCTCACAGCCTCGTCTCTTGGATTCAGAGCACGTTGAAATCATTTCTAAAGTGTTCAATCATGTTGATGCTATCGCCCCCACTGGCCTGGCTTGGGTACTGCAGGGCGGTATTTATTTATCTCTGGGTAAGAGGCTCCATGTGGTCAAACAAACCTTCTTTCAGTCTTTGCGATGAAGATGAACTAATGATGTCATTAAACAAGTGGTGGTGGTGTTTGAGACGAGCTTTGTTGTGTTTTTCAGGTATTACCACTTCCTGTACACCCACTACTTACCCACCAGCCTGAAGAACATGGTGGACCAGTTGGCCAACTGCGAGGACATCCTGATGAACTTCCTGGTGTCTGCTGTCACCAAGCTGCCCCCCATTAAAATCACACAGAAGAAGCAGTACAAAGAGACCATGATGGGACAGGTAAGGGGGGGGGGGGGTCACTACGTCCACATGGATGAAATGATGGAGCTTGAAGTCCTGCTGCTCCATCATATTTGTTTGTTCTGCGACTCTGCACCGTTTCTTCACAAAAAGCGCCGCAGCAGCAGATTTATGGAGGGATGCAAATGTCAGCCGCTCGTTTGTCGCTGTGGCTGAACTTGTTAAATCAAAGGCTGCAGTTGAGTTATTACCGACTCGTTTATGTCGCGTTTTTGTTTTCCAGAGATGATTTAAAGTAACGGAGCCAAACTTTTGTCGCCGCAAATCACGGATGTTCCAAAAACAAAGTGTCACCGCTGGCTGTAAAGAGCCGTTTATTATTTAGAGCCTTTTCTGTACAGATGTTAATAATTCAGCTTTGTTTTTATTATATTCTTTAGAGTCATAACTTTTCCTCCTTAAAATACAAAAACCGTTGTCTTAAAATGTAGTCGAGGATCTACTTGGATTAGATGCAGATTAAATAATCTAACTTCCTGTTTTTGTCTCGCCCTCAGTCGTCGAGGGCGTCCCGCTGGGCCGACCCGGACCACTTCGCCCAGCGGCAGACCTGCATGAACAAGTTCGCCAGCTGGTTTGGCACCATGCCGCTCATCCATTCCCAGATGAGACTGGACCCCGTCCTCTTCAAGGACCATGTCTCCATCCTGCGTAAAAAATACAGGGACATCGAGAGGCTCTGACAAGACCGCCGCCCCCTCGGGGGAGACCCCACGCAGGGGGAGGCGCGGGACTCTGTGGAGAGCCGGAGGAGTCGGACTACGGCGGGATGGACAGGGAGAGACGCTCTGTCTTCCACTCAGCACATTGCCAATGAGCGCAGCGCTGCTGCTGCCAGGAGTTGATGCAGGAGGGACAAAGAAAAACACTTAGATTTGGCTCTAAGACAAAAACACGCACGGCGCACACTACTGACGACAGGACAGAATATTTTCTGGACGAGGACGGCGTCCTGCTCGCTGCACACGTGCAGGATGGTAGAGGGGGAGGTGTTCGTGGTGGCAAACCTGGCAACCAAACCTACCACAAGTCCTACTGGTCGCCCCTAGCAACCCTCCCTCATCCGCACCAGGACACGATCTGGACTCAGAACACAGCCCTGCTTCGTCTCCACTGATCAGGTACAGGCGGCAGCGTTCAGGCTGTCGGTCCGGAGCTCCCAGTTCGTTTCCAGCTACATCGTCGCCTCATTCCTTGATTCCTGACCGTCTGTTTCATTTCTCGTTCTTCGCCACAGCAGATGGAGTTCCTCATCTTGTTTCGCTTCCGCTCGTCTGCAGATCTTTGAAAAGTCGTTTCATCCGAGCAGAAGCTCCGTCTATTCTCCCTCCGACGGGACGAGTGAAACGAACGTCGTTCTAACCCTAACTTTGTTTGTTTGTTCTTTCTGGTCTCTGAGCGCCGCCCTCACAGGGGAACTGATTAGTTCCAGGTTCTCTGGGACCTGCAGCCTTTAAACGTCATCGTCACGTTGCCTAAATGCTCGTTACGTTTTCTCCACATATCAGACGACCTCGGACGACCTCTGAGCCAACGATCAAACGTTCCCCCTCGTGCTTCCTCTGGTGCGTTTGTTCACATTAAAGTGACGGGTCACGTTTTTTAACGTGGGGTTCTGTTGAGAAGTTATAAGCAGTTATTATCTTACCTGCTGCAGAAAACGTTTTGATCTGACGCTTTAGAGAAATAGTTCAACTCTGATCGATGAGCTAACGGCCAGGACGAAAGTGGTTTGATGTCTTTAGGTGCTCCAAGCTCAAGCTTTGTTACACGATTATTTACAAGTGCAAACGGCAGCAGCTAGCTGTAGCACCGTGGTTTCATCTACGTAAACACTGAAATATTTCCACATCTAATAAAGAGCGCACAGCACGACAGAAAACCCTGTTACAGAGAGCTAGCACGATTAGCATTATGTCTCGCACCGGAAAATTATACACAGTTAAAAGTTTGTTCTTCTGGTTCAGCATCCTGGTCCTGGGGGGGGCACAGTCCTGCATGTTCGAGTCGTTTCTCTGCTTTGACATGACTCATTTGAAGGAATGAGGGATTAACAGTGAGCTACAGGAAGCTACGGTAACTCTGCTGGGACAAACGGCTGACTGCACATAAAATCTAAAAATAGATTGCGCACCATGTTGGAAGTGCTACAGCTAGCTGCTGTGATCCATAACTGATGTTGAGGCTTGCACAAGATTATCTACAGCAGGTAAGATATTTACTGTTCATATACATTTTAATGAACCCCACTTCAAAAGATCTGAACGCTCCCTTTAAGTGTCATGAACAAAATCTTTTAGTGGCCTTTCTGTCGCCATGTTTCCAAAGCAGCTCGTTATCTGTCAAGTTTTTCTTTGTAAAACCTTCAGTGTCTAAAACTAATCATTCAGACGGTTTCACAGCGAGACGGACTTCGTTTATGAAACAACAAAACATTCGGTCGTTGAGTCTGAGAACAGCTCGGTCCCGACTTCATCTCCGCAGAACTGTTCTCTTTTCTCGTCCCTCAGTTCTGCGTTCGGCGCCGTGCGTTTGTTAAAGCGAGAACGTCGGGATTGATCCTGCGTCTCCGAGGAGCACGTCAGTATTTATTCAGCTGATTTTCTGCGCAGCGGTCCACGCGGACGCCACGTTCTGCAGCAGGAAAACATCCGTCACCCTCTAATGTTTTCCAATCAGAACTCCCTGAGAGAGTTCCAACATTTTCAGCTGCAGTTTGAACTCCTGAAAAGAAAAATGATCTAAAATAAGAATTATTTACAATGATGGTTCTCGAGCTTTGGCTTGAATCATCTTTCCCTCCGTCAAATCAGAGAAACTTTATGCAAGTTCTGAAAGTCGGTTCATCTAAAACGTCCCGGGTCGTGCTGGCGCCGCTGGGAACTCGCCCCGTTCTTGATTTGTGCCTTTTCTCGTTCTGAGTTCTTCCCAGAACTGACTGAACGTTTCTGATTTCACACACTGGATGAGTCGCCGCTTCCATTCGCCCCCGTCCTCGTGTTGCGTTTGGACACTGTTGCTACGGTGACGACGCATGACCACTTCCCGTTTCCGACGGCATATCCGGTCGGTGACTAACACGTTGAGCACAGCTGTCCTGACGCCTTCCCTCCCTCCTCCGTCATTAAGAGACTTTTATAGAGGCCACAAATGAAATAGATAAATGTCAATTTTGTAAGAATGATTTATAAAAAATAAACTCATATTTGATTATATTTGAAAGTCTTTGTCTCTTATTAGTTAGTTAATGGCACTTTACTGCACAAATATGGACTCGCTTCAGTGAAACTAAAGAAACTTTGTCTACTGAAGTTCTGGACTGAGACGTCATGATTCAAAGCAGAAGTTGTGTCTCTGTTGTGAGGACGACCGGAGAGACAAACCAAAGACGCCACTCCGACCAGCCACTAGCTTGTCAATCTGGTCACTTAAACATTCTCCAAATGTCTGTCTACAGCAGGTAAGATATTAACTGTTCATTACTGTTACACTTCCGAAGACCGGAGCTATTGCAAAAAGTTTTCAGGAGACGTAAAACTTTGGTACAAACGTTCAGGTCTGTCAACTCCTGGGACATTTCAGACTCGTCGTCCATAGGCCTGTCCTGATAAATTTTGCTGAGCAATTAATTGTCTCAGAAATTATTGCGATAATAATATAGTTTGAAATTTGACAATAATTAGTACCGGTAATTGTCAAATTTAAGAGGAAATGCTTGTTAATTTTTGTGTGAAGTACCTTTTTTGACCACTGGATGGCAGTATAAGACTTTAAACTGAAGGATGGATGTGAGGGAGCGAGCAGCGTGTCTAATAAAAATGGGAGGGAGGCCCTTTGACGTGACTGACTTTGACCTTTGACTCTGACCTTTGGCTGTCTCTCTTCGGTTCTCAAAATGGAGGACGCTTGTGGTTTGAGCTCTTTAGCATAGCATTTTTCACACAAAGCTTTTAATAAAAAAAATAAAAAATCCAACTTTTTAGACGAAGGCACGGGTTTCAACCATGAATTTTGGAGCTTTGATAAGACAGAGGTTTTTCGCGTTTACGGCCGCCGCCCCCAGTGACGTCATCACACCTCACAGACTTTTTTTATGCACCATTTTATGTTTTTTTTCTTTTTTTAGGGTATTTTGTTAACTAACTGCTTGGAAACATTAAAACGGCCGTTCTAAGTGCACAGTTGTTGTTTTACATTGAAAAAAAACGTGTTTAAAAAGACGTTACCGATCGCCGTTTAGTTT
>JARVGV010000630.1:22857688-22868821 GCA_031762435.1 Hypsolebias longignatus | reverse complement strand
CCCCCCCCCCCCCCCCCCACCTCTCATCCACTACCATCCTATCTGGCTGAATTGACTGCAGCAGATGTACTCAGGCCTCAAACATCTGCTTCCCATGTCCTACTCTGCTGATCAGACTAACCACTTTAACTCCCCAAGGCTTGCTGTTCTCACTGCTGTCGTGCAGCTGGCCGGCCCGGGCATAATCACAGCTAAAAATGTTGCCCAAATGCAACATATACTACACAAAATATCCAAAAGCAATTTAGGAAAAGTGTGCCTTTAATTAGCTGAACTATTTGCTTTTGAGTTATAAAGGACAAATTGGGAAAAATGAACATAACGTTTATGAGTGATAGAGCTTTAAAATAAAACAAACCTACAAGTTACTTAGCTGAAGAGGCTCCAAACATTGACTAGAAAAAGAAAAATGGCTGCTGCTGTTGAGAAAAACACAAAACAGAAATGATGAAATGGCACTTTAATTGCAGTTTCAAAGAGGATGCCGATGTCCCCATCGCTGAGGGATTTGAGTAAAAGCTTTAGTTTTTGAAATGACTGTTTTTCTGAAATTGAACAAACAAAACTTAATGTTTTTGGTGCAAGATATTTAAGTGGGTAAGAGTAACACTGTGTATAAAAGGGAGGTAGTTGGGGTTTTTTTTGTCTGAGGTGGTGCAGTGACAGATACTGGTGAAGGAAGGGAGCAATTTTATCCACCACCTGGCACAATGGTGGAGCCAGAGGGTGGACACTGGTGGCCATGGCCCTCTTAGATTAATCATCAGCCACCCTAGTGCTTTGAGGAAACTAAAAAGCATTTATTTGTTTAAATGATAGGGGTGGCTGGTTACGGTGGCCATGTTGGATTTTGAATGGCAACCCCATTTTTCACAGGAACCTTCCTTATGCCTAGATGCAGACCCAGTTGCTTATTATTCAAGTTATCCAGCCCACTACGCTTACATATATTTGGTGGTGGCCATCTTGGATTTTGATGTGGCAACCCAACTTTTGAAAGGAAACTTTTTTATGCCTAGATGCAGCAAGTTGGTGCCTCAGTTATTTTTTAAGCTACTGCGCTCACAACATGCAAGGTCAGACAGTAGCTCCAATTCTCCCTTTCCTTCTGCTTCAGGGGACAAAAATGAACTTTTCACAGTTTTGTGTTTTATATGATGCTCCACTTGATGGCACTTAAATCTCATATGTTGACCATTTTGGCTCTGTTACTACCTCACTTAGTGGCACAAAGGTGCATCAGGAGGTGGTTGGCTTCAACCCCCCTCACCGCCTCTGTCCATGCCAAAATCACACAGACAACCAGAAGGCATTCGAAGGGCCTTTAAACTCAAGGCTTGATATGAACCAAAAAGTTGACAAATGTATTTATTGTTTGTACATAAAAATAAAAATAAAATGCTCAGCTTGTTATAAAAGTGTTTCTAACATTTCTGATAAACTACTCATACACCATTTTCAGTTTTCCAAACTTATTCAGAAATTCATTATCCTGAAGAATACTAAAACACATTGGCAGCCACACAGTTGACTTTTCTGTTTTTATTTTAAAAATATACACTTTTACCATAAAAAATATTATTAGTGCTCACAACTAGTATTTACTTACTTTGATAAATTTGAACAATATTTATGTATGAATTAAACAATCTGTAGTGGCAGACTTTTTGCTTCATTGTGTTTTTTTGTCTCTTAAAACTCCGACATATTAAAACGACTCATTGTATGAATAATTATAAACACTTCCCACTACAGAGATAAGTTTTTCTTCTGTACATTTTTTATTCTACTTCAACCGTTCATACATTAAAAGCATTCAGCTCGTTCAGGACATCCCTGATGTGACTTTTGGTTTGAACAATGTTTGCATTTGGAAATATTTAACTTTGTCAGCCATGCTTTGCATCATAGAAAATGAGAGTTCATTTCACATCCATCAAACCCTTTGTGCCGTTTAAAAATTGATAATGCTCATTTCAGCATTGGTTCTGGTTTAGCTTTTTAAAGCGCTGTGCTAATTTCAGCCTCTTTCTGCTAAATCTAGCTTTTCCAGCTACTTTTTGGGGTATTTTTCTGGTAATTTTAACCTTTTTCCTGCTATTTTTGGCAAATTTCTAACAATTCTGCTTCTAATAATTTCACATTTCAGCTCTTTCAGCTATTATGTCTAATTTCAGCTTTTTCCTGTTCATTTCTGTTTTTTGCCAACTTCAGATTTTTTGTAATCTACTCAGCCTATGCCTATAGCTTATTCTGCTTATTTCATTTACATTTCCACTTTATTCAGATTTTTCTACACATTTCTGCTGTTTTCAAACTGCTTGTTGCTTTTATTTTCCTGCTTTCAGCAGATGTCAGCTGTTCAAACTCAACTTGCATCAACGGTTTAGTGACAAAACCTTTTCAGGTTGGTTTCAGCTTCAGCAGCTTTCAGCAAAAATCCTTCAGCAATAAGCGTTTACACTGCATTTTCACAGGAAATGCAATTGCTATAGTTCGATTATTACATCCGCCGTGGATGCTCGCCGTGTTGCTCGAGTGGTTTCTTCTGATACTTCTGGCACTGTTTAATCCGCATTGATGGGTTACCATGGCAACGGAGGATTTACATGCAGAGAAGTTGAGGGAGTCTTAAAGCCCAACTAATGCCTGCAAACAAGACCTCAAACCACAAACAGGTTGAAAGGAAGATGTTGTAGCTGAAAGGGGAGGACAAACGTGTGGAGAGTAGAGGAGGGAATTCAAATCAGTCCTTTCTTCCATTTTCATGAGAAATGCAGGCGCCCCAGCAAATGAAACAGATAAGAATGAAGCACTAACAAGAAGACAGTTGGAACATTGGGGAAGATGGCGGTAAGGGTTTGATCGAGAAAAGTCGACAGCAGCACAGCTTATCTTGGTCCTGAGATCCACTGTAATAAAAACAGGAGGCACTTTCTGCCCAAACCAATATTCTCACACAATATAAAACCATTGTTCAATTATTTAGATTTTGTCTAACAATATAAACCACAGCAATGTGAGAGTTTGAATAACAAATAACCTTTGAGGGTTATTTGTTTACCCCTTTATGAAATCAAGCTTTTAAATTACACGTTTCACTGTGTTGAACCTTATTTTTCATATATATATATAATATATATATACATACATACATCACAACTACCCCCAAACATTATATTTATGTATTTATTTATTAATCCCACTGAGATCACAGATGTCTTTTGTAAAGGGGGCCTGAAAGTGCCTAACGTGCACGTTTGTGGACTGTGGGAGGAAAACTTAAAGAGAAAATTCACAAACATGAGGAGAACATGCAAACTCCACACAGCAAGACCCCAGCTCTGAACCAGGGATCAAACCCAGGACCTTCTTGCCGTGCAGCAACAATGTGAAACACTGAACCACCGTGCTGCGGACCATTCAGATTATTAAACTGATTTACGTTTTACAAAATGCAACACTGCGTATATTGATAGAAAAGAAAAAGATGCTTATAAGTTGTTTTATTAATTTTTTTTTTTTATATTTAAGGGCAAAAGAAATTACTAAATTTAATAATATAGGTGGTATCTCTGTGACAGATGCCAAACGGCATTCATGATAGAGGCTCCCGACCTTTCTTGAATGAGTCGCAGAGCCGTGCAGCCCCATCACTCGTTTTAAACATGTTCCACAAGAGCATTAGTTACATTTTGACACCTGCACTGGACCTGTCCACTGACAGCAAACATCTAAAACAAGCGTCCAGGTCTAAACACGGCGCTGACGATTAACAATTATTGAAGAAATTTGCCCTTTTTTTTTTTTTTTTTTTTTTTAAAGGGTGCACTAGAAGATTTGATCACAAAGTTGGGGGAAGCAGACAAGCTGGGAACAAAATCGACTAGTCATCCGCAAAAAAAAAAAAAATAGCCGAGATTTTCATAAGACTGGTTGCCCAGACTGTGGCCACACGGCTCGCTGGTCACTCAGAACTCAGCTGCAGCTCCATAAGAAAACAACTGTTTAAATCACTCTTAATAAACTTTAATATACGAGACCATTTATGAAGAGAAATATGATATTTTGTTGTGTGTAAGTCACTATCAGCAGGATACATGAGTATTCAGAGCATAAGTTTCATTTTAAATAACTTACTGCCCGTAAACAGTGTCTAAGGAAGTGCAACTCTTCCAAAGATTTTAAAACGTGTTTACCCTCAAATCATTTTCATACACATCTTTAAATCTCCATAAAATTGGCTCACTTGACAGGAAGCCATTTGCATATTAATGTTGACGAGTAGCAAGGTCACATCCCAAACCAGGTTATCACTTCAATACAAAGGTCTAAATAGAAATAAATCACCTTCATGCCAACACCGGTTTATATCCTGACACTTGAGCTCCTCAATGAGAAGGATCCAACAGTTATGTTCATCTGCGCTGACACATTTCAGTATTTAATATCTGACGTTTCAGATCAAGCACTCGCTGCCTGCTGCTGCTCTTTGTGGGTGTGATTTGTTGGAGAGAAAATGGTGATTGTTTTGGACTGGGCCGCGTGCGGTCGGGTTCAGGGTTAACTCGCTGCGATGTTACTGTAGCGTATCTAAGAGCAGCCGGGGGACGTTTCTGACCTTGAACCATTACAAGCAGCTACACACACACGGAAAACATATTAAAAAATTTAGTCACTTAAAAGATTTTTCTTTAACATTCGCTGAGCACAAAGACGAAAAACAAAAAGAAATGCCGACAGTTGGGGAATACCTCAACAATCGGGGCCATTTTTGTTCTTTTAAACATGAACTCTGGTAAAAGCTGCAGTTTGGCTGCTGGACGTTTACTCCACCAGGTCTCACTGACCCAACGCTGATATCTGCGCAGTGATTTCATGTCGTCCTGATGGGCCTGTTTCCCAGAGAAAGATTAATCCTAATCCTGGACTCAAAATAATCTGTGATGGCAAACGCCAAAACATCACGAGATTCCCGGAGGCCTCAGCAGTAAAACAAGTTCACCTTTTCAGAACAAAAGTCCCAAAAAAGTCATTTATTTGTGCCTTTATATTCATTTTCACACCATTTCCAACCTTTTTTTTTTTTTTGTGGCGTAACAGCACAACAGGGATTCAACTTTTATCTCCTCACGTTTAATTTCACCTTGTGCATCTGACACAGAGCAGGCAGGAAGTTCATTCAAGTAAAGCTGCACAGATCATCACTGCACACTGTAATGAGGTTCACGTCGTCGCTTTCTGACACGAAGTCTCTAAAAGTCCTTCTCTAATAACAAATAAAACTGTGAACTGGACCTGATTTTGACGTTACGGAGAAGAAAAATCCAACAACTCTTAAATCAACATCTGAATGTGCAAACACCACAAAAAGCGGACTTTGTTTTTTTTCCTGTGCAGGCCTGTTTGTTAGCAAAATATCTCATGAACCACAGGAAGATTTTAATTAAATTTTTAGGAAATAATCATTAGGCATGCCACTAAACTGTGCACTTTTGGAGCCAGACTACTGGTCCTTGAAAAGAGAAATTTGGTCATTTTTACTGACGTTTTGCTCAATTTGACTGTGATAGTTGCAAAGAGTCCATCACTGCAAATACTCTTTGCTTTAATCTTCACCAATAACTGTTGGAGTCAGCCTTATTTGTTGTTAGCAAAACATCTCATGAAATCATGGATGAATTTTATCAAAGCCATTAAAAATGTATCTTTAAATGTTTATCTAAAACCAATTACCGTATTTTTTGCTGTATAAAGCCCTATTCACACGGGATAAATCTTACCTAGGGACCACATGTAATAAACAAATTAGTCCCCAACGTCTGCTTTTTATGTGGCGCATTTGCACAAGATAACCAAAGCCTGAGATTTAGCTTAAATTTACAGACATCTTCCGAATATGATGTTACCGCACTGCGTATTGCGTAACATCCGTAACTTCAGCCTTTTCTTCCTTTTTTTTGGGGCGACTGTTATGGGTCGATAGGCTTTTGCTGGTCTGGGACACAAACGGTTATTTATACACTCCAATTCGGCCTCCATTGCCAAAAGCCAATAAAAATTAGCTCAGGAAACAAAAACCGCCTAATTATGTCTCAGATCCCGCCCATTTCTGTCCAAATCACAGAGATGCCTATTCGCATTGTATTAGTATTATCACAGGACCTCGAAGTTCAGCAAAATATAGTTGGTAATTTGTGGGGGAATTTTAACTTTATAAATTACTAACATGGTCGATTTGCGCGGGATTAACAACACAGATAATCTCCGTAAATTACAAATAGCATGTGGTCCTTAGATAAAACTAATCCTGTGCGAATAGGGCTTTTGTTGCAGTTTTTTTTCATAAATTAGCATGCCTGTGACTTACACAGCCAAGTGACATTTGTTTTTCTCCCATATTGATAACCCAATTTTTGGCTGAGATCTGATGATTTCATTCATTCTGAAATGGACAATATTGAACACTACCATTTTCAGCCACTAGAGGGCCCTCAAGTAGTATGGCAAGCCAAGTGTCTCATTAATATTAAAAGTAATGAGACACTTGGCTTGCCATACCTTCATCTCACTCCGGAATTCCTGGAGCAAACGTCAACTCAGCTGCATTTCGTCACGCCACCCAGGTGAAATGCAGCTGATTTGACCATTAAAGTGCATTTATTAAGGAAAAGTTCAACTGAGACACACCTTTAACAAAATGTCGAGCAAACAAAAATAGTTTTGAGGTGGTTATCTTGTCAAATATAATATGTTAAATATAATATGTTAAATATAGAGTGAGTCGCCCCACTGTGAGCTCTTGCTTCCGTGAATCAGCTTCTGAAATGCAGCTGATTTGACCGTCAAAGTGCATTAAGGGAAAGTTAGACTAAGACTATAATTTTGAGCAAACAAATAATTGTTTTTAAGTGTTAATATTGATAAATTCTTGTTAAAGTCCTCCCGTGTACGCTCCTGCGGACGCCGTTTGGCAGCCAATCGATTTTTGGCACAACACCGGCCCACGTTTCCAGGTTGTCAGCGTCACGTCGGTGGTGATGCATAATAGATAGGACTCATACGGCGGAGCAATGTTTACGGTGGCAAGTAAGGTGACTTTGAGAATCAATCCAATTCAAGATGGCCACCAGAGCACAAGCATATCAGTCAACACAAAAATGGGGGTTAACTCGTTAAATTTTACAAATGTTGAACTAAAGTTTGAGGTGGTAGTAGCTGGGAGTTGGAGCGTGACATCTCTAGATGAACTGAGGAGGAAAAGAAAGAGCAGCTGCTGCCTCTTACATAAGGAAAAGTCTTACGCTCAGTGATTTAGCAGCTCTGATAATTATTAGATTTCTGTGTGAAGAAGACAAACCCATTCTGCAGTTTGCCGAAAGGCAGAGATGTGGGCAGGGTCACATTTACATATACAGTATAAGCATCTGAAGTTACAGAATGAGGAAGAAATAGCAGAACTTAGTCATTTTTAGACCATGGGAGGTTGTTTTTTTTTTGTTCTTGGCAAAAACAAAACTTAAAAATGTTCAGAAGAGATAAGCCTTTCGGAGATATCAGATGAAGATCAAATTAAATACAAAAAATAATTACATTTCATTCCACCACTGGTTGTTTACGTCACTTAAACTTTACATAAATTTAGTCTTTGGACATAAGACTAAATTTACAGAAAACATTTACTGCCTGTGAATCCGTGTATCTCTAAACAAGAAGGAGTGGTTCTTAGAGAATGTGTAGTCCATCGCTTCACACAACACCATCACATCCCTGACGCCTCTGAAAGCAGCAGGACAGACGGGGTTTCTGTGGCTGCAGCCTTTGATTCAAAGTGTCGCCCTTGAGCGCGACTGGGATTATCAAATCAAACGCAAATAAGACCGAGCTTTTACAAATTAACTTCACACAATGCTGCAAAAACATCAGAGCAATGTCAGATAAACCAGCTCACTCCTCTGTGACGTTCGGGCTTCCAGCTATGTGTTTTGTGAACGTATGTGTTTAGCACTTGAAAGCATCGCAGAGTAAATGTGATCGTGTTAAACGCTGCGTTTACAAGAGGGTACAAACTCTGATGCATATGGCATACACACCACTTCATCAAGATCGCCTGTTATTCTTTTTCTTTCTGTGTTAGGGTTGGAAATAGTTATCTGCACCAGTGCCTCCTTCCTGTGGAGTCCCACAGGGCTCCATACTTGGAACCATTTTGTTTTCACTCCATCTGCTTCCTCTTGGGTCTATCCTGAGTAAACATGGTCTTTTCTTTCATTGTTATGCTGATGATTGTCTGATTTATCCGCCCTTAAAACCTAATAGTTCTTTCTCCATTCGCCCTCAGTTAAAATGTCTGGATAACACCAAGGCATGGATGGCTTCAAAATCCTTGAGTTTTAATGATTAGAAAACTGAAGTCATCCTGTTTAGCCCTAGCTCTAGCATTGTCACTGATCCTGTAAATCTTGACTCTCATCATCCATATCTTAAACAGCCTGTTATGAATATCAGGATGGTTTTAGACTCTGACTTTAAGTTTAATAAACAGATTAACTCAGTTCTGCAGAAAACCTTCTTCCAGTTAAGACAGATGGCTAAGCTGAAGACCGTGTTGACCAGATGAGACCTTGAAAAAAATGGTCTGTGCATAAGTCAGCTGGACTACTGTAACATACTCCATGTTGGGGTCAGTCAGGTGTCCCTTTCACGTCTCCAGCTTGTCCAAAATGCTACAGCTCAGCTATTAACAGGAACTCGTAGGTTTGAGCACATTTCACCAGTTTTGTCCTCCCTTCACTGGCTCCCTATGCGTGTCAGAATTGATTTTAAGATTCTCCTATTAACCTTTAAGTGCATTAATGGCCTTGCACCCTCATACCTCTCTGACCTACTGCAACCGTATGTTCCTTCTTGTGCAGTGAGAACATCTGACCAGCTGCTTTTTGATTGTACCAAAAACCAGGTTGAAGCTCAGAGGAGATTGAGCTTTTTCAGTCATGGGCCCTAAACTTTGGAACAATAAGCATCTCAACGTTAAGACAGGTTCCTTCACTTCCTGCTTTTAAATGTCTCCTAAAAACACACCTGTCTTCACCTACGTTTAACACGGTGTGATTTGATTCAGTATTTCGTTGTTTCTCATTGTTTGTGTTTTTATTTTTGATGCTTTTGGATCTTATTTTTAAGCACTTTGGTAACAGCCGCTATTTTAAATGTGCTTTACAAATAAATTACTTTTTTGGTTTTTAATTTATCGTTATATGATACAAAAGAAATAATTAGAAAACTTACACCATGTGCCTCTGGTTAGAGCTCTGAGAACAAACCGAACGCTTGTTTTGTGAGTGTGAATAAAGTAGTTTGCTTTTTAACCCAAGGAAGAGCGACTTTAAAAATAAAATTAAAAAAATAAAATAAAAACATGTTTTCTGCTTTAATCTGATCTAACGACGTCCTGATGTTGAGCTGCTGTAAAAACCTGAACCAAACCAGCAGGCGGACTTGGTGCCGGTCTGAGAATTTGAAACAAGGTTTTGTTTTTAAGGTTTTTATATTATTTGTTGTAAACAGTATTTAATTAATATTAATCTGTAAGTGAAACAAGCATTCTGGGAAGCAGCTGGGATGAGGATTAGAACCTCTGCTGCTCCTCCACATCGAGAGGAGCCAGTTGAAATAATTTCCTGTCCATCTGTCTTCCCAAACTTTGTAGCTTCTGACCATCAAAATAACAGAAGAAACTTGGCACCAAATATCACTGGTTGGACTAAGAACATAATGACAACGCAATAGCTTTAGTCTATATTTTATGTTTTTTCTTATAGTAAAGCTATGCTTGTATAAATTATTTATTTTTTTTTTACTTATTGCAATTTCAGGACCCCCTACTCGGTGTTTTGTGACCAGCACACACCATTGATCACCACTCACCACAGTTCTGGTCCAAACTTTGGGAAACTGGTTGAAGTATAAAATAGTTCTAATGTGTTTTTCAGTTTTATTATATTCAGACGATAAGTTTGAGATTCTGGCAGCTGTATTTGGGGCCAAAACTTGTTTTAAAAATGCTGTATCAGACCTGGGTCTGCTTGATGAATGGGCCTGTCTTAAACAAAGGGCCTGGTGATCTTTTAGAACACAAAGTACGTGTTGGGACGACTCAACTATCACTTTGAGCTCAATGTCCATAAAACTGTGTGGATTACAGCCATTTTTGTGTTTGCACCTTACTCCAACTCCGTTCTTTAGGTTTAGAAAACATTCAGGTGACAGGTTTAAACTCTGCACCAGTAATTTGTATAAAAGATGCAGACGTGTAATTCAGTGTTTGGGCTCAGCTGTAAAGTTAAAACGAGGTTAGCGTTTCGCTCAGAACGTCGATTCTCCCACAAAACAAGCGTCACTGAACTGAACACTTTTCTTACATCTACGTCCCCTTCCTTTTAAGCATTTCATTATTAAATAACAGGCCACATCAGTCATTATAACATATTTCGCTGCGTCAAGGTTCACCTCGTTCGTCTGATGCACTCGACTCCCCGTGACACTTCAAACTGATGCGAGACGTCAATTTGAAGAAATGCCTGAGCGGCACTTCAGAGCGTTACAACGAGAGCTGATGAAAAAAGCATTTCTGACAGTAAATAAATCACTAAAACGCTGTTACGTCTGTTCAGTGACCGACATGGGAAACTACTCTAAACCATGAGATTACTTACTTATAGGAAAATAAAAGAAAGCTGTACCAGTCGTCGCCCCATCAATATTTTTCCACTTCATTTCATTAAGAAAACGATCGACCGATAGTGCGGAGCACAAACTCAACACATGCAGGTCAGTGAAGAAAAGTCCACACATCACTCACACATTCTTAGACCGCATCGACTTAACAATCTGGTGAGTCATTTATCCTATTCAGCATGATCCCTGTGATCCAGTGCATGAAACTCTTCGTCAACACCACTACGACACAAACAACTACAGGTAGTCCCCGGTTTAAGGCGTCATCGGTTTAAGGCGTTTCGCGTTTACGGCTCCACCCCCCAGTGACGTCATCGCGCCGTACGTTGCCTTTTTTATGCAGCATTTTATAATTTTTTCGTTTTTTTTTAGGGTATTTTGTTAGCTAACTGCTTG
>JARVGV010000630.1:22824711-22837470 GCA_031762435.1 Hypsolebias longignatus | reverse complement strand
CCAGGTCTCTCTTGTAAATGAGTCCTCGAGGCTCAATGAGATTAACCTGCCTAAATAAAGGTTGAATGAATTTGAAGCTAAAACTATACTGTTTGGTTTCTTTTGTTTGAATACTTCAGGTAAGAAAGTCTTTGTTGTAAATCGAATACTAATATTAGCCAAATTTTACATCCACAGCTGTAAATTCTCCATGCTAAAACCTAGATTTTTAGTATTTTCTACATATATCTCTTCTTACTTATCTACTTTAAAGTATTGTACCAATGAAAAAGCCCTAAAAACTAAAACACTCAGTAACAAATTTCTGTTGAAAGCTGCCCAAAACATACTTTCATGTGATTATTTGCCTTTTTATCTCTTTGTTATGCCTGCCTTAAGTCTCGAGCCATGTTTGTCATTGCAGGATTTTGTTGTAGGCTACTTGTTTTGTATAAAAAAAAAAAAAAAAATTTAAATCAGTGTTGCCAGCTGTATGATAATTATCGTATTTGTACGACAATTTTGCCCTCTGTACGATGTAGGATCAATAATCCCCCAAAACGCCAAAAATACGATAATTTGACCATTCCGTTAATGTGTCATTGTAATCGGTTGCCATCAACCTGTCGCAACTATCTGTCGGAGTTTTTTTGTGAACCCTGAAGGTATCAGTGTCCGGAAACAGATGCACGATTGGCTGGATCTGCACTGGCTGCCCATTCACCTTTGGATCCAGTTTAAAATACTCATGTATGTTTTTAAATCACTGAACAAGTTCTGTCCCATCTTATCTCACTGATCTTCTGCAGCCGTATGTCCCACCGTGCTCTCTGAGGTCAGCAGACCAGATGCTTCTGTCAATCCCAGAAACTCGTCGTAAGCTCAGAGGTGACAGGGCTTTCTCAGTTGCAGGTCCAAGACTGTGGAATGAGTTGCCACTGAGTGTCAGGCAGGCTCCCACACTCACAGTCTTTAAGTCTCGCTTGAAAACCCATTTCTATTCTCTTGCCTTTAATACGGTGTCATTTGCTTTGATCCTCTCTGTACTATATATACATTGTTGACAATTTTAGTTAGTTTCTGTTCCTATTTTATATCTATATTTTTATTTTATGTTTTCCTGTCCACTGTGCTTTTTGTTTCTATCGTACAGCACTTTGGTTGGCCTTGTTGCTGTATTAAGTGCTCTATAAATAAATTGGTTTGGTATCTGATCAACTTTTTACAAACTTGTTTCTCAGCTGAGCTTCTCCTCGGCTCACTGGAGTTATGTATGAATCAGGTTTACCGCATAAGAGGCACCAGATTCAAATGTTGCATCACTCTGTGGGTGAACAATGTTCAAGGTGTCAGAAGAGAAAACCCGTCACTTTCCCACCTATAGCAACATGTGCAGAGAGCACGGCCTGGTTCATGGTGAGGGCCCAGATGTAAAGGTTGTGGACGGCCTTGACCCCCTCAACTGCTAACAAATGGTCTCGCACCTCGCTGTACTTCACTCCCGACGGAGTGCCTGAGACGGAGACGAACAAGAGGAGAACAAGTAAGTGAAAGTTTGAGAAAAATCTTTTAGCTTTCGCAAAAATGAAATCAAAATCACAGCCTCGCCTTCCATCAGGATGAGAAGGATGTCCCTCATGATGGTGAAGGTGGTGCACAAGACCAGTATGGAGAACAGGAAGGTGCAGATCGGGTCGGCCATCTTATATTCTGGCTGGAAGGGAGAACACACAATGCAGGAATAAGGTGCGCAACGTGTTTTATTAGAAAAGTAATTATCTCAAAGAAATCCTCTTAAATGCAGCAGCTGTTTTGGCATTTTAGCTGAAAGAAACTTGAATCTGTTACTGAGAAGAAAAATAATAAATTCAATAAAACAACATTTTATTTTAAAACCCATAAACCTTTAGAAATAAAGTGTTTCTGCACCTCATCTCATATTTTATGTTTCTGATTACAGATACAGAAACAGATGTTACCTTGAAGAAGATGATGATGGCACTAACTAGCACACTGACACTTTGCAGGAGATCTCCCATCACATGAACAAAAGCTGCTCGCACACTTGCGTTGGCCTGCTGAGCCCTCTTACCTGACGTTAAAGAAACAGAACATCAATATGGTGTTCATTTTAAACCGTGTCCCAGTATGATGGAACAAACCATGATCTGCATGACTTTGCTCCATGTTTATGCACTCTTCATTCGCGTGGACGCCATTTGATGTAAGCTTCTTTATTTTTTCTTTCTTGGGACTGTGACTGTGCCCGTGTGAACTCAGCCCACCGTGACTGTGGCCATGACCCGACTGATGAAGGGTGACCGCCATTCTGTTGAAGAAAAACCGCACTAAGATACAAGGCTCATGACAGCAACCACAAAGACTTACGGGTCAAGAACTCCTATGTGATAAATTATTACTCCTATTGATAAAAATCAGTTTAAATGATAGATGAGTCTGTTTAACTCACATAATATTGGCCACCACAGCACAGCCTGAGGTAACGAGCATAATTCCACCCTCAATGGTGTAGTCGTCACTAATGAGCCGCTCCACGGCCAGATAAACCAACACTCCTGTGACCAACCAGATGGTAAAAACTGACAGCAGCGCGCCCAAGATTTCTGAAAAGATATGAAGACAATAAAAAATAACCAGTTGTTTTGTGTTGTGTTCAGTAACAATGATTTCAGTTTGAGTTCAAGTGGAGATGTTCAACGTGATCATTAAATTTTGTTGATATCGTGTCACACTTTAGATTTTCTAGCTCAAAATCTTATTCATAAACATTAACATAATAATGTAGGCTATTTTTATTTTACTTTGACAAACTATTTGCATAATGGCTACGCTTTGGATGCTCCATTTACTGTATATTCAGAACTTTGGTTAGCCTTGTTGCTTTTTAAGTTCTTTATAAATAAAGTGGTATGGCATGGTATGGTGTGGTATGGTAGGGGTATGGTGTGGTTATGGTATGGTGTGGCATGGTATGGTATGGTTATGGTATGGCATGGCATGGTTATGTATGGTATGGCATGGCATGGTTATGTATGGTATGGTATGGTATGGTATGGTATGGTATGGTATGGTATGGTATGGTATGGTATGGTATGGTATGGTATGGTATGATGTGGTTATGGTATGGCTATGTATGGTATGGCATGGCATGGTTATGTATGGTATGGTATGGTATGGTATGGCATGGTATGGTTATGGTATGGTGTGGTATGGCATAGCATGGTTATGTATGGTATGTTATGTATGGTATGGCATGTTATGTTATGGTATGGTATGGCATAGCATGGTTATGTATGGTATGGCATGTTATGTTATGGTATGGCATGGTACAGTCGCATCCCGTGGTTCTGCATACCTGCACGGTGCCAGCCATAGCTGAGCTTTTGTGTGGCGGGTTTCGAGGAGAGCCAGAGGGAGAACAAGCTGATGATGAAGCTGGTGAGGTCCGTCAGGAGGTGAGCTGCGTCCGTCATCACTGCAAGACTTCCTGCCAAATATCCACCTGCAGGAAAACAAAAAAAAAAAAAAAAAAAAAAAAAAAGGAAAATTATTTTAAATCTCATTCCTGAAATTACAATTTGAAACTGAAGAAAAATAAACCGGCATGACTTACCGACAATCTCACCGACCATGAAAATCAGACAGACGACAGAAACCACGTATAACCTCCGTCTGGCATTTTTCTTCTCCGTCTCTCGTTCCGCCTGTGCACGGCTGTTGTCATGGCAGTGCTTGGCATCTTTCTGCCCCTCTTCATCGTTTGGCACACTGTGCACGTAAAACAAAATGCACAGTTTGTGCAGCGAATAGCAAAGCTACACAATGGGTGAAAAATTGTGTAACTACAGCTTTTCAATTTGTATAAAGTCCAGGTGTGTGGCCCAGAGTCAGACGGAGATTAATCTGGTCATATACATATATTAAAAGTTATTCATTGCAAAGTACAAAATCAAACAAAAAAAAATGTATCCTGAACTAGGTCAAATGGGACAGATTGAAAGAGATGTGTGACACGAGCTGGGAAATTAAGTTTAAATGAGACTGTAAAATAGATTAAAATGTTAAGATGTGTGTAAAAATCCATCCACAAAGACACCATAGCAAACCTGATAGCTAAAATGGCATTTAATCGTCCTAACTTGCCTTTAAAACCCAAGTCTTCTAACATATTAGTCTTTAGAAACAAGCCTTTATGGTATAAGCCTTTATAATTTATTTAAAAACAAACCATTTGTCAGTGGCATAGAACTGAAAAATCCCTTTGTATAATGTTTGGAGTCATTGTGAAGCTCAGATATTTACATTTTTAAATATAGGGCTGTAATTCCTTGTCCTATGATAAACTATGAATCTTTTTAAGCTTCTAAGATAAAGATTTTGAAATAGAAACAGGTAAATATAGAAAAAACAGCTCATTGTGATAGCACATATTTTTAGTTACTTTGGCTGTTTTCATAGGTAAACAGTTTTGGTGTTCAGGTTGGAAATAGTGTATCTGCGCCATTGCCTCTTTCCTGTGGGGTCCCACAGGGCTCAATTCTCGGGCCCCTTCTGTTTTCACTGCTCCCTCTTGGGTCCATCCTGAGGAAGCATAGTCTTTCATTTAATTGTTATGCTGATGATTGTCTGATTTACGTATCTGCTCTTAAAACCTAACAGTTATTTCTCCATTCGCCCTCTGTGAAAATGTTTTAATGGCATCAAGGCATGGATGGCTTCAAATTTCTTGTTTTAATTATTAGAAAACTGAAGTCATTGTGTCTAGCTCTACCAGTGTAATTGATCCTGTAAGTCTTGACTCTCATCATCTATATCTTAAACAGCCTGTTATGAATCTCAGGATGGTTTTAGACTCTAACTTTAAGTTGAATAAACAGATTAACTCAGTTCTGCAGAAAACCTTCTTCCAGTTAAGACAGATGGCTAAGCTGAAGACCGTGTTGCCCAGATAAGACCTTGAAAAAAATAATCCGTGCATTCATTATAAGTCAGCTGGACTACTGTAACGTGCTCTATGTTGGGGTCAGTCAGGTGTCCCTTTCACGTCTCCAGCTCATCCAAAATGCTGCAGCTCAGCTATTAACAGGAACTCATAGGTTTGAGAACATTTCACCGATTTTGTCCTCCCTTCACCGGCTCTCTGAACTTATCAGAATTGATTTTAAAATGCTCCTGTTGACATTTAAGTGCATTAATGGCCTTGCACCCTCATACCTCTCTGATCTACTTCAATATGTTCCTTCTCGTGCGCTGAGATCATCTGACCAGCCACTTTTGGTTGTACCAAAAACCAGGTTGAAGCTCAGAGGAGATTGTGCTTTTTCAGTCATTGGTCCTAAACTTTGGAACAATCTGCCTCTCAACGTTAAACTAGGTCACTTCACTTCCTGCTTTGAAGTCTCATAAAAACACAATCACTGACGTTTAACACAATTTGATTTACTATTTCATCGTTTCTCATTGATTTTTGTCTTTTTATGTTTTTGTTTTTGACGTTTTTAAATTACATGTTGTTTTTTTTACTGTCTTGATCTTTTAAGCACTTTGGTAACAGCTACTTTTTTAAATGTGCTTTATAAATAAAGTTGACTTGACTTGACTAAAGTATTTGTGGCCTCCGGTAAAAATAAAATAAATTAATAATAATATAAGACATCTTAATCAACAGTATGAAAAAAATTGGATGTTGTTCTTTACATTATTTTATTTACTTATTTATTTCCCGTGTTTATGACTTTGCCATATGTGTCTTTAAAAGAAATGCTTACTATGAGTATAAGAATGTTTGAAGATAAAAAGGCCGGAACCGGGTCCACGTGTCCTTGAACTAAACACTGATCCAGAGTCAGAAAACTGGTCTTTAGAATTTTTAACCTTCTAATTAAGTCAAATTTGGAATTTCTGTTTTGAAAGTTACAATATCTGATTTAGAATCAGATTTAAACTAGTATACTAAGAAATTCAGAGTTTTTATGAAGTAGATTTGCTAAATTTATACATCAAATCAGAGCTAATCTGACGCCGTCGTCAGTTTTTTACTCAGTTTTTGGTATTTTTCTGCACGAGAGGTTGTTAAAAGACAAAAGTAGCAACAGGTGACAAAAAGGACAAACTTTTGCAGAAAATGAGCATTTCATCAATTTGGTTTAGTTCCAAACAATTTGGGTAACTTTAAACTTCAGAGTGGATTCAGATCTAGCATATGGTTTCAGAAAATACTTCATAGTTTGACTTTAAAACATTTTTTTTTATTTAGGCACTCATCTTCCAGGACTAATATAAACTCACCCTAATGAAAGTAATTTCTAAAATAAATATTGAAGGTCTTTTTCTTCACCTCCAGTTTGTTTTAACAGCTAAAAGTTACTTCTTTCTTTTTTTAAATTAAAGCGGTGTGGTGTATTGTTAAGAGGAGTGTCCTTATATATCTCTCTCACCCAGTAGGAGGGGCTTGTGAGTTGTTGGGTTGTTTAGAGAGCTGTTCAACAGTCTTGTATTTACGCTGATGAGAAAAGGATTAAAGATCGTCTGTTTGGAAACACGTTGGTCTCTTCGTTTCTTCACACGCTACAGCGGCAGATAAATTAAGATTTTAAGGATATCTCTAAACTGCTTGAGTTTGGATGAAATAAAAATAATCAACCGTTTAGAACTGTGCGTGCTGTTTAACCTAGTTGAACTCTTTTTGGTGAGTGATCAGATGATAAATTGTCAGGTTAAATCAGATTAATGAGACGCAGGTTTGCACTCAGTTTTAATCAGGTCCGTGTGGAAAACCCACAATCAGCTGAGAACGTCTGAACTTCTTTATGGGTGCAGCTCCAGGCACTACATGTACAATAGTAAAATAAATACTAAAAATTTAAGTTATGTTTTAAGGAGCAAACCTTGATTTTGTGTCTTACCTTCCAGGGAGTGTATAAATCTTCTTGGGTTCTGTCACCAGGTGGACTTCCTCTGGATTCTTGCTCTTGAACATCACTGCTGTCTTGAACAAAACAATAAATTAAAATAAATAATTCAAATCCGAACGTTTGCTCCTTCAGAGGAACCGCTGGACTCTTCCTCCAGATGTGTAGTCTCCTGTGATGGATGCAGAGATTTGCACCCATCCTGCCTGATGATGAGGATGAATATGATGGGTGCAAACCTTGCTGCAGCCGTGTGACTCTTTGCACCGTGTGCAAAAGTTCTGGGAAGTGGACCGGACCCGAACTCTGCAAACATGGAAGTTGGGGAAAAAGAAAAAAAAAAAGATGAGGGGAAACACCCGGAGTGTCTTTAAAAAGTGAGGTCTGGCTCCTTTTCTGAGGTTTTACCTCTGGTTTATTGGATGCTGAAGGTTCTGGGGGGTTCTAACTTCACACCGACCAGAGCTCCAGACCCAACCTCCTCCACAGAACCGGCTGCAGACCCTCATGTGATCACATCAACTCTTTGACCAAATTAACTCTGTGTGTTGTTGTATACATGTCCACCAGGGGGCGACAGCGAGTCGTGCTGCAGCTTTATGGACTGAGAAGTTCAATGTGGAAACTAGGGAGAGATAAATGTAAAAATATAAAGAAATGCCACCAAGAAGGTGCAAACCAGTCTTTACAGTTTCAAAAAAGCCATTTATGTCCCAAAATAAAATCAAACATCATCAAAATCTAAACAAAACGTGTTTGCAGCAGGAAAAACATGCTAAAATTTTGCTCATCATCTGGTGGCCTGTGGGCCACTTTGAGTTTGTTGGAAGAGGGGGTGACATAAAAATTACATTACAAAACAAATTTTATTTTATTTTTATTTTTTTACATGTTTGTACAATAAAATACTATGTTCATGTAAAGAAGAAATTAAAAAAGTATTTTATGTCCATTTTGAGTAAATTTTTAAAAATGCAGGCCTATGTGAGTCCAAATTTATTCATGGAAATATTTTGTATCCCATTTAAAAGTAAAAGAAAAAACATACAAGTTCAATGGGTCAAAGTGACCCACATGTCTAGTTTTAAAACTGAGGCATTGTGGGTACTTTTGGGCTGCATGATGGTTAAATTACAAGTAAATAACATTTAGGCCTGTTTTTTGAGTATGTGACCCATATTTATTTTCAGTCTTTAAAGGTATTTCTAAATTTTTCTAGTGGATTTGAGAGCAAAAGATGAGGCTGTAAAGCAGGAAGTTGAGTTGTGGTGGCCACCAAACTATTAGCGTGATCTAATGAACACGCTTCACTCCTTCTATTTGCAGTTTCTGACACATGTTTGCCAAAAATTAAATTAAAGTCTGCTTCTTTGAATTTGGAATGCCCTCTCAAGGTCCTCAGGTGGAGGAGTTCAGGCATCTGGGCGTCTCATTCACAAATAAGAGCCACCTACAACAGGTAAGATGTTTATTATTGAAGTGTTCCTTGTCCTGAGTTCAGCGCTGACAGAAGCTCAGTTCTGTCAAATGTTTTTAAGAGCTGCATTGAAATATTTGGACTCTGAGGAGAAAAAAGTGACATTTTGTTGTCATTAAAGGCCTAAAGTTGGAGCCAGTTCGCCTCTAAAAATAGATTTTGGGTCTATTTTGGTTGGAGCAGCAGAACGGCGTCTTGTGTCCCGTTGCCACGGGCTGCGCCGGCACAAGAAGACGGCATGAGCGCCGTTAGGTCCACACCGCTGTCCACACTGTTCTCCAGACCGAACTCGCCAAACAAACAAAAAAAAAAAGGACCAGAGCTCACTGGGGCTCTTGTGTCTCCTGAGACGCGCAAGTGCCGTCGTCACGGCAACCACCAGCCTCCTCCCATCCTCTCCCGATCGTTACGGAGCGTGTGCGTTTGATAAAAGGCCTCGAAGGGCGGTGAACAACTCCAGCTGAGGCCTCTGACGTCTGAGCAGCTCCGCCGCAGTCGCCTGCCAGGTGACGACACTCGGCCGATTGTGCCCGAAACTCGCCGGGGTAAAGACGGAGGGACGCGTCAAAGGGAAGGGAGGTGCACGTATGAAAGAGGAGACGGAGTTCCTCATAAGTCCTGAGAGCTTCCACTGACGGAAGCAACAGACCGAGCTGCAAAAACGACACAGCAGAAGGTGTGGAAGAGACCCGCTCAGGACATGGAGGTGGTCCTAACCAGGCTGAGGGACTTCTCTCGCAGGACCTCCACCTTCGACGACAACAAACAGGAAGAGCGGCGTTGGCGGCGGGACCCTCAGAGTCCAGCTCCCCACGTCAGAGGAGGCCGACTGGACATAGAGAGCGCTCTGGCCTGGCTGAGGATGGAGCTGGTGAGACTCGGACGTCATGATCTTCACGTCGTCCATTTAGACACTAAACGTTTCAGTAAACTTTAAAAACATTCAAAGACAAGTCGTCAATGTCTGCACGGGCGTCTAATTTGTTCAGTAATACTTTAATTATGCTTGATATTATGACAAAACTAACATAACAGTTTGAGTTATTTAAATTGTGCATCAAATAAGCAAAAAAATACTTTTAAGACTTTGAGTTTCACATACGAACATTAAATTATTGGTTAGTTTGCTTCCAAATGGACACTTTAAGTCTCAAAGGACAATGTCTGCTTTTTTAGGTGGGGATCAGTGGAACATAACTGATCAGTCACTGTCTTACCTGCAGTAGATAGCTGTCAGCTCAGTCTCATATATCAGGGAGAGAAGTTCTAATAGAGTTAATGAAGACTCCTTTTTTTTTTTTTAAGTGGCCCAAAGAAACTTTAACTCTCTGGTTTGTTTCAGACTCTCTGCTCTGCAGTTTGTGTTTCACGCTGTCGGACCCGGGAAATGCAGAACCAGGAGCCGAAACGACAGAAGTGAACGATCAAAACGAAAATACAAGAAGCAGAAAACAAAACAAACCTGACCATTAACGCAAAAAGTAACTGAACAGATGTTGACGCACGGAACCGGAAGCTGCTGCCATTTTTGCGCAAATAACCGATTTTCGTGCAAATAAACATTTTGTGGCCGGTTGAGCTGAACAACCTCAGCTTTTGTGAACCTGTCGTTTCCTTGAAAAGAGGCTGAGCACGTCTGTTTGCACGCGTGTGACTCTGCAGAGCTCGTTGTCGCAACCTCATACACTGGTTGCCGTTTTTCTGGTCGTCACGGTAACCAAAGCATCCCGAGGAGCTGAACAGAACGTCCCGTTAAAGCAGAGGCCGTGTGTTTCTGAGAAACCGAGGCCGGGGCCCTGTTTGGAGGAAATCAAGTTAATTTCTGACCACACTGATGAGCTCATGGCTAGTCTGACTCGTGCCAAAACACTGTGGTTATTTGGGAGTGCAGACAGTGGCGGGAGCAGCGAGCTGTTTCACTCCTGGCAGGAAGTCATATTTCTGCTTTAATGACTGTGATATGAAGCTGACGGTGTGTAAAGAAGCTTCTGACCCACAAAATGACAACGACAAACACTTGCAACCACAAATATCCCCGGGTGAACCACACAAACGTGGCTAAAAGGTAAATAAATTGCAGAATAATATCCGTTTAAATAGATTAAACTTGTATTTTACAGCTCACTTGTGACCATTTTTAAAAATTATTTATAACAATTATAGTGAAACACAGCTGGAGTCATTTTTTAAGTTTTGCTTAGTTTCCAGACCCTAAACTTTAGTGTTTCATGGTCCTAAGACGGGTCATGACCCCAGCTTTGGAAAACTCCGGCAGGGTTTAAAAATATCCTTTTTCTTGAACTGCAAAACATTTTGAGGTTGATGTTTTAAGACGGGTCAATTTGTTTTGGTTTAGCTCACTCAGATCATCGATCCTGCCAGAATTTACCGTATTTTTCGGACTATAAGGCGCACTTAAAATCCTTTAATTTTTCTCAAAAATCGATGCACATTATGTATTAATTCTGGTTGTGCTTTCTGACCTTGAACCAATTGTGTGTGGTTATCGTGAATGAGTTGAATAAAGTTTGACTCATCCGACTGTTTTAGTTTTGCTTAATGTGCCTTATAATCCGGTGCGCCTCATAGTCCGAAAAATACGGTAACTAAATTTTCCCAAACTCAGGCCGTTCGAAGAGCCATCTACAGCAGGTAAGATATTTATTGCTCAGCACTTAAAAAGAGTCCAAGTATGATCTCTTTAAGGTGCGTTGTGTCTGTTGATCTTGTTGCATCTGCTCATCAGCAAATAGTTTTATTTGTCTTCTTAAGATTTTTACATTTTTACTTTGAAAGAGGCTAAAAATATTTACAAACATTTTACGTTAGGATAAAACGAGTAAATAACAGACCACGCATGACAATTAGACCTAAACATGTTCATGCTTCTCACAAAGACAGAAGGAACAGTGCAGGAAACAAAGACGCCTCTTTTTTTTTTTTTTTTTTTGGAGACTTTAATTCCCAGGGTCCAGCCCCGTGTTTGAAAAGGCCTCAGATTTGGATTAATGATGTGGAGTTCGGTTGCCCCCCCCCCACCCCCTACCCCCCGAAAGCTTCACGTTTCACATCTCAATCTTCGGAGCATCGACAAAAGCAATAAGAACCGTCATCTTTCGCCGGCGTGGAGTCTCTGGACGGAGCTGTAATTAACGCAGAAAAGAAATGCAGATCGGGCCTCAGGGCCTTTTGTTCAACACATTCCTGAGTCCTCGGACACAAGACTTGGACTCTGAGTTCAGAACACACATGTGATTAAAGAGAGGGATGTAAACGAGAAAAGTAGAAAAGTCCTGAAACATCTGAAAGAAAAAAAAACAGCTGCGTTGATCTGGACTGATGTGTTTTGCACCAACTAAACCACAGTGTCTGTGCAGATGGAGATGCGGTCCCAGGACCAGGCGCTGATCCGGCAGCTGATGGAGCTTCACTCCGGCATCCAGGAGCTCAGTCAGGAGCTGCACGAGGAGGAAGAGGAGGGCAGCTCCTGGGATTCTGGGAGCGAAGACGAAAGCGGCAGCTTCATATTCGGAGGACTCTGTCAGAAGACGCCTTGGCCTCTTTACTCGAGGGCTCTACCTGGAAAAGCACTGCACAGGCGGAGCTCTGTGCCGTGAAAATGCATTAAAACGAATGAATCTCGTCTTTTTCTAACAATAGAAAACAAAACAATAAATACATTTTAATGCATGAAACAAAGTTTTGTTTTATAAAATAAATGCCATTACTGACTCGAAAAATACAATAGTCTAACACAGCTGAGAAATGTACCTAAAAAATGGAAGCAATCTTATGGATTATGTGGGTTTTTATTTTAATTAAAGGTTTGTTTTGATGATTTTTAATGTTTATTACTCAACTCCTTCAGAGCAATTTTTTATTTGACTGTTTTTACTTAAAATTGATCAAATTTACAGACAATTTGCTCTAAAAGCTGCACATTTTGTTCGATTTGTGCAGAGCATGGCTGTAATGTTCCTGCAGGCTGATGCTCTCGTTGCTCTTTTTTAAAGATTTTCAGACTCTTTAACAATTTCCGTCATGTAGCGAGAGCCGCCGCCGCCGTCTCGTAGAGCGACAAACTGATTTACAATCACACCATCGTGTCATTAATTAAAGGTTCCTGATTAGAACAGAACATAAACAACCTGTACAGTGGTCCCTCGCTTACTTCCAGTTCGTTTATCGCGGACTCACTCTATCGCAGTTTTTCAAAATAAGATTGGACATGACACACAATTTGCTTGGGATTTTTAAAATTTAAAATAAATTATTTTAAATTATTTAGCACCTTCTGCACCTTTGTGCAGCCCACACTGCAGGATAAGCTTCCTCCTGCAGCTGATCAGCTGATCTCCGTGCAGAGTGGAG
>JARVGV010000630.1:22794474-22804876 GCA_031762435.1 Hypsolebias longignatus | reverse complement strand
ACATGTGGTACATGTGATGAAACGAAATTATGTACACAGGGTCCCAGTATCAAAACTAGTAAAATCCGGGAATGTATATACACTGTATTCTAACGTTTGTCTCAGGAGAAAACCGCCATAACAAAAGCTCAGGTGATGTCCAAACTGAAAGTAGTCCGGGGAAATTAAATTTATAAGAGTCAGAAGCACAAACAGTAGTCTGGTATCTGCCATTGTCGATATTTTTTTCCTTCTGTGAATTGTAGGGATTCATTGTGTTTTGTGTCATACTGAGCATGAGCCAGTGATTCCCTGACAGAAAATATCTATTTTTTCTATTTACATGACAACGGACACCGGGATGTTTTTTTTTTTTCCTGGACCCCGTTCTCAAATTGTGCCGTCGTCAGAGAAAACATTTGCTATTTTTGTGTAAATGAACAATACAAACGCAACGGAACTCTTCCAGTTTCACCAGAAATCGTTTTCGTGTAAACAGGGTCTTTGTTTGTGCCAAACCGTTTCAAAACATCGCTACTTTGAAAACAGACAGGTGTTGCACCTCTGGCAGACAAACCGAGACTCGCTGGTTGATCCGCACGAGAAAACATTTAAACTATGACTTTTTTTTTCTTTTGTTCATAAAAGTGTGGGGGTAATCTACAACACCAATGCTGATGTAATAAATGTGCACGAGATTCAGCAGTGCACGAACTGTTTTTGAATGCAGCCATTTTCAGACTTCCTTCATGCTCCAAAGATGATGATGCGTTCAAGGCTGAAGAAAAGCTGGGACATCTGGATTTCACCAGATTTACTGGGTTATTAGAAACAATATATTTCAAACGCACAACGTTTATATTAAAACGCCGGATTCCAAAAATATTAGCTTTGTGGACTGAACAGATGAAATAACCTACTTAAAATGAATATTGTATTTTTCGCCGTACACGTCGCATCAGTCCAAATATGTCTAATAAAGTGGAAAACAACATAAATAAGTTGCTTTGCCATATACGTCTCATCTATTATGCGTCACCGCTGAAGTGTTGCGTTTGTTACACCTCACCGCTGACAACCTGGAAATGTGGGCCTGAGTGTGCACGAGAGGACTTTAACAAGATTAACATTTAAAAGCAATTATTTATTTGCTCAGCATTATAGTAAAGGTGTGTCTCAGTTGAACTTTTACGTAATAAATGCACTTCAGTGGTCTAATCAGATGCATTTCGTCAGGGCGGCGCAGTGAAACGAAGCTGATTTGACGGTTGCTCCAGATGAGCTGGATGAAGGTGGCAGGTTATGGCAAACCAACTGTGTCATTAATAGCCACTTTTACCTAGTTCATGACACAATAGCATGCCATACTACTCAAGTGCCATCTAGCAGCTGAAAATGGAAGTGTTCAATATTTTCCATGTCAGAATGAATGAAAACAGTCATATCTCAAAAATGGTTTAAAAATATGGGGAAAAAATAAAAATAAGTCGCAGGATATGCAAATTAGGCAAAAAGGTGCGACATATAGGCCGGATAATACGGTAGTTTATACTTCAGCAGGACAAACTCCCTAAAAAATGTTGAGCGCTGCAGCGCCCTCTTGTGGCAGCACACTTCTACCTGGATATGATGGGGAGACATCCACCTCGCTAAAGCAGTGACGCCCAGTCGTGGCCCTCGAGGGCCACACTACCCTGCATGTTTTAGTTGTTCCTCTGCAGTCCAGTTACTCAGGTACGTCAAAGCAGAGAAACATCTAAAACATGAAGGATGGTGGCCCACGAGGGCCAGGATTGGGCACTGCTTCTCTATAAATTGTGAGCTTAACTTGATGTATGAAATGCTGACGCCCCATCCACCGTGTGTCACCCCTCCACAGAGAGTCATGGCCAAAACCGGCGCCCAGTCGGTCAGCCTGCTGGACCTGTGCAGGACCAACAACAGGAAGCAGGCGGCTGCCAAGTTCTACAGCTTCCTGGTTCTGAAGAAGCAGCAGGCGGTGGAGCTGACCCAGGAGGAGCCCTACAGCGACATCATAGCTACACCCGGGCCTCGTTTCCACGCCATATGAAGCAGACGCTGGCCAACGGCTCCGGGGCTTCGTTTACCAAAACGCTCTGGACGTGAATTCATGACGATTTATTTATTTACAGGAAAGAAGATCAGAGTTATTCAGAAAAAACAACTCATTTATCCTAAAAACCAGATATTACAGAACGGGACTACCTGCATGCTGTCTTGTGCACTTTCTCTAGAAATCTTTTTTTATTTCAGCACTTTCCCTCTGAAGGGTCGATCTGGAAACAAACGAGTTCGTCTCGTCTGGAAGATGGAATATAATTTATAAAAAAAAACAAAGTGCAGCTTTACCTGATTCATTAGGCAGACGTGGTCTAAGAGGATCAGCTCTGTGTTGTTTGTTGTTGTAACGCGCAGTATTGCAACAAAATGTTTTCTACGTGAAGGAAGATTTATTATCCTGCAGATTAACTTGAAGATGACGTGAAGTCTGAGTGTTTTGTATCTGGTTGTGTTAAGAAAAATAAGAACCGACTGAATTCATCACAAAGTTTTCGTTTCCCACGTTTCCTCTGGTGCGTCGTCTTTTTTTAAATCGTCATTCCAGAAATGTGGATCAGATTTTTTTTCATTTTGCTTAAGAGCAAAGCGTCTCGATGTTTTTAAAAAACTTTTTCAAGTAAAAACAAAAAACTAAATCCTACAAACGAACGTTTCAAACAGAGACTCTGGTTTATTGTCGGGCAGATGACTCAATGCAGTTAGAACTCTTTAATCCAGGAAGCTCCTGTAGAAGTTAGAAAATACAGTTTTAAGAAGAAGTCTGTGTCTTTCTGTCACATCACGTGTTTGGAGCTGCATGAGCGGCCATGCTGTCTCCTGCTTTCAGTCTCTTCTGTCGGCTTCTTCTCCTCTTCCCTGGCTCCGCCTTCTTCAGCGGCGGCGTCGGCAGTCCCTTCTTCTTCTTCTTCAGGCAGCTCAGAGGGTTGGGGTTGCTCTGTTTCCTCTTCTTCCCCCGCCTCTCTCCATCCTTGGAGCGGATGCCCTGCTCTTCCTTCAGGCTGCGGATGCTCTGCTGCTGGGAGGGGGTCAGCAGCTGGACAGCCTGGACATGGTCGAGGGACGCCTGGCTGGGTTTGTCCAGCACGATGGTGTTGAGGACGATGTAGAGCAGAGGAACACCCGGGATCTTCTTCAGACCGGCTGTCACTGCGTGGTCCTGCAGACACGAGCTGTATTTAGGGCTGCAGTGCTTTAAGAAGTATTTTTAATTCCTGATGGCGCAACGACAACATCCTGTTGGTGTTTACCTGCGTAGCCACAAAGTAGTGCTGTGGGTTCGTGTCCTCCAGCATGGAGAGCAGGCACTCTGAAGCTGGAACCGGGTTCTTGAAATGGGAACAGTTCCTCACCTGGAATCTCTGCAGGATGATTTTAGCTCCGTACAGATCCTTTCCAAGTGTCTCCAGCTCCTTCAGAGCACAGCTGAGGAGAAACGAAGACGTGAAACAGATCGAAGAGGAGAAAACACAAAACAGCTAAAAAACAAAAAAACAAACAAATGCTGCTTTAAAATATAGAGCGGAAAGATTCCGTTATAATCTGCTGAAGCTAAGAGGAAAAGAATACTGGTTCAAAAATAAAAGGAGCAAAACAGTAGCTAAAAGCTAAAAAGAGCAAAACATTAGCTAAAAGCAACAAAAGGCTAGCTAAAAGGAACAAAACTATTGGTAATTCAAAACTAAAAATATGAAAAATAAAGCTAAAAGTAGCAAAACATTAATTAAAATGTCAAACTCAAAAGGTTAGCTACAAACAGCAAAAATATTAACTAAAAGTAGCAAAAGGCTAGCTAAAATATGTAGAAAACACACTAACTAAAAGAAAAAAACCAGACAAGCTGAAAGTAGCAAGAAACAAACTAAAAGCTATAAGTAGCAAAAGCTAAAAGCCTCCAAATGTAGCTAAATGTTATATAAAAGCTAAAAGGCCAAGTAAAAAACAAGTTAGCTAAAAGTAGCACAGATTTGAGCAATAAATTAAATGTAGCCAATGCAGATTTCAAAGATTAAGGCTGGGAAATTATAATCGAAGAGACCTCTTAACTATTTATATTAGATAAATAATTGTAAATAAAGTTCAATAGACATTTTCCACACACACAAAAAAAAGAAGTTCACATTAAACAGCATGAACGAAAACGAAGTTCAACGGACTCACTTCGTGGTGCACAGCAAGACCTCCCCCATCAGATATTTGGGCATCTGCTCCTTGATCTGAATCTTGTTCTTCAAGGCCATCTGGCAGAAGGTTCCGTCGATGAGAATCTGAAAGGGCTGCCTGAAGCTGAAGTTGTATTTGTAGAAGCTGATGGTTTTCTTGGCGTGTTTCTGACGTTTAATCTTCATGTCGCTCGCTCGCTTTGCTCCGTTTACTCTGAAAACGCAAAACGTATAAAAAAAAAAAACACGTATATTTGTAACAAATATATAAATAAAGTTCACAGCCAGGTTATTTATTTCGAACGCTTCTAAGAGCGCACACGTTTTTCGGTTCACACATGTAATAACTCCGGATGGAAACAAAAAAAAGTTACAAACGTTCCGGTGAGGAGAATTATTATTATTTTTTTTTCTTTCCCACCATCGATAGTTATAATAAATAAATCTACATGTTTTACAAGCTCTAGCAGAGCAGGCGACTAAACCTGCAAAAAGTTGTGTTTCTTAATAAATACTTATTCATGTTGTGAAATACTGTACAGTACTGTATATGAAAATTCAACAACCATTCTTAACATAACTGTATTTGTGATTTAAAATGTTAAACCTAGCCTATGTATTTGCAAATTTATTTGCCTTTTAAAAAAAACATTCTATTTATTTTTCTTTTATATTTTCATATTGTCAACATGATCTTTGTC
Organism: Hypsolebias longignatus; assembly: GCA_031762435.1. Taxonomy (NCBI): domain Eukaryota; kingdom Metazoa; phylum Chordata; class Actinopteri; order Cyprinodontiformes; family Rivulidae; genus Hypsolebias; species Hypsolebias longignatus. The sequence continues at coordinate 22,799,955 of JARVGV010000630.1, read as the reverse complement.
TTGTTATAAATCTTTTAAACATAATGTACTGTAGTCCAAATGAATACCAACCACCCGCTTCTTCCTTTTTGGGTTGATGAGGTCACTGGTGGGGTCACATTATGCATCATGGCAGTTTATTGTTGTGTAGTACTTTATCTGTGGTTTGTCTAAAAAACAGGTCTCTCTTGAAAATGAGTCCTTGTGACTCAATGAAAAACTAACTTGTATAAATAAAGGGTGGCCATATCCAGCCATCACTGTGCAAGAGGCGGGGGACACAAGTCGAGTCCATCACAGGGACACAGAGAGACAAACAAGACTAAAACAACCATTCACTCTCTCACTCACATCTAGGGACAATTTAGTCACCAGTTAGCATAACATGCATGTTTTTGGTCTGTGGAGGAAACCAGAGCATGTACCCATTGATACTTACATTATTATTTGATTAAACCTTCTGCGTTTTAAATATATATATGTGAATATTTTAAAACACTAATTTGTTTATTTAGATGCTGTTTTACAAAGTTGACTCAAATCTTTTCGCCCCGCCTCTTTTGCACAACCACCCCGCCCATATTTTTTCATATTAACCCCGCCCCTCTCCTGTTTGATATTAGCCCCGCCCCCTGTATCTTGCGTCTTCAGTTTAGTGAAAGATCTGCAGCAGGTTGGTCTCAGTCTAATGGTCCTTCGTAGCAGCGGGTACTTCTGATTCACGACTAACGTTAGCTCGGGTCGGGCCCGCGTGGGTTGGCTCGGCTCGGTGTGCTACTTCCCCTACCAGTTCAGCAAACATGGCCGCCACGGATCCCCGTTCGTCGAGTGACGGCGGGCCGGCCAGCCGAGAAGGCTTCCCCGCCGGAGAGAGCAGCAAGGACCGGGACGGGCCGGGCGGAGGCGGCCCTGGCGGCGAGAGCGAACGGGACCGGGCCACGTTCGAGTGCAACATTTGTCTGGACACCGCCACGGACGCGGTCATCAGCATGTGCGGCCACTTGTTCTGGTACGAGGGAGCTGGTTTCGATGTGTTTTTGTTTCTGTTGGGAGTTCGGGGCCTCCTCCACCGCGGTCTGAGTTATTGTTGTTGGCGGGGGTCACGCCCCGTCTGCTCCGCGGTGACAGCGGCACAAACGGGCCCCCCAGAAATTCAGCCCTCGGTGTGAACAGATTAAATTGTACCAAGTCAAAGTGGATCCTGGCCTCCGTGTTGACACGCATGTGATGTGATCTGGTTCAGGATTACTCAGTCCACCCTGTGATCCTTTAACTTCTGTTCCACATCACTGATCATTGACAGCTTTTTATCAGCAGCTCCAAAAAGCTGTGTCCACACTAAAACAGCACTTGAGTCCTGCGTCTTCCTTTTTCTAAACCACTGCAGAGGCTTGTTGTTGTTTTTTGATCAAATGTTGTTTTTGGTTTGTAAAAGATTCATCCTGGTTATTTTAAAGACTCTGCTCAGCATGTCTAAAAAAAAAAAAAAAAAGTGTTTCCAGTACATTCTACTCCCAGGACTTGCGCAAGGCTCGACCTTGAAGCCACTTGTTGAAAATGTACACACGTCCTCTGATGTGGGCTGTTCTCTGGTGGTTCTTAAGCCCAGAGCCAAAGATTGTGGAGGTCAGAGGTTTGTGATGTGTCCGTGTTGGTGTTTGCTTAGCAAAGTGTGACGTTGGAGAATTCAGTTGGACGAAGTCATGGCTGCTCGCTGATAAAACGCTGAAATCTCAAATGTAGTTGCACTTGCATGTTTTCTTAGTACGTTTGCAACATGGCGAGAGCCTCCAATCTAGTACCGTAGTCATCGCGATAAGTGAAAAAACACAAAGTAGGAACGCTAAATTTATTTTAGTACTGTACCGTATAAGGCTTTATAAATCCTTCCCACACTCTTGCATTGTTCTAAACTCTTAAACCTACATAATTTTAACAACATACTTATATGTATTGTACAGTACTGCAAAATTTTATTCACCAGTTCTGACTCTGCAGACCTACCTGCAGCGACGAAGCCCGCTGACCTGACCAGTAGAGCTGTCGTTTCTAGCCCGAAGCCCGGCCCAATATGAATTTGAGCCAGTCTATAATAATGTGCTGGGTGGCCGGGTCGGTGTTGGGCTTTTGATTGTGTCAGCGGACGTACACAGCTGACAATCCAACGATATGACAGTGTGGTTTGCCATACAATCCAATTATATGGCAACATGGTTTGCCACACAATCACCAACCGCACGCGGCCATTTCACCGCGAGCTGACCGACCTTGAAAGAGGTAAAATAAAAGTTCAGTTAAGCTTCAGATGGGACTACTGGTACTGCCAGGAAGCAAGCCGTCGCCCGAATGGATGTTCAACCGCTGCACTCAGCTGACGTGCGCGGCCGGCGACCCAAACAGGTGAGATCCCAAAGCAGACATGTCAGAGTAGGGTCCATGTCTGAATAATGCAGAATGCAGGCAGAAGCAGGGATTTAGTGCGCTTTGACGGTCATGAAAGGACAAACACCCCCTCAGCTCTGATCTTCTGCCCCCTTAGCCGCACACGTGTGCCGATTTGTTAATAACTGTACAAGTGGTCAAAGCTTAATTAAAAATGTTGTGGGGGGGATTCAGGATTGGACCTGTAGTTACAATTCGTCGGGTGTGGTTCGGAAATGGTGGCTACGGGCTGTGGCCGGTTCGGATCAGATTTTTTTTTTTTGACCCGAATGCAATTCCACCTTCCAGGTTGATGTGCACGTGGATAATTGAGCTTCAGGATTATTTGCAACTTTCCTGACAGTTTGTGAGCTTAATAGATGGCGTAGATTTGCATTGCGTAACTTTCCCTCCCTTTCGACAGAAAGCAACGGCCGGATGCACTGTTGGCTTCTGGGTAGTGTAGTTCTTTTGACCTGCGTTACAGTATAGGCTTATTGAAAGAAAACTACAAAATGGTACCATCCCAATCACGTGAGTAATAAATAAAGTTGACAGTTGTCATGTACAATCTTATGTTGAGCAACCGCAAAAGAGCGAGTCTACGAATCAGCGAGGGACTATTGTATCTTAAAAGCTGACTGAATTGTTGCCGTTTTTATGTTTGCTAAGGTGAGTTAGCTGTGGCGATCATCCTCCATGGCATTGACTGAAAGTTAAATCAGTTGTAGACGCAATTCCCCAGATTGATTTCTGAGCTTTTCATTAGTTCAGTGGTTGAGTTTTCTAACAGTCAAACCCATGAATACTTACATTGTAGACTGTTATTGATTTTACACAATAAAGTCCAAAATGTTGCATCAGTCTCTCCATGAAGGGAATGTGTAACAGTAAAACTTTGTATTAGAAACACTAATTCCATAACAATTCAGAGTATAAAAACTTTTTTGGGACATCCAAAGTCTTTATGCCGTCTCTGGAGAATTCTCCATGTTTTTTGTTTGACGTAACGTTTAATTTGGGTGTTTTTTTCTCTGTAAAAGTCTTCAGGCTGCAGATACTCCAGTTGTTAGAATAAGTACCAATGTCATGTAGTTGCTATGGTACTTTGGTCCCGCTGCTCCTGGGAGTCGGGTACGAAGTGATGAAACTGAACAGCAAGAAGAACGAGAGCTGACATCAGTTCGTCTGCTGCAACCTCAAATTAAAATTGCAGCAGCGCGGCTGAAAGCCCGTTGATTAAAACCGTACCGTGGAGATTAAGTCCTGTAACGTCTCAAAGTCACATTACTGGCTCGAACAATTCAGTTTGCTGCTCTTCTTATGAAGTGATAAGAAAAATGACAGTTCTTATCACTTCATAAGAATCGTTGTAAATAATGAAGTCCCATCAGTAGTCGTTTCTAGTTTCAGATTGTTCTGCTCACGGTCCAGATTTGAAACGTGAATATTTCTGTTGCTGTTTAACGTTAATGACGACGTGAACAGCCTTAAAATAAGCAAGAGAACTCGTGCTGTCAGTTTTATCCTTCGGCTAAACTCTAGTTTATTAAGAAAAAATGAAGAAGTTCGAACAAATATGAACAGGTTGAAGGTCTCGCAAAGACACTTAAGAGTGTTTCTTAAAAAAAATAAATTACATTTAAGTTTCTTTAAAAGCTGTCGTGCGATTCATATTTTGCTAACACATTTTTACTCGTTTGAATTATTCCAACAAACACGGGCGCGTTATCGAGGTTTCCCCTCGCGCTCGTTCGTGGAGCGGTTTTCAAACCACCGTTTCCTGTTCTTCAGCTCATCAAGCCGAAACCAAAATCAGAATACATCATTTTTATTTTCACCCTGGTAGATTATTAAAAATTACACGCAAACTAGGTTTTCTGTCCAGATTGTTGCTTTCGATCGTTTCATTCACGTTGCTACAACAATAACCGTCTGTTCCAGCAGCCTCTGCATCTTCAACAGAAATAAAACGTTGCGTCTCGAACCACCAAAAGAAAATCTGATGTGTGCACAGAAACCAAAGATCTCTAAATGATCGCAGCGTAAAAAAGCTGCAGAGTTCCACTGTTTTATAGAAGATGGATGAAAGGGTGGACACAATTTTTAGGAACCGCAAAGTGGTCGAATGTGCCCCTCTGTTGGGACGCCGCGGCCCTTTTCAGGGACACGCTCCACAGCTTGAGAACCGCTGTGTCTTCGTTAATGTGCTGGACCTCGTCGCGTTGTTTCAGGACAGAGCAGTCCGTTCTGTCGCTTAAAAACACTTCCCACTCTGCATGTGCTCGTAAATAATCCATCCAGTTTGAGTTTGCATGGAGTCATCGTGCACCTGACCCCCCCCACCAGGACATAATGTTGAGTTTTCCATGAGGCTGTACCTGAAATGATCCGACCCATCCTGAGTTTACTGTTGGTGTCTCTGACCTGAGTTTAAAACTGATGAAAGATGTAAATTCATCTCGTTTCTCCTCTTCTCTCCGCAGCTGGCCCTGCCTTCACCAAGTAAGTACCTGCCTTTTGTACCTGTATACAAGTACACACACGGTCAGTACTGTGATTAGAGACAAATATCTTTAAAAAAAACCAAACTTTTTCCAAGTTGTCGCCATTTTCTGATTGTTCTTGGATGAAAACTGTTCAAGCTTTAGCGAATAATTAAAAAAACGGTTGCAGATTAACCCAAGCGCAGCCAAACTCTACACACGTCAGATTAATGTTTGTACTGAATAACCCAGTAGATTTATGTACTTTTCATAAATTAGTTGTTTCACATATTTTTATTTAACATGAGCAACATTGTGCAGCACTTTGTTCAGTTTTTGTTGTCTCTGAATCAATTAGATCTGGTTCCTGTGTTTTTACTTATTATTTTCCTAGTTTCAGAACGTACCTGGTAATTTTTTGTTGTCTAGTCCAGGGGTTCCCAACATTGGTCCTTGAGGAACACCATCCTGCATGGTTTAGTTGTTTCCTGTTAAGACACACCTGTTTTTTATATATATATACAGGTTGTCCTCGACCTACGGCGGTCTCTACTTACGGCGCTCCGTACTTACGGCGCCGCCCCCAGTGACGTCA
>JARVGV010000630.1:22734259-22750138 GCA_031762435.1 Hypsolebias longignatus | reverse complement strand
TCTGTGTTTATATTTAAAAGAATGATTAAGAGTGAACTTTTGAAAAAATATATATAATTGGTGTAAATTGTATGAACAATATAATTGTGAATTATAAATAGTTATAAAATTGGTTCTTGGATAATTATTGTTTACAAATTGATTGAATTGATTTTGTTTGAAAAGGGGCAGATATAAGATTGTTTCTTCTTCTGCTTCCTTTCATTTTAATTTTATTTTTTTCTCTCTCTGAGTTGGTTTTGTAAATGTATTTTCTTGTGTTTTACAAACCGAAATGAATAAATAAATAAAAATAAAAATAACCTCCAATATTCAGTTTTTGTGCCGTTTACAACTTCAGGCAACACGATCTTTATTTTAAAACACGGACAAGACAAACGTTGGTGATACGAGTGCAGTTCATGACGTTTGTTGCAACTCACTCAGCATCAGCAGCACTCGCTGAACCTCTCCTTGCTTGGTGGCAGGATAGAGCTGTCGAGGGTGGAACCTCAGCTTCTTCCTCCTGGTTAATCAAAAACAACGATTTGCTCACAGTAAGAATATGTCGTTCTAACAACAGAGTTATTAAAATGTGTTTTTCTATTACAGAAATAGATTTGCAGCCAATGTCAAAGATAAATCTGATGGAGAATCTTTATATACAAGATACTCTTTTTTTTTTTTTTTAATCTCCTGATCAGCGTTTAACCAAAGCGTTAATCTGTGTTAATCTGAGTCTGGTCCCTGACCTCTCCGTCTCCTGCGTCAGAATGGCTTTCTGCAGCGCTGCCCTGCTGGGTCCAGGTGGAAGTGCGCTGGGACTGACTGGTTTCCCGTTTGGCATGCAGACCGATGGTCCCACGCTGTCCACTCCCTCCTCTGCTGGAGGGACAGCGGCTACGGCGACGGCTGAGGCCACGGGCTGCGGAGGCTGCTGCTGCTCCACGGCCGGAGTTATCAAACCGTGGCTGCGCATCCGAGCGCTGAAAAGACGGTGAACAACAGAAGCACCTTTAAATCATCATCGCTACAAACAGCCAAATGATGCGTTTAAGATTTGACTAAGTGTCTTCCACCTGACGGGTCTTTCGGGCATCTTCCCGTCCTTCATTCCTCCCGTTGAGGCCGTGAGAGAAGGAGCCGCGGTGACAGACGGGGGCAGAGAGGGAGTTGTGGTGGAGGAAGCAGACATGGTGACGACAGTGGCCGCGGAGGACGAGGCAGAGGAGGGGATGGCGATCTCCTGGGCCTCCGACGCATCTTCGCCGCAGTGAGGACAGAAAAGCATGCCGCCACCGCTCGCCCTGCTGCGCCCGCCGCTCAGCACCGTCACGCAACCGCGGTGGAAACGGTGAGTGATGCGCTGGTCCGGGCAACACTCGAGAAAAGTGCCCTGAAAGAGGAGCAAACGAGGAGTGAAAGACCAAAAAAAAAAAAAAAAAACAAGATAAGAACAAGGAGAAACTTTGGTTTCAAAAAGGAAAAAGAACGGGTGGCGGCACGGTGGCGCAGTGTGTAGAGCTGTCGCCTCTCAGCGACAAGGTCGTCAGTTCAAATCCTGGCTGGGGACCCTTCTGGGTGGAGTTTGCATGTTCTCTCCGCGCATGTGTGGGTTTTCTCTGGGTACTCCAGTTTCCTCCCACAGACCAAAAACATGCATGTTAGTCTGATTGAGAACTCTAAATTGTCCATAGGTGTGAACAGTTGTCTCCTTTGTCTCTGTGTGTCCCTGTGATGGACTGGAGACCTGTCCAGGGTCCCCCGCCCCTCATACAGTGACTGCTGGATATGGACACCAGTGACCCAGAGAGGAAGAAGCAGGTAAAGGATGGATAATAAAGACATGTTGACTTACTGCTAGGCAGAAGTATCCACACCCGGGGCAGCAGTGGTGTTTGACCATGTGAGAGCGATGGACGTCACAGAGAACCATGAGGGGAATCCGACTGGACGGCCGCATCGTTTCCCCTTTACCGGTCCAGCTGGTGCAGGATCGCAGCTAACGGACGCCGCGGGAGAGAAAAATGTGGGTTTGAAACTTTTCCAACACGTTCTAAATCTAAAAGTAGTTTTGCTTATCGTCTTTTTCACAACTGAACAAGTTATGAAGTACATGAACGTGTTCAGCTAGTTCAGTTTTTGCATTTTCCAACAGCTTTAAAAGAAAAAAAAGAGCAGTTTCTTATTAAAGCACTTTGATTTGGAAGGTAATAGACAATATTTTTTGTTTGTGCCGTTTCCCGTAATAAATTTAAAATTATTTAAATGCGTACTTTTCTTATACTTACCTTTATTTCACTTCTGCATACTTTGTGCTATTTTAGCCTTTTATAAATCAAACCATTCAGCTCATTCAGGAGATGGGAGCTCTGTGACTTTTAGTTTTATCAACTTGCACATTTTTCAAAATAATAATAGTTACAGATATGCTACACATTTTATAAATTTAGCTTCTAGCCAACATCTTGATATTTTTAGATTTTAGCTACTATTCAACTGCTTTTAGCTCGCCTTTTGCTACCTCTTGATACTGTGAATTTTAGCTAACATTCTGTACCATTTTGCTAGCTTTAGCTACTAATCTGCTACTTTTAGTTTTTAGGCATCCTTTTGCTATTTAAAGCTTCTAGCTAGCATTTTAATACTTTAAAGTTTTAGCTACCGTTCCACTTCTTTTTGCAACTATTCTGGTACTTAAAAATGTTTTAGCTACATTTTTGATACTAGTAGCTTCTAACAAGCATTTGCTATTATTCTGGTAATTAAAATATTTTAGCTTTAGCTACGATTCTGCTACTTTTAGTTTTTAGGCATCCTTTTGCTATTTAAAGCTTCTACCTAGCATTTTGATACTTTAAAAGTTTTAGCTACCGTTCTGCTCCTTTTTGCTACTATTCTGATAATTGTGGCTTCTAACTAGCATTTTGCTCCTTTTGTCTTTTAGCTGGTGCTCAGGGTCTATGACTCATTTAGCACTCAGCATCGTGTAACTGTGTTCAAGGTGACGTAACGCTGCTTTTGCTTTTCCAGTGAATTCTAGTTCTCATCGCTGGTTTTAAAAACACATTCAAGTGAAAAATGATCCCAAATCAAATGTTTTGTTTCCTCCACAAAGATGAGCTTTAATCCCACATGACAGTAAATATTAAACCAAACAATCAAACTTCACATTAGGTGATCTACAGGTGGACGCACCTCTCCGTTGATGCTCTCCGTAGCCATGCACTGTCTGCTGACCCGCTGGCTGGTGCTGTCCACACGAGGGGCCTCCATCCTGCAGCTGCACAGAGGAAGCTCCTCCAGATGTTCCATGTCGCCTGCGTCACTTCCCTCTGCAGAGAGGAGGACACAGAGGAGACGCTTGGCTTTAAATAAGACTGAGCTCGCCGACCCAGAATTTACTAATTGTTTAAAGCTAAACTCAACAAGTCAGAATAAATTAGAATAAACTTTATTATCACTGCACCGAGGTACAGCGAGAACATGGACGTACAGTCTGAAAGATGGACGGAGTGTACGAAGCTGCTACTATACAAGCGCGGCCCTTTTATTCTTATTCAGAATAATATTTTGCTTAGATGAGAAAAGAGAAGAAACATGTACTCGCTCTTACATTTAATTTATAATATTAGTCATTTAAATTATTTTACAAAAAGTAATTTGGAAAAACAAGCAGATATTTTTTTATTATTGATGCATTAAATGATACATATTCATTTAATTTATCAGAACTTTCTGTTTTCTGGCTTCTCTCAACCAAACAAATGAACAAAAACTGTATTTTTGTGCAGATCGGAAAATTTGTTTTAGGTTCATTTATGTTCTGACAAATGTTTAAAATTATTTTAAATGTAGTGACGCAGTGTGTGACGTGTGTGTGCGCCATTCCCATTTCATTAACCAGGTTGGCATCTGAGCTTCAAATTCAGCACGAAAACCAACAATTATCAGCCGAAACTAAAAATGTTTACATCTGAGAGACGAAGACAAAGTAAAACTTGTTGCTTTTATATGAATCTGAATGATCAAATTAAAAACATGTTTACGAAACTGATTGCTTCGCTGCTCAAACTGCCTGGTGAAGCTTTCGCAGTGACTTCAGGTGTTTAAAGTAAAAACAGCAAAAAGGTTTCAGTAACTGGAGACTAACTCACCAGCTGGAGGAGAAAGAGTCAGGCTGTCGGCAGCAGAGATGTCCAGGTCACCCAAAGGCACCTCTGTGTACTCTCCAGACCTCTCTGCTGAAAACAAAAACTTTGAGCGTTTAAAAGAAGAAAAATCCTCCTGAAACACAAAACAAGCTCAAACCATCCATACAAGCTCCTCACCGCTCTTTAACACCCGGAAAATTAGAATAAAACTTTGTTTTTCTGAACGATCCACAAGTACTTGAATACTTCAGAGTACACACAACACATACTTGAAGTGTGTTTCTCTTCATGTGACAGCCCTGAAGTGGAGTTTACCAACTTAAAAAGCACAAAGCTCAGGCTACAAGTCAGTTAAACACAGCTGATCTGCATCAAGCTAATTTAGGTGTAAAAAGAGAAAAGTTCACAGAATATTTATAGTTATATTTCATTTTTATTAATAAAAAAACAACCTGGAAAAGGCAGTATGTCAAAAAAAAACAAAAAACCTCAATTGATTTATTTAAAAAAGATCCATAGCTACAGATAATCTCACTCACCTTCCTCTGTTTCCACCAAACTGTGTGCGTTTCTGTTTGTGTTCTGATCCGACGGAGCCCACGAAGACTCCCCGCTCTCATTTCTACTCCGGACGACTCTCAGAGTTTCCGACTCTGAACTCTGCGAGGCGGAAATTTTACATTTATGGCAAAACTGTTGCAGCTGAATAAGCAAAACAGAGCTATGAAATTATCAATTCGAGAAATTGCATTTCCTGTGAAAATGCAGTGTGAATGCTTATTGCAGAAGAACTTGCTGAAAAACAGCTAAAATTAGCTAAAAACATGCTGAAATATAGCTGAAATGGAAGAACAAGACTAAGTTACCAGAAGAAAGTAGAAAGAACACGTTTGCTGAATTAGATTTACAGTAAATAAGCAGAAATTAGCACAAAAAATAGGAAATTAGCTAAAAAGTCTGAAATTAGCAAAACAAAAAATAGCTAAAAAGTAGCTGAAAAGGCAGAAAGAAGGCTAAACTACCAGAAGGGAGCGAAAGGAGCTGAAATGAGCTAAAAAAAAAAATGTGTAAGTACTTGAAAAAGCAAACATTAGCACAAAAAGGCTAAAATGTAGCTGAAACAGCAGAAAAAGCTGAAACTAACAGAAAAAAGCTGAAAGGAACATAACAAGCTGAAATTAGCAGAAATACATTAATTAAGCTGAACGTGGAAAAAAAATTTACACAAAAAATTTGAATTTCTCTGAAAACAGCTGAAATTAGCAGAAAAAAGCAGGAAAAACGCATTTGCTGAAAGAAGCAGAAATGTGCACAAAAAAGTGGAAATGATCTGAAAAAAGCTGAAATTAGCACACACCAAAAAAGGGCGACTGAAAAGTAGCTAAAAAGCAGAAAGAGGCTGAAATTTCAAGAGGAAAGTGGAGAGAGGACAAGAATCAGGCTGAAAAATGTATGAGAGCAAAAAATGTGGAATTATTTGAAAAGGCTTACATTAGCATCAAAACAGCTGAAAGTAGCTGAAAAAGCTGAAACTTGTAGAAATAAGCGCTAAGGAGGATAACAAGCTGAAATTAGCAGAAAAAACTTACAAGAAAAACAAAGATGCAGAAAGGAGCACAAATGTTTAAATTTGCAGAAGGAAGCTGAAAGAAGCTGAACCAGAACAAAATGTGAAAGGAGCAATAAAAGGCTGTAAACACATCTAAAGATGTGAAGGATGGAAAATGAGCTCCATTCATTATGAGCAAAAAATGGCAGAAAAGGCTAAATATTTTAAAAGGCTAAAGTTGCACCAATACCAAAAGTCACAGCAGGATTGACCTGAAAGAGCTGAACGTTTTGATATTGATTTGGTGAAATACTTTGAAAACTGTGGGATGAGAATTGCGCTGAAAAACTTTACAGAAAAAAATGGATCATCATAGTGTGAATGCTTCAAAAACATTCACACCTTGACAAACGTGATCTTCTCTGTTTGTTGTTTGCTGCCTTTTGTCTCTACCGTTTTCCAGCTAAAACAAATATTTCCCTTTTATATTTAAGCAAAGTTTCTCCACGAAGTGTGCAGCTATGTCAATAAAATGGGATCATTTTGAAAAAAGCTTCGCACCTTTTCAGAATGACTCGTGGTCGGACTGGATATTTGGATAATTTTACCTCCATCGTCCTCTGACCAACAGCTTTTCTCCTTCAGAAAAGAAAAGTGCAACAAGATTAACACAAAACAATAACAATAGTTTAATCTCTCCTGAGAAACTGAATGTAAATTATCTCCTTACCACAGACTGAGTCGTCTCTGAACTGTCTTTAACAGGTTCACTCTCTGATGAAAAGCTCAGTTTTCTTTTCTTAGCAACTGTTGAATTCACAGAACGATTAAGCAAAGACAACATTAATTTACATTTATATGAGAAACACAAACCAGCTGTTGTAGATCTGACGTACAGTTTTGGGTGTGACAACATTTTTCAGTAAAAACAGGTTAATTGACTCGATCACAAGCTTTAAACTGTACATGAAGTTTTTAAAAATAAAATTAAAGAACTCAACACAAAGCTGATAGAAGTCAGTGTCCAGTTTGTTTCCTCCACAGTTCCCAAACTGGGATTGTTTTTAGCAAAGGTGACAGGAGATAATGTATTTTCCTGTGACTGTGTTTGCTTTTCCGTCTGTTAGCAAAATGTCTTATGAACTACTGGATTTTTCATTTCAAGACGCAAAAAAGTTTGAGAGGTCTGGACTGCAGACAGGACAGTCCAGCACCAGGATTCTTTATATATGAAGCTAAGTTGTTGTAATGGACGCTGTGTGTGCTGAAATATGCAAGGCCTTCCCTGAAAAAGACGTCACCTGGATGGGAGCAGATGTTCTAAAACTTGTAGATACTTTTCTGCATCGAAGGTGCCTTTCCAGATGTGCCAGCTGCCCCTGCCTGAACTAGTCAAGTCAATTTTATTTATGAAGCACATTTCAAAACAGCAGCTGTTAACAAAGCTCTTAACAACAAGATCAAGGCAGTAATTAAAGAATAATAATATGTAATTAAAAGCATCAAAATAAAAATAGAGAAACACAAAAACGACGAGAAACAATGAAATACTAAATCAAATCACACCGAGTTAAACGTCAGTGAAAGCAGGTGTTTTAGGAGAGATTTAAAACTAATGCACCCCTATACCATCAGAGAGGCAAATCCCCATTTCATTGGTCTACTGTGACCTTTGCTGTAATTTAGTTTGTCAGATTTTATTTTATTTTTTTAACCTTTATTTATATAGGTCAGGTAGTCTCTTTGAGTCACGAGGTCCCACCCCACAAGAGAGACGTGTATTGGGCAGCTATGTGAGCGCAAGGGTGTGACGATGCTAAATGCTTTGGCAGCAAGAAACTCGTTAGCCCATGTAAAAAAAAAAAACAATAATGAATTTTAAAAATCCATAAATTAGTCACAGCACTGTAGAAGCCACAGTGTTTGTTCAAATTGTGTGGAAAAAAGTAGCGGTTTATTGCCCAGAAATTACAGCAACTTATTTTTTTTTGTAAAATGCTCCTCCAGCTGTTTATTATTGACACCGTTGCCCGTGGCACAACTTTTTCAAATGTATTGCTGCCATAAAATTCTAAATAATCTTAATTATTTCGCCTAAATGCTAGATTTTTTGTTTGTTTGTTTGTTTAAACATTTAGAGGCCGAGATGGTGTAGGGGTAGGGCAGCCGACTCATGACCCAAAGGTCCTGGGTTCGATCCCCAGTCACTGCACATCTCGTGGTGTCTGAGCATGACACCCAATCCCGAATTGCTTCCCGGGCGCATACATAGCTGCCCACTGCTCCACCTGGGTGTATCCCAGGTGCGATGGGTTAAATGCAGAGACAATTTTGTCTTTGTTTGGGAACATACAATGATGACACAGCACATAGCACTTTATTATTTATTTTAATATGAAGAAGGAAAAAAAAAAAAGGTTTTCCCTTCATATTACCCAAATTAGAATTGTTTTTCTTTAAGTATCTTTGTGGATGGGAGCATCAAGTTTAAAATTCTAGCAGAGTGACAACCTGAAGAGCAAATCTTAGTAAGTGGGAGTTTTGTAACGAACCAGTATCAGCATCAGAAGAGAGACAGGTGGAGGATCCTGACGCTGCGGCAGCTTCGGTGTGGCTCATCTGTTTGACAAAAACAACAAAAGACGCAAAAACAATCATGAAAAGTGAAAAATCTGACAGATCAAACTGTCGTCAAACGAACCAACTCCTCACCTGGCCTATCGAAGGTCTGTTCATAGTCTTGCGAGCCCGGTGGATCTTATGTGGGCCGGGGGAGACAGAAGGAGATGGAGAAACTGTAGCAGAGGAAGATGAGGAGGACGAAGGAGGAGGTGAGTGGATGGATTTATTGGCAGAAGGTCCAGAAACACTCATCTTTGCCCGACCAGGCGATAAATTCGAGGACGTAGAGGGAGACGAAGAGATTGAGGAAATGGACTTTGCTGCATGACCTGTTAATAAAAAAGAGCAGTTGCTAAAAATGGCACTAATTTTAAAAGTACTGTATTAAAATCTGAACCATCATCAGTAACAAGTTAGTGATGTCTGTTTTTACATTTTCATGTGAAACTTTATCTTTATCGGAATAGATTAAGAATCTAGATTAAATCAGTAACTGGGTCAGAGAAGGAGTTTTACCTGCAGTAGGTTTATTTAGCGGGGAAGACTCGGGGGACAGTTTCTCTGCATCCTCAGCAGCTTCGTTCTCAGGCTGCAACTCTGCCGGCTCGCCGCCTTCAGGCTCCGATTTGTTGGGTGCGGCAGACGTGGTGAAGGCCGCATCATCTGGCCAACAACCAAAGCAGAGATTTACATCTGTGAAATTAGGAGGGAAAGACACAAAGGGACACAGGAGTTTTTTTAATCTGTGTACAGGAAATGTTTACGTCACTCTGCAGCTGTAAACTCACCTTTATTTACCTCTCCTGGTCCTGGTGATGACTCGTTTGGTGTTTTTGTGTCATCTTTTTCAGGAAACTCCTAGCAGAAAGCAATATTGGAACTATTTTTAATGTATTACTAGCTTAAAAAAAACTATACTTTGTCTCCTATTTTTCGATTTATTGAAGAAAAACCTAGATATTTAAGCTAACCCTAATCAATAAGTAGAAACTGACATAAAAAAAAAACATTTTCCTCATTTGCACCCATTTTCCGTTTCTATTGCACCTATATCATGTTTATTAAATGTGTTAAACAAAAACTACAGCTTAACCAAAAGTACATTTTTGTTTTGCTTTGACAATCAAAAATCAGCTCCTACTTACTTGAAGAAAATTATTTGCATGAAAGTGAGGATAACAGCTTTTAATTCTAATGAGTTGATGTTTTATATAAAGAGTTCTTCAGCTACCAAATAGAAAAATTTAGCTCTTAATTTGTCTTTTGTTGTGGTGAAGTGCTCTTCTTCTTCTTTCGGCTTTTCTCTTTTCAGGCATTGCCACAGTGAGTCTTCCCGCTCCAGCTCACTCTGTCCTCACTCCAACTACCTCCATGTCCTCTGTAATTTTCCCATATACCTTGTCTCTCTCCTTCCAATACACTGTCCCTGCTCTGGACATGTCCAACCTTCTCAGTCTGGCCTCTCTAACTTCATCTGATGAAGTGCTCATTGTGCTTTGGGAATAAAAAGCGTGAGAAAACCCTTGGGATACACATTACATAAAAATAACACATTTATAACAAAGCATAGTTAGCAAAGGGTCTGAAAAAATGCAATTTACTGAGCTATCTTTTTAATCACAAAACTTGAATACTAGTTGTATAGAGAAAAGTGTGTTGATTCATTCTACCTTAAAGAACAGTTCCTAAACGCTAAGTTAATCTATAGCTGATAAAGCTAATTTACTGTACCTAATTTTCCTACTGGTGAAAACAAAAAAAAAAAAAAACAAGCTTGTCAAAGCATAAAAGACCTTCAAATGTTTTCCAACGCGACTTTTCAAGACAAAAAAGCTATTTAAATCAGGTAGAAAAGCACAAGTGATACTAAAAAAAAATACACATCCTTAACAATAATACAATTCGTTAGTTAACACCAAGGCTAACAATGCTAGCACAGCTTGTAAGTATTATAACCTGTAAATGGAGACATATACTTAGTAAAAATAGCAGCATCATTAAAACGCGTTTGCTTAATAAAATGAGCATATACAGGATGATAAACGAACAATATTTTCGTTAAAAAGCCTTTTGGAGCTGCAGAAGGTTTGCTACCTTTGTCGTTGTCTGGGAAGCCGACATGTTTCCCAGTGAGCGTCGGCAGAATTTTGAACGTGCTACGTCACCGCTCAAGCCCCGCCCCTTGCCGAGCCATTGATTTCGTATCACTGATCAGAAGTCAGCTGGCGTGCTCTTAATTTACGGTTTTCGGAGGGAGGAGGCTTTGCATGCAAACTGATTCAAAGTCAGATTGCTGGCGGTTCACAAGCGGGTTGTAATTTGTTGTCACGAGACGCACTTCCGGCTAAAAAAAAAAAGTGGGGGGGGGCCGAAAAGTAAACATAAATCGAGGTTGTGGCTACCAGTTGGCGTGTGAAATGTGCAGATTTTGTTGGTCGGCAATTGTCTTTTAACAGCTTGTACCGTTTACAGAACTGCTCTTTTACTAAAGAAAAGACACGCCGAGGTGAGTCACAACAAAAGTTTGTGGAGCTTCCTTTGGTTTTTAGTTGATAAAACACAAAAAAGCTAACAGTTTTATTGTAGCTAGGTAGCTAACACACAGGTGGCTTAGCTAGCTGGGCTACAACAGGAGGAGTTTAAGAATGGCAAATGTTGCCTTTTAATTCAACCTTTGGGGGCGGTAAATTTAGCCAACAAAAATCATAAATTACGTCTCAGGTTCGAGCATTAAACGTGACTTTTTAACAACTGATTTTTGCGACTGAAACGTGGAGGTGAGCCTTACTTTTCGTCCTTCCTCTTTTCAAAGCTTTGGTTAGCCTTAGCCTTGTGGACACAACACTGACTGGACCATAAACTAAAATATGCTTGTTTAATAAAATGTTATTAGAATGAGTAAGTTACTTTATATTGAAAACTGAGCTGAAATAAACACAGTGCATTTGATGTGATCAGCATATCAGATTTATTTTTATTTTTTTTTAACTTTAGCCAAAACTCTGTTCTAACAAATTTAACACACTAGTTTAAATGAGTTTGAAATCACTTTTAGACAGGTAAATTATTGATATGTTGCACCTTTGTTTGCCCA
Source organism: Hypsolebias longignatus (assembly GCA_031762435.1). NCBI lineage: Eukaryota > Metazoa > Chordata > Actinopteri > Cyprinodontiformes > Rivulidae > Hypsolebias > Hypsolebias longignatus. The sequence goes on along the minus strand of JARVGV010000630.1, from coordinate 22,738,740 downwards.
GAAGGCTTTCAACATTAATTTATTTTATGACTATAATTAATTTACCTTACGAATAGCTTTTTCTTGAAATTATCAAGTGTCTTATTTCTCCATGTTAACTTTTAAAAAAATCTAAATAGTGATCAAAAGCCTAGATTTCCTATCAAAAGACGATGTTACATGGGAAATCCTAACATTTCAGAGTGTACGGTAATTTATAATTCATTCAACCTTTATTTAGGCAGGTTAGTCCCATTGAGCCTCGAGGACTCATTTACAAGAGAGACCTTTTTCAACAAAAAATGACAATATGATGATAACAAAAACATTTATAAATTTGTGAAAACTATCTGAAAATGATAGCTGTAGTGAGGTTTAGTTAAGTTGCCAAACATTGTTGAGATCCTTGTGAAATGCTGCACATAGAAGAAGTAATAACTGTAATATTGAGCATTTGTAGAGCCAAAACATAATGTATCATCTACTTCACCCTGTTTTTTTATGTGTGTCTTTTTGTAAAAGATGGAGAGCGTGTGTTTCCAGTTACCAGGACACGGGGACACGACCCTAAAGCACATGAACTCGCTCAGGTCTCGCCAGCATTTCTGTGACATCACCATTGTGGCAAGCAACAACCAGACATTCAAGGGACACAAGGTGGTACTAGCTGCCTGTTCGCCTTTCCTAAGGGATCAGTTCCTCCTCAACCCGGCACCCAGGCTTCAGGTAGAGGGACTTAAACCTGCACACTCCTGCATCGTGAGTATACGTCGGTCTAGTAAAAACTGCAGGTTTTTTTTTTCTGTTTTTTGTTTTTCTCCAGGTATCTATGCTGTATAGCTCCTCGGTGGTGTGTGACTTGCTTCAGTCGTGCTACACTGGCTTCTTGCAGTTCAATCCGGAGGAGATCGTCAACTATCTGACTGCAGCTAGCTACTTCCAGATGGAGCACATTGTTGAGCAGTGCAGGGCAGCGCTGGAGAAATACGTTCAGATGAAGAACCCCGCTGCACTGAAGGTCTTTTTTTTTTTTAAGTTGCATAAGTAGCATGCAGTTAGTTTTGAATTAAAAAAAATAAATAAATCTTAAGAATTTTCTTTTAAATATTAGAAGTATGTGTCTACTTGAGTTCCTGTATTTTTTTCTTTAGACCATTTACACTTAAAATTTTAAAACCATCCCATTTCCTCTTTTCTTTGAATTTCTAGGTGACTGAAGAGGAAAGCCAGACCCAGCCGGTTATAATCAGCGCCAGTGTTCATTTGGTTTCACCTCCCCCCTCTCAACTCTCCCCCGTGCTACAACACAGCCCTGCAGCCCTCTCAGCGGAGGAAAACAGTGAAACATCTGCTCAGGGCAGCACTCAGCACCATGACGACGGTCCTGTGCTAGACGAGCCTCGTATTAGGGTATCTGTTTTGGTTTTTGTTGCTTTTTCTTTAAGCCAAATAGTTCTATACACAGCACTGATAAGACATTTACAAATGAATGGCAGAGTGTGACAAATATTTCTGAACAAAAATCTTTTGCAAAAGCACAAAGAGCCACAATCCAGTGATTCATACTTAAACTCTAAAGCTTCTGTAGTGTGTTAAAATGCAGCTCAGCAGGTTTAAATATACAACTCTTAACTCCCACAAAGTTAGAGCATTCTGTAAAATGGAAATTAATGCAGAATGCAGTGATTTTCAAATTTTAAGAATCCATACTTTATTCACAAAATAACATAAAAATGCATCAAATGTTGAAATTAAGAAACTGTTTTGAAAAATAGAATCATTTTAAATTTTTGTGCAACAACTTTTCTGCATTGATTCATATGCATATATGTATATAAGCTGCCTATGATAAAAGCACTTATGACTATACCCATACCATCAGAGAGGCAGGCTGTGCACTGATAATGGGCTGGATAGTATAAAGAACAAAGTGTTGGTGGTTTCCAAAAATAATTTCAAATTTTGATTAGTCTGACCACAGAACCAGTATCTACTTTGCCTCAGCCCATTTTAAATGAGTTTTGGTCCAGAGACAGCTGAGTTTCTGGATGGTATTGTATAAGTCTTTCTCTTTGCACGATAGAGCTTTAACCTGTATCTGTGGATCACATGGTGAAATGTGTTCATAGATAATGACTTGTAAAAACATTCCTGAGTCCAAACTTTATTTGTCTTTTTAACACTTTAAGAGAATGATTAACCTAAAGATGACTCGTCTTTTATTGTTTTCGTATGTAAGCCATGACTTTTGAATCCTGTTTTGTTGCAGGTTAACTTATCGGACGAGGAGGAAGAGACCAAACCGGATTATAATCTGTTGAGAATGTACATTTCTGAAGAAGAGCAGGCCAACAGAGACAGAGAGGCTGACAGAGCTTCCCCTGATCTTCCTCAAGAAATCTGTTACCCAGAGACACAAGTTGGTATCGCAGGAGATGGCAGCGAGTACGACTTAAATTCAGCTGGGGATCTCGGGTTTGAGGGGCTTTCAGTGGAGGGTCTCCGTGCGATCAGGCGCAGACTGTCCGACTCTAAAGTTGGCCGTGGCAGAGGGAAGGGCAAAGGGAGAGGTTTCAAAAAGAGGCGGTGGGCGACGTCTCAGGAGAAAAGACCTTTTAGTATCGCTCACCGTCAGGACCTGTGGTTCCTTACAGCTGGTGGACTGGGAGGGGCTTTAGGGCTGGACTACAACCAAGAGGAGCTGATAGCAGGACGTTACCTCTCGGCTGAAACCCCCAGATTAGACTTCAGTTTGAGTAACAGTCATGGAGACAGAGTTTCACCCATCGCAGCCAACAGCGTGAATCAGTTTTCTCTGGAAGGGTCGGACGCCGGCGAGGGGAGTTCGGGTTTGACAACCGTCGGAACGAACGAGGGAGGGGACGAGTCCGTCGCCGTGGTCGGGTCTACTTCCAGCGTGACCGGCCCGGTGATCTGCGAACACTGCGGCCTGACGTTCCCTTCAGCTCACACCCTGGCCGTCCACTCCCGCTCCACCCACCTGCTGTACCTGTGCCCGTGCTGCGGCAAACATTTCCACCACGCCACCAACCTCACCCGGCACATGGCCGTGCACCGGGGGGGCAGCAAAGCCCACCAGTGCCCGCTCTGCTACAAGACGTTCACCCAGAAGTCCACGCTCATCGACCACATGAACCTGCACAGCGGCGAGCGGCCGCACCACTGCGCGTACTGCCACGCCCGCTTCGCCCACAAGCCCGCCTTGCGGCGCCACCTGAAGGAGCAGCACGGTAAAACCACGGGGCAGAACTCGCTGCATGAGCAGGAGGAGCGGGAGAGAGCCATAGGAGCTGCGGGAGGAGCGCAGGAGGAAGATCAGGACTGTCTTGTCACTGAGCAGGTGTCATAGGTCAAACTGTTGGAGGTGTGAACATCTGGACTCTGCAGCTGCTCGTAGGCTCAGTCACAACGCTGACGTGACGGAGGTGCAAACAGTAATTTAAACCCTTTGAACTTTACTGACACTTATTTCATACATGTAAAATTCATGCCTTAATTTGCAGCATAAATAATATATTGTTTTTTTGTTTAGTTGGTTTTAGACTAAATGTTTCCCCAAGTGCTTAATTTGTGAACAAATGAGCGCCGACAGGAAAATCCTGAAGCCAAAGCAGAAAAGTTTTGACCCTGTTTTTTTATTTTTATTTTTTTCAAAGAATATTTTTTTAAACATCTCTGAGTTTCTGAAAACGTCATATGTTTTTGTTAATGTTTCAGATGTTTTTTTTAACATGTTCGATGTCTCAAATGAAATCCCTGAAAAATGTGTAAATGAGAAACGTCCCGTCTGTGTGAACGTGTTGTAACTGTTAAAGATTCTCACTGTGCTGAACAACCCGCTGCACAAAACTGATCGTGTTTAAAAGTGTCAAATGTGTGAATATCAGTTTGGTATGAAGAGAAAATAAAAAAAGTCAACCGCTCGTTATTATTTACATCACTGCTCATGAAGCATTCACATGACTGGGATCCATTTTTCTTCTGTATGTTTTTCAACACGCTTCTCAGCAGTTTTCAAGCCATTTCAACCAAAACGTTCAGCTCTTTCAGGACAATCCTGCTATGCCTTTTGGTATTGGTGCAACTTCAGCTTTTGAAAAATATTTAGCCTTTTCTGTCATTTTTTTCCCCTCAGAAAATGAATTGAGCTCATTTTACATCCTTCATATCTTTAGACATGTTCACAACCTTTTCCTGCTTCTTTCACATTTTGTTCTGGTTCAGCTTCTTTCAGCTTCATTATGCAATTTTAAACTTTTTTCAGCTGTTTTGTGTTCCTATCAGCTTTATGCATTATTTATTACAATAATGTGCTTCTAACTTCTTTCTGCTAATTTCAGCTTGTTACGCTGAAATTGTTCTGTCTCAAACTTGTCCTAAATGCTGATAAAAACAAAGGGATGCTTTTTTTCAAACAGGAAGTCGGTCCCATCAGTTCTTCCTCTGATTTTATCCTCAAATGGTGTCCCTATTGAGTTTGT
>JARVGV010000630.1:22691250-22714109 GCA_031762435.1 Hypsolebias longignatus | reverse complement strand
ACAGTATATATAAATATGTATATACTGTATAGCCAGAAGTAGACTTCTCACAATATTGGGGTGGCTGGTGTGGTAATAGTAAATTAATCTATGGGGCTAAGGCCACCATTTGCCAACCTGTGGGTGTGGGCACCCTCCATTCACTGCACGAGCAAAGGGTACAATGGTGGATAAAATTGCTCCCATTGCATGCCACTATTCCATAATCTGCACCACCTCAGACAAGAAAAAAAAACTACCTGTTTTACAGTGTAACTCCTACTCACTTGATTTTCTTGCACCAAAAACATTGAACATTGCATTCCCTGTTTAATCCTAGTCCAGAAAAACACACGTCTTGATGCATGCTCAATAATTCAGGTAGATAAAACTAAGTTTAGACTGAAGAAGTCTTTTGGGTAAAAGACAAAACGTTTCAATCAAGAAGAACCTGTGACTCAACCTTGTTAAATTCATTCAACCTTTATTTAGGCAGGTTAATCTCATTGAGCCACGAGGACTCATTTACAAGAGAGACCTGGTAAATACATGTCAACACTGCAAACATTCACTATTCAAATCCTTCTGTCCGTGTACGGCTTGTTTCATAAAAATATGCAAAACTTTAATGTCTAAACAATTTGAGCCATAGCCTTAACAACTGACCCATCTAGTGGAGCAACCAGGAATTGTTATCATCATTGTCCATCATCAGATTTAAAGCAAAGGTAAAATGTATGTCAATAACTGCAAACGGTGGTCAAAAAATAATGATATGTATTTTTCATTGCTCAACAGCAGAGTATAACAAATTTCCAAATTTAAAAATAAACACATTAATTACTATTTTTGTTCTTGGTACTACTACTGGTAGTGTGAAATACAAACTTACAGCATAGTTTTGGACATTTTCACTATGAGTGCAGCAAGACTCCAGCTGTCATAATTTACTCAGTAATGACAGCATTATAAGAACATGTAAGGTTATATTAAACTGGTATGTGGGAAAAAAGGTGGAAATGCTTATTGGTGAGATTCAGAGCTTCAAATTTTGGTGATGAAGGACTCACCCAGTCAGAAGCAAGAGGCAACCTCAAGCTCTCCAGTTGGCCTCCTGGTTGGCTGAAGCTGAAGTAGTGCTCTTTAGATTTTGGGATGATGAAGTAGAGCTGAATATCTTCTCCGAGCAGCAGATGAGTGAATGTGAAGGCATGAAGCGTTGACTCATACGTCTTAATTATGACAATAGGAAACCCTTATTTATGTACAGTTCACATTCATTTAGAGTGTAATTTATCATATTGTTTGCGTGCAGACCTGGTATCTGGGGTTAAAGCCCAAGTACTGATGACACTGTTCACAGTGATGATAGGTGTTGTAGGCTGCATACTTAGAGAGCTTGATTCTAGTCGTCCGTCTGCGCAGGTACACTTCCTCCTGCCACACTGGGTTTCCTTCAGATCACAAAACAGGAAAAAGGAGATTATAACATGCAAAAGATCACCTGAACAAAACTCTTGAAAAAGTATGCGTCTTTTTTTTTGTGCTAACCATCAGTTCGTGGTTTAAATCCAGGGCAATATATAGTGCTGATATCGTCATATTTAGCATCATGGATGGTGTACTCAAAGGGTATTTTCTTCATGATTTCTGTGTTGGGCCATGGAGAATTAGGTGGGTGGTACTGCACCCCTTCTGTCTGAGCACCTAAATGCACAAATTTTAAAACATATACATCTGATATAAGTTTACAGTAATAAAGAAGAAAATCAGGACACAGCTTGATAAAAGCTACAATAAATGATATTAGAAAAGTACTTGCAACATGGAAACTAATACAAATTACTGTATTTGAAAAGTCTTGGTAATTAACATGGCAATGGCAAAAACTGGTATGTGCCACAATTATACTGACTGCAGTTGACGTCTTCCTCATCGTAGATATCAACTTCCATGAGCCTGATCAGCATGCAGGACAGGATACCCAGGAAGTGCAGGTATGCCGCTGTCTTACCCACCTATCGTAAATATGGAACAAACAGCAAGGGAAAAATTAGGTTTATAATAAATTTATTAATAAAGCACAAAGAAAAGTCATAGGAAACAGCAAAGAGTGACAAGGTCTGAACAGCAAGGTAAAAAACATAATGAAAAGAGATTTTGGGGTGAAACTCATATCTGAGATAAGGGCCGCGCTGACACTCAGCTGCAGCTTCATGCACATATTCCGTCCTTCCGGTTGACTGCATGTACATATTAACGTTCACAAGGTCACTTGTGTAATGTCAATAAAGTTCCTCTGACTCTGACTCTGACTCTGTTCAGTTTAAATAGAAACACCGACCTCTTGGAAAGAAGAGCAGAAAAGATGATTCATGGTTTTAATGTGAAACAGTTCCTCTTTGCTGACAGCAGGTGTCAGGACCTGAAACGATTTGGTTGTGCTTTGGTGTTTGCTTCTCTTCATTCTTTGTGATGTTAACTTTTCATCACCAGTACTTTCCCCTCAGTCAGTCTCTGCCACACCCACCTACACCTGTTCCCTATTATCATTAAGCCATCTCCACTCATCTCATCAGTTCCCGGTCCATTTCTCCTCCAGCAGAGACCTTTTACTTCCAGTCCTCGACAAAGTCTGCATCCGTGGGTTCAGACTTTACATCAGATTATGACAGTAAACCTTTTGGAAAGGTGTGTGAGAGATCACTAACTGCATCTTTTACTACATCTGTACATGACATATACGTTAAACAGCAGTTAAACGCTTCCGTTACAACCTATCTATTTATTACATTTGTTTATCCAGCGAATTGTATACCATAATTCTGTACTTATTACTTAATACTTGATCGTGTTTTGCTTTGATACCGTTTTATAAATTCCAAACATGTTTTTAATACAAAGTCAACTGTTGTGCAAAGTTTGTTGTGCATTTATCCAAATATGAGCATCAGAGAAATTTGGAAATGTTCAATACGCTTAAAAATCAAAATAAATTGACGTTAACATTGTACTAACCAGAGTACTTTAGTTTCCAAGCACAGTACACCCACTATAACAGGAGTGTCAAACTCACTTACAAAAGGGGGTAAAAATTAAAAACTTTTTCAAACTGAGGGCCATTTTCATAATCTACATAACTCAAGTCAGATACCCAACATACTGTATTTTCTTGGTTGCAGGTTCCTCAACAAGAGTTTGATTGGTCTAATTTGATGTTCTCTGTTGTGCTTTCAACATCATAATTAAATATTACTGAAAAAATTCAAGAGATACAAGTATTTTATGTTTTACATATATTCTTGGGGGCCAGATAAGATGTCAACGAGGGCCACATTTGGCTCCCGGGCCTTGAGTTTGACCTATGTGCACTACAAAAACGTAGACTACACCACTGATTTACATTACAACTACAGTACTGTATTGTACACATTATAGTGTCAAACCTGGATTTTCTGGCACCTGTTTGCTCCAATTTTGTGTTTGAGATGTTTAAACATGTAGTAGAAGGTAATGTAATGTGGAAATACAGTTTGTAAGCTAAATGAACATCTTTATTATGGTTTCTATCAGTGGTGGACAGCTAATCAAAGAGTTAGTTTGGCTAACTGCTAATTTGCTAACTAAAAAATTAGCTTTGCTAAGGCTAAATCGCTACTGTACATAAAAAAGTGGAAGCTAACGCTAAAGCGCTAACTTTTATCATACACTGCTGTCACTGTAATGTGACAGTGTAAGTGAACACAACTCATAAAGCATCATGTCTCGTTCAGAGGTGAACTTTCATAAATTAATTTGGTCCATCAGAACCAAAAAGGCAGAACAGAAGCAGAGTGATGCATTCAATGTGTGTCGGACATCTGCCACATGTCATTTACTATAATTAATTAACTCACTTTGACAATCCTCTTTGTGGTTAATAACTACAAAGTTGCTATACGTCATCATCAATATTCTCTCGGTGATAAATTTGTTTAAAGATGTGTGAGAGAGTCACGTCCCAGAGACAGTGTGAACATTGCAAAGCATGCTGGGTATGAATTATGTGTGCAATGTTTCTGACTGTTTCTACTTTGTATGTTTCTGAGTATGAAAATGGGTTTTTCAAGTTGTTTTCATGGTTTGGCTGTAAACTGTCACCATGACTCAGAGACTGTTTGTGGTAGATATGAGAGGAAAAAGCACAGAAAGTGTGGTGACATCACCGAGTGGCCTTTAGCTTTGTTTAGCTTTGTATAATGTAACATTGCTCTGTGTGAATCATCCTTCTCTTGAACACTTTTACTATGGAAAACTTATTTTTTAGATCAGTGTACTTGAACGTATCGGATTTAAATTTAATGGAAGCCAATTCCCCTAATGGTTTTCAAAGTTAGTGAAAACACTAACCTGCTAAATGGAAACTTGTTCCACCATTAACGGAACTCTCCCCATCACTGGTTTCTATAAATTTACAGTATTTAAAAAAAAAAAACAGACATCATCTTTACCAAATGAGGATCATTTACCATTTGACCAGGTGGATCTGTTGTTGTTGGACAGCTGGTCAGTACTGGTTTCTCTGAAGTCCACTAAGGTCTCCTCCATCCCCTGGCAAACCCCGTTGTGGTCCTCCATCATCTGAAGTCACCAGATCCTGAGGGAGAAGAAACAAGTTTTAACAGAAATGTTAATAAACTTGGCTTTTTATTTGAACAGGCTTTAATAAGGACAAAGTAGTTTCTAAATAAAGCTTTTGTAAAACTGTACTTTCAGGACTTCCTCACGCTCATGTGGCAGAGTTGTGAACAGAGTTACGAGGGGAACTAAAGGGCACGATGTGAGCGAACAGGAAGACACATGAAAAATAAAGGAACAAGGCTGTTCAAAAAAGTAATTTATAAAAGGAGCACATAGTTAAAAGATACCAGTGGAACCCACAAAGTACTTCATCAATGAAAAATGTCACACACCAACCCTTAACCTAACCCGGGACCCCTTTCTCTAAACTTAACCTTCTGACCTTTGTATTTAAACCAAACCCTGACCATAACCCCGCCCTTTGACCCTAAACTTAACCCCAGCTTCCAAGCCTAAACTCAGACCCTGACAGGAACCCTGGACCCATCGCCCACATAATACTCACTATCCAAAGCCCCCGGTGGGTGGATATAGGTGGAGGCCTGGGTGGGGGGGATAGGGCTTGTGCCTTCAGTGACAGAGTTCTTATTGTTTTTATTCTAACCCACAAAATCACCACTAAATGTAATAAGTTGAATTAACACTGTTTTTATTTTAGTTGAAGAACTATCTGGATTTAATCTATCTTTGTACGCTGATTGTGTTTAATTATTTCTTCTTGTAAAAAGGCTGAAAGCTTCATGGTTCAAGCAGCAGAATGTCCCACGATACGTGTTGGATCTCATTGTGAAAGAGCCCCTCAGGGGAGGCCGCAGGTTTAATCTCTAACAAACGTTTAATGTTTACTTGACGTACGAGAACTTCTGCTTTCAGAGTTAGAGCGTGGACATTCAATGAAACTGCTCAGGGGCCACAGTCAAGGCTCCAGTACAGTATACTGGGACGTACTTCAGTCCACAGAGGTCCGCGCGTACCAGATCAATTTTTACGACCGCACACACGTACTCAGTGTCGCACAATAATTTACCCGGCGACGAACTGTTTTGTTTGCAACACCAATGTATTCAATTCCTCTTCTTCACCCTGATCCAGTTTAATGGCCTTTTCTTTAGTGTTTTTGTCAAGAGGCAAGTGAGCTCTTCCTCCTCGTTCGTTGACGCCATGACTGAAGTGGTGAGAAATGAAGGAGTTTGTCACAAGCAAATTAAAATCAGGTCCAGCGTGGCTGCGAGAGGCTCTGGAGATTTCCTGGTGGGCCGGTCTGATGTGTGGTCTGCAGGACCAACGCTCCCTGTTTTTGTTTTTTTTAACAACACAGAACACCGCAGTGGCTGGGACTTCAGTTCTTGTTTTTTTATTTTTATTTTGCTATCTGTCAATCATTCCAGTAGGCGTGTCAGCAAATGACCAATCGGCAAACTCAATTTGTCCCGAAGGTAAACGGCTCTTGCCTGCAGAGCTGGGCTGCAGCTGCTCAGGGCGGATGCTCGAGTGTGAAGTGTCAACCCTCTGCAGACCGTGCGCGTAGTGTCCTCGTGGACTGAGGTCCGCCCGAGTCTCTGTGAGCCTTTACTGAAAACCAGCAGCTCATAGGGGTCGGACATCCAGCGATTAAAGTCATTATGGAAATAAACAAAGTTTACAATTGTTACCTTTTAAATTTGTTTATTTTATTGCATTGAATCATAAATGCAGTAAACAGAATCCAAAACCCAAGCCCAGAGCCACCCCTCCCCCCATCCCCCCAAAAATAACGACTCTTTTTAATTTTCAATGAAGTCATTGATGGGCCGGATTGAAGTCACCCATGGGCCAGAAATGGCCCGGGTGCCGCCAGTTGAATTACCCTAGCTTACTGTAGAGCCTTTACTTCAGTGACTAACATCTGGAAAATACTGTTTAGATGATAAAATTAAATCTTAATTTGCATATTAGGAGCATGTTTTTTAATTTTTTTATTTTTTTTATTTTAGCAGTAATTGCATAATATTCATGGCAGATTCTACAAAAGTATCTGGATCAGTTGTTTCACATGACGGAGCTTTGGTCCTCCCACATGTGATCCTTTCAGCAGCTTTATTTTAGTAAAATAAATAAATAAATAAATAAATAAATAAATAAATAAATAAATAAATAAATAAATAAATAAATAAATAAATAAATAAAACCAAATACTGATTTCATCCTCTAGTTTTGTTTCCATCACACGCTCCTGCCTCACTGCATCTCAATGCAGACAACCTTTGTGGGTTTGTTTTCTTTCATTTTCACTTCCTTCCTCTCAGAGAAGTTCTGCTGAGCATAAATTTACCTTCTTATCTGCATTGAACACATGCAAGCAGAAGTTTGCATTTTTATCTCATGCTGCATCTTCAACTGTTTATTACCACACTCATCAGTTTGAGCACAAAATATGTTGTCTTCCGACAGCATCTTTTAACAACCAGAGTGTAAATATAACAGTAAACACATCCTGTGAGCTTTAAAGGGGACTGAACCCCGCAGATTAAAGTGTTTTAGGCTCATATTATACATATTTAAACCGTTACTTGCTTTGTGTGTTTAATCAGAAATGAAAACATGTCACATTTTTAACGCTACATGACTAAAACCTTCATAAACGAGACAAAACCAGCTGTTTATACAGACTGAAACACACCTGTATTTCAAATGAGAGTCCATTTTGCCAGCGGAGTGGTCAAGCTGCATTCTCTCGTCATTCTTGCTGTGAACTCGTCTCCAGCGTGCACATGAAACAATAAGGTGTTTTCTTGAAAGCAGCAGATTCATGCTGCTCATGAGGACGAGTTATTTTCACGCCTGAACGTGTTCAGCTCGTTCCTCCCTTTTCTCTCTCTGCAGCACATGACTCAGATCAGCTGGGCCTCATGACTGCAGGAATGTAGTTCATGAACACAAGGAGAGCGGCAGAATGAATTTATCTATGCTAGTCAAGAAACTCATTGAAACTTAATTTAAAATGGCCCTTTTATTATCTTGGTGCTTGTTTTATATAGGTACTAATTTTCCTTTTTAAAAGACTGTTTATGGGGTTGGGTTTTCATTAAGATGAACATGCCACATTGTTATTTTTAGCAACAAGTCGCAGCTTTAATGGAGTTGTGACACTGTGATCCAAAAGAGTCAGACAAATCATTTGACGTCATGCCAGGAACACAAACATCTTTGAGTTTATTTCACTGAATACACAGATGTGAACTCTCTCAATCAGTTTATACAAAAAACTCATGGTGTCACCTCAACAAAAACACATAAAATCACAACATATTCATCAAAACAAGAACAAAAATTGATATAGGGCTGAAAAGAACAGTGTACTGTATTTAAAAGTTAAATACCTATACACTGTAATCACTTGGCATATTTACATTAGTGTAACAGGTGAGGGGTCCTAAAATGACCTTGTGAAATCTAATTAAATAAATAATAATAATAATTCCTGCTAGCATATCTTCACTGTCATTGTTATAAAAAAACAACAACAGTAGTACAAAAATAGGGCTGATCAAAAAAGTACTGAATACTGTGTAATGTACTGTATATACAGTACTGTACTGTATTTTATGTTTTAAGGATATTCTGCCCCACTGTGGTCAGAAATGTGTTACTGCATGCAACCTGTTTAATAGAATCAATACAATGAATGATAATGGTTAGTTTTGTAAATATTAAACAGCTGTTTATTTTTTGTTTGTTTGTGTGTGTTTTTTTTTTTTTTTTAGATTTATGCAGCACTTTTTGATAAAATACTGAAAAAGGTGGGTTTGGGCTTTATAAATATAAATAGATTCATATGCATATTGCAATTATTTTTAATACACAATAAAAACAAATTAATAAAGATTTTTAAGTAGAAAAACTAGGCTTTTTAAAATATTTAAAAAAGTACAAAACAATAAAATGCAGTATACTGTACAGATATGAAATAACAGCTGCCAGGGGGTTATAAACACTGAGACAATAATTTACAATAACATATTACATGAAAATATTAAAGAGATCACATAAGGTGCGAGTTTTAATAGTCTTTGTGTTGGTGGAGTATTTAATAGTTTTGATGTATTGTTTGACCTCATTTTCAAAAATGGAGATTAGGTTTTTGATTAGTGTATCGACATTTATGAATATGCCGTTTAGAACTGTTTTTCTGTATCTGTTGTGTAGTCAGGGAAGCCAAACAAAACATGTTCAAAGCAAAGTGAGAGATCTGGTTCTGTAAAAGTAGAAATTAAAATACAAAGTACAAATACTTTTCCAAAATTGAGTCGAGAAGGCTCAAGACCAAAATAAATAAATGTCTTCTGGATTTTCATCACAAAAAGAGCAAATTATATTTATATCCTTGTTAAACCGTTGTAAATAGATTTGCATGGGTAAAATCTATGAATAATTTTGAATGATACGTCTCTTACTTTATTATTTATCATGTATCTGGTTGGTAGTCCAAATCCTTTTCCAGTTCAGGTTATCAATAAAGGTGTTCCAATAAGGTACCACATATGGAGTTGACACATCTTTCTGAAATAGTGAACGTATATGATGTTATTATAGGTGGAGGAGAAGCAGATTGACCAATTTCAAGTTTGGTTGGCTCAAAGGGTAATGGTTTTGGATTCTGTCCTGCTGTATTTCCATGTAAAATAATTACAGTACTCAAGTAGGGATTGCTTTTATTACCATATTAAATTTGTTAATAGGGCTCATAATGTTATATTTTATTATAAATTCTTGATATGACATTAATGATCCATCAGGGTTGAGCAACTGACGGACTAAAACTATGTTGTGAATAAACCAATTAGGGTAAAATAAGGATTTGTTTTTATGCAAGATGTCTCTATTGTTCCAAATATATCTGCGTGGAGAGAAATCATGTTTGTAAATCAATGACCAAGAGAGAAAAATCTGTTTATGAAAACTGGATAGTTTTGAGGGGACTTTTTCAACATTATAATTCCAAAATAGAACGAAATTTAGGCCTCCTAATTTAGAGAAAATAGTTTGGTGTGAAGTTCTAAACTGAAAATGGTTTCTTCATAAATTTAGCCCAAAAAAAAAAAAACTAGGCATATAAACCAGAGCTCTGATATAAACATTTAGAAAAACTATGGGGTTCCGCTTTTATTTTGAAGTAGGCGGAAGTCACATGACTACGCGCACTCCGGTCATATGACTGTCTCGGAAAGTAAACAAGTTAGTTTTTTTTGTGTGTGTGTGTTTCTAGGAGTGTTTTTACTTTCGGCTCATGGATTTGTAAAGTAACTTAGTTAATCGTTTATTTATTTAACAGTTTTTCGTGGTTGAATTTTCAACATGGAAACCGGAAGTCGGATATTTTCTGTGTTGTTGCTGCTCTCTCCGGTTGTTTGCCGCTTCAGCCCCTCACAGGTACATTGAACTGTTGTTACCTGATATAATTCATGACAAACAGAACAGGTGAAGACGATAAAGTCGGTGTTGTGAACGTTGCGTTTCAGTCTGAGCCATCTACAGAACTGTGCAAAAGTCTTCGGCACGTAAACGTGTTGAAAAGATGGAAACCAACAAAGGAACTGAAGAGTCTCTTACAAAGCACGGTGGAGGCTCTGTCATAGTTTGGGCTTGAATTTTATGGCATAAGTGTTGGGATATTATGTTCAAATTGGTCAAATTATGACAGTCCCGTTAGATTTGATGCACCATGTGGGAAATGTCTGATGGACATTTCAGAGTAAAATGAGCCCAAAACGCAGCACTGCTGCAGTAGAATGACACTGAATCATGTGCCAATGCTGGATTAGCCTCTCCTTATCTTGAACGTCAATATTACTGACGTGGTGTGGCAACATTCTGACAGAGAATAGAAAAATAAACATCAGCAGTAGAGTACATGAAGAACTTTATTATTCTGAAAGTCTCAGGGTCTATTATGAGGACTACTAAAGTGACCCTTGTCTAAAAAAGAAAGGTTCGACGGCCATGTTTATTATAAAACTCTGTTTATTCTTTATAATATTCATTCACGTTCATTATTTGCATTGAAGCTCCTGTTTACTCACCAGACTGCCTCGTGATTTTCTAATTATGCACATGATAAACGTGCCCAAACTGGTTTGATAAATGTCTGTACCTTCCCCTTCGTTGGTCTCTGTCGTCCTCCAGCCTCACTCTTTATTATTTGTCTCCTTATTTTGCTCAGATTGACCCTCTGGTTTACAACGAGCAGCTGCTGTGGGTGAGCGGAGTCCAGGGGGAGGTTAACACCTACAGGATCCCGCTGATCACCGTCACCCCCAAAGGGAGCCTGCTGGCGTTCTGCGAGGCCAGGAAGTTGTCGTCCGATGACGTCGGAGCCAAGTTCATCGCAGTGAGACGGTCCACGGACAAAGGCAGGACCATCCAAATACAGACAGGAACACCAATGTGGCCATGATTAATTGGTTTTATGTTTAGTTTTTGACTTTGGCTTATTGTTCCCCCCCATTTTTATACACCTGTGGAAGGCGAACATATTATGATACACTCTCCGTTCGTATGTCCGTAAACTTTCTCTTGTCCTGCCCGTAACTTCTGATCCACTCAAGATAATTTCATGAAACTCCACACATCACCCCAGCTGTAAGGTCAAGGACTGGAGACACTCTGACTTGCGAGCCTTAGTGGCTGTTTAAATAAGTAAAACAGTATAAATCATTCCTAATCTAAATTTAAAACAAAAATTTCCAACTGGTATGTCTTTAGGAATAATCATTTGTCTTGTAGCCCTTTAAATTTACTTTGATACTGACAATTTCCCTCTGCTGTAGTGCTGGGAAATCCCTTCGTATAATGTGTGGTGTCTTTGCAAAACTTGGGAATTCCTCTTTCCTGATTACGTCACTCGGATATTATTTGAGTTTTCAAGCCGGCACTGTCCTAAACAAAAAGATCTAACCTGAACACAATTTTCACCAAACTGCATCATTTTGAAGCTTTTTGAGAAAAAAATTTTTTTTTTTTGAAAATAATAACTCAATATTAACATTTCCTCATTGTGACTCGTTTTGTCAGCACAGGTTTTTACCAATGCTGTATATTAATATTCATTCATTCAATCTTTATTTATACAGATAAATCACACTGAGCCTCGAAAAACTCATTTACAAGTGAGACCTGTTTAGTATTGTAATTAATAATTATTATATAATATGCTAGTTTCAACCAGTATTTCTTTAACTTTTCACAAAACGTGTAAATAGCAGCAGAAACAAACAAACAAACAAAAAAAGATTTCAAACAAATCATAGAGTCTGAAGTGATTTTTACGTTTTCTTGTTTCTCCAGGAAGCACGTGGTCTCCGACCGCCTTCATCGTGGACGATGAGTACCGAGCGGACGGCCTGAACCTGGGCTCGGTGGTGGTGGACGACGAAACCGGTTCGGTCATTCTCATCTACTCCTTCTGCTTCCACCTTTACCACTGCAGCCCGGCCAGCACCATGATGGTGGAGAGCTTGGACGACGGCCTCAGCTGGGGAGTTCCCAGAAACCTCTCGGTCCAGCTGGGAGTGAAACCTTTCCTTGCCGGGCCGGGCTTCGGCATCCAGGTGGGGAAATGATCTGGAGTTAAGGTGGGACACGATAGAGCTGAGATTAGGATCTAAAAACAGAAACGGTTACAGAACATTAGATTATAGTCCAAAACAAAAAGCATAAAACGGTTGTTTCATTTTTACTTTTACAAAATTGGACTAATTTTGTGTCTTTTTGTCTAAAGAAACACCTCCCGCCAGCGAAGGGCAGGTTGGTGGTTTGTGGTCATGGGACGATCGAGGGCGACGGTGTTTTTTGCATCCTGAGCGACGACCACGGACGGAACTGGTACAACGGAGCGGCGCTGAAGAGCATCCCTTACAACCAGCCAAAAAAAGCTCACGACTTCAACCCCGACGAGTGCCAGGTGCGATGTCTAAAAGAAACACCTTTTTTTAAATGATCTATTCTGTCATAAAATCACTTTGTCAAAACTAATCCTCGAAACTCTGAGTTGTTTTCTTCTTTTGTTTTTTTGTTTGTATCTTAACTGTATTCTAGATATTTCAGCATGCTTTATGTTATTTAGCTCATTCAGCAGATGAGGCTATAACATTTTTATTTTAAAACCTTTAAAATATTTCACTTACAGTTTATTTCTCCACTGAGATAAATTAAGATCTCAACATTTTGTAATAGTTCTTTTAGCTATTTTTAGGATTTAGCTAGACATCCAGTACTTTTACATTTAAGATAAGATAGAACGTTATTGATCCTGCAGGAAATTATTTTGTCAGAGTTTCAGTACAAAGGAACACAAGGAATCACACAAGATATAAAAATAACATTATGGGGCTTCAGGATACAGATCCCCCGCGATAAACAAGGAACTACTGTACATATACATGTAGTCAGCCATTTACTGTTTTGAGCTTTTAGCTAGCTGTCTGCTATTTTTAGATTTAGCTTTTCTTCTGCTATTTTTAGCTGTTAGCTAGCCTTTTGCTATTTTTAGATTTTAGTTACGCTTCTGCTACTTTTAGCTGTTAGCTAGCCTTTTTCTCTTTTTAGATTTTTGTTACTCTTCTGCTACTTTTTGCTGTTTGGTAGGCTTTTGCTACTTTTAGCTTTTAGTTACTCATCTGCTACTTTTAGCTGTTAGCTAGCTTTTTGCTACTTTTAGTTTTTTAATTACTCCTGTTACTTTTAGCTGTTAGTTGGCCTTTTGATATTTTTAGATTTTAGTTACTCTGCTGCTACTTTTAGCTGTTAGCTAGCCTTTTGCTCTTTTTAGATTTCCGTTACTCTTCTGCTACTTTTTTAGTACTTTTTTACTTTTTTGCTACTTTTAGCTTATACTTACTCTTCTGCTACTTGTAACTGTTAGCTATCCTTTGCTATTTTTAGATTTTAGTTACCGGTACTCTTCTCCTACTTTTAGCTGTTAGTTAGCTTTTTGCTACTTTTTACTTTTAGTTACCGTTCTGCTACTTTTAGGTGTTTGCTATTCTTTTGTTACTATTATAAGCTTTTAGATATCCTTTATTGATTCATGTTTCCTGCTAACCTTTTAGCTTTTAGCTTGTCTTTTACTACTTTTATATTTCAAACAACTTTTGTTACTAGCGTCTAGTTTGCTACTTAACACTTGTAGCTAGCATTTAGCTCTTGTTAGTTTCTAGATAATCTTTTGATACTTTTAGGTTGTTTTTTTTTTTTTTTTTGCTAAACTTCTGCATTTAGCTTTTTGTCAGTCATTTACCACTTTTAGCTTCTAGCTAGCTTTTCACTACTTTTAGCTTTTAGTTAGCCTTTGCTACTTATAGCTTCTAGTTTGTTCTGCTTCTAGCTTTACCAGTTCTATTTAGGTTTCAACATCATGCTGTAGTTTAACAGAAAATGTTATTTCTCAGGTCAGATATCTGTATTTGATTTTTAGCACCTTGTCCGTCTGACTCTTTTTCCTTCTTTTTCCGTCTTCAGCCGGTTGAGCTGCCAGACGGCAGCATCATGATCAACGTGCGGAACCAGAACACCTACCACTGTCAGTGTCGCATCGTGATCCGCAGTCTGGACGGAGGGTTGACTCTCCCCATAGAGGAGCTGTTTTTCGACACCAGTTTGGTGGATCCGGTCGTAGCCGCCGGAGCTCTGCAAAAAGACGGAGTTCTCTTCTTCTCCAACCCTTCCAACGAGCACCACAGTAAGAAGCGTTAATACATTTTCTTCTGATAAAGTGACTTAACATTCAAGACAAAATGGAATGTACTTAAAATTGAAACAAATACTTTTTACCTTTAGTAAGAACATAAGTAATGAGTAACTAATATGTAACTCACCTCCCACTTCCACACGACCCCCTCAGGAGTGAACCTGACGTTACGGTGGTCCTTCACAAACGGAAAATCTTGGGAAAATAAAGCCGTCCAGATATGGGAAGGACCAAGTGCTTACTCCTGCATCACATCATTTAACAGCGGTTCTGTAGACGATGAAAAGTACATCTACGCCATCTATGAAAAGGGCCACAAGAACTACTGGGAGACCATCTCATTCGTTAAGATCCACCTGTATGGAGGCCGGTAGAGAACCGGACCAGGAAGGAGTTAACGGTGCAATCTAGACAAATGTATTTGTGATTTAATTTAAACTTGTGTTTGTCTTTCAGATTCAGACTTTAAAGGGAATTAAAAACTGGAAGAGATTTACTTTCAGAGAGAAACACCAAACTTTTTTACCTCACTTAAAAAAATCATCCTGAAAACAGAGACCCAGCTCTGTGAATTTCCAGCTGTTTGTGTTTAATCCATGGCACCAAAAATATATTCCTTTCGTTACTTCAGATAGTTTCACAGCTCATCAGTCCACATTTTCACTTTGAATTTGTTCTGCCAAACCTCGGCTCAGTTTTGTAAATTTAGACCCTTAATTCAGGAGACAAAACATGCCGAAGCAGGACGTAATGAAAGAAAATCACTCAAAGGACACTATTGTCACACCATCAAGTGCACTACGTGCTTTCAACCATCCACCCAGACATTTAGTCAAATTATGACTGAGGTAAAGAGTTGTCTTTGAAGTGCAGCTTTAATTAAATTGTCTTATTTTTTTCTGACCTAATTTGAAGTCTTTGTGTTTACAGTTCTTCAACGTTCTGATTTAAGAACCTGAACACAACACGATCCTCTCTCAACACCTTGCTACTAGGGAGCGCTAAACAAAAACTCTTTCTATTGTTGGTGTCACCACGACTCACTTCAACTCTGTTTGGTCCAGTTGGTTTTCAATATACCTCGAGTGCTACCTCGATGTGGGAGGGGATTGTCATAGCGCAGCTGCCCAAAACTTCCGTTGGTGTTTTTTGTCTATTCAAGGCAAACGCAACACGACAATGGGCAAGCAAGTGACATAAAGTCACAAAACGGTCACCTTCTGCCATTGTCTATAAAAATGTTTTGGTCAGGCCAAAGCCACTTTCCTTCTGCTTGTAAAACCCAGCAGAGAATGTGCCATCCTCGTTAAGAGGAGGGTAAACTACAATTTATGATTTTTGGTGCAACAATTATTAGTCTAATACTGTACTGCCATAACTTTTTAAAAACTCCTCAAAAATCCCAACTGCACAGAAACTATTTAAATGTTCCTGTCACAGGAGAGGAGGCACTGTTTGTACTGAAGTATTATATTGAAGGGATGATATTCTAAGTTGGAAGAGCCTACTTTAGTACTCTCCCACAATGGCAGTTTGAACCAATGGGATGAGGTGTGAAACTTTACCCTCTACTGTGTTTGGTTAATATGACTTCTCTTCACCCCCATTCCTTGACATGGCAGAATGTTTTAATTTGTTATGTTACAGAACGAGAAGCAGAGCTCAGAGTCTCACTATATGCAGACAATACTCTAATATTCTTTGATTCAAATCACTGCCTATTTTTGAACTCTAGTAGTCTTCCAGTCTTCTTAAATTGTTATTTTACTTGTCCAGAAAGTTTCCTTTTTTTTTTTTTACCTCTTTTGCCCCTTCCTTCTTTTCTTCCTTTGGCTGTGCGCTCATGCAGGATGTCAACACAGCGAATGAACTTGCACAAAAGATGCAGACCGTGGCACTGACCACAGAGCTACCACATCTCTTATTTTTCATCTTTTACAGACTTTTGTGATTGCGTATTTGCACTGACATTACCCAGCAATGCTACTATTTTTGTATTGTCAATATTTGTCTCTTTCTCAGGGTATGAAATGAATTTTGCCAAATGTCATGTAAAGCTAAAGATATGTGACACAGTATCTTGAGTAGCCATTAAAGGGTAATTTTCCTCCTCTTCTGAATGTACTAAAGACAGATTTATGCAGATTACTGTCCTTTGTTGCCTCTTTCTTGGCTTGGGACAAATGCTATTGTTTTTAATTACTGTTTTGGCTAGACAAGATCACTATAACGATTCCTGTTCTGCTATCTAATAAAGTATTTTTCCCTAAAGTTCTTAAACGCTGGTTATGTTTGTTGATTTGTATAATGTTTTTATGTTTGCAGTATTTGTATATGCAAAGAAAGACACAAATGAATTACAAATGTCAACACATTTTGAAATGATTGATTTTAATATTTCTGTTTAATACATTAGTTAAAGCAAAATATAAAATTAGGTCAAACCTTTTTTCATTCTTTGCGTATACACTTTACTAAATAATAAAATTAAATGTGCATACAATCTACTTCTATAAGAGAAGAAGTATTTACTGTATACAGTATACATAATGAAAACGCTAAAATTACACCAATTACATGCTTGTGTAAACTGAAGCTTTAGGACATTGTGATGGCATGAAATGTTTGGGCTTTAGCAATCTTAAGTACTGCACATAAAATTGTAGTTTTAATCAGATAAATCAAAATTAACTAATAAAAAGGTAAGTAAAACACAAAGAATAATAGCAGAAGTTAGACCTTTTAAAACTGAACGATATTAAATGAATAAATAAAAAACATCGAGTTTTATCACAGAATTCAGTGATGTAAAAAAAGACGTTTGGAAAGAATTCAATGCTTTTATTTTGGTAAGCAACTGCGGTCATGTGACTCACAAAGTCGACACGTGATTTGCCGGAAAATTAGTCTTTTAAAATGAGTACAGGCTCAGTTAGCCCGCTAGTTCGTGGTCATCTGGGAGCGTTTTGGCTCCCGGCTCATGGTTTTAATTTTATATTTGTTTTTCGGAGCGAAGATAAAAGTATTTAGAAGAAGAATTTTCAACATGGAAACCGGAAGTCGAGTGTTTTTTATGTTTTTGCTGTTTTCTCCGTGTTTTTGTATTTTCAACCGTGCACAGGTACGTAAAGTTGTTATCTAATAATTATCACATTAAAAAACACTTGTGCTGTCAAATTAACTGGACTAGTGACAGCTGTCAATTATTTATTATCAAAAAAGATAATCTAAAGTAAGTAAGTGGTGTCCAGTACCCCTGTTATAAAGCACGGTGGAGGCATTCGTGGTTTGGGCTTGCATTGTTGAAATTTATAAAACCACAGACATGTTAAAATTACCACTGGATTACCTGCCATCCTGATAACAATTTGATTGTTATTTGTGAGTGAAATCGATCCCAAACCCGCTCCGGACTGACAGTAAACAGACACACAAACAAGCCCAGGTAGGAGCACCGGGCATTAATTAGAACCGTAGAGCTTCACATTTTCAAATATTATGTACACAAAATACAGCTAGCAGTAAAAGACTAGCTTTGTAACGTTGAACCATAATGGGGAAATATTCCTGAGGCTTGTATATAGAAACGAGAGGAAAGCTTAAACCTTGAATGGTAATTTTTGTTAAACGCTGACTTCTAAGTTCATTATTCTTGTGAAAACCTTTTTTTAAATACTGTACTGTCTCATGTTTTAATATATTTCTGCTAAAAAACACAAAAGACTCTAGACCTATGCTGTATTATAGTTGCTCATTAGGCTGTCTTGTGATTTCTGATATAAACCTGCCCTGAATTGTTTTGGCTTAAAGGTTTTCAGTGCATGTGCCTTTATCAGCCTCTGTCTTTACCATCTGTCCGTTTTTTATCCAGATTGACCCTTTGGTTTATGATGAGCAGCTGCTGTGGGTGAGCGGAGTCCAGGGGGAGGTAAGCTCCTTCAGGATCCCCGTGATCACCTTCACACCCAAAGGAAGCCTGCTGGCGTTCACCGAGGCCAGGAAGATGTCGTCCAGTGACATTGGAGCCAAGTTCCTTGCAGTGAGACGGTCCACGGACAAAGGCAGGACCACCTAAACATCATAAAGTTCACATAAGCTCAAAACAGGAGTTAACAGAGGTGCTAAATAAATTTTAAAAAATCAAAAACTTTTTTTATACATCAGCTCAAAGATTGATCGTGTAGATTTTAAATTATTACAGTAACGTGCAGCATAATAAATCTCCAAACTATTGCAACACAGATATTCCATTTAGCTCAGATCATTAGTTTTAGCTCATGTCATTAGTTTTAGCTCATATCATTAGGTTTAACTCGTATCATTAGGTTTAGCTTATACCATTAGGTTTAGCTTATATCATTAGTTTTAGCTCATCATTAGTTTTTGCTCATATCATTAATTTTAGCTCATATCATTAATTTTAGATCATATAATTAATTTTAGCTCAAGTCATTAGGTTTAGCTCATATCATTATTTTAGCTCATATCATTAATTTTTGTTTATATCGTTAATTTTAGTTCATATCATTAATTTTAGCTTATATCATTAGGTTTATCTCATATACTTAATTTTAGATCATATCATTAATTTTAGATCATATCATTAATTTTAGCTCAAGTCATTAGTTTTAACTCATATCATTAGATTTAGCTCATATAATTAATTTTAGATCATATCATTAATTTTAGCTCATATCATTAAGTTTAGATCATATCATTAATTTTAGCTCAAGTCATTAGTTTTAGCTCATATCATTAGGTTCAGCTCATATCATTAATTTGAGATCATACCATAAATTTTATTTCATATCATTAATTTTAGCTCATATCATTAATTTTATATCATATCATTAATTTTAGCTCGTCATTAGTTTTAGCTCATATCATTAGTTTTAGCTCATGTTGTCCAGCCCTTATCGCCACAGCATGAGTTTGTCCAGTACTGATGATAATCTGAGAGACAGCCATGCTGATTTTTTGTTTTATTACTTCTGTCTGCACAAACATCTGTCCGTTTGTGGAACCAGCACTCGCAAAGTAATTACTGTAAAAGAAAAAGTTGTGTACTTGCTGGATAAATGAGTAAGAACACAGTGCAAAAAAACATATAGTATATAAAAAATATAGATTTTTGCAGTAATTTTGAAATTTACGGGGAAAAAAAAATTAGTCCATAAAGTCACCATCTAGTGATGCTGGTAACTGAAACATTATATAATCAACCTAAACTAACTTTTAGTTAAAGTTTTTTAACAGGTTTCTCTTCAGAAACAATTTCTTTTTAAACTGACCATTTGTCTCTGCTGGGAAATCCCTTCGTATAATGTTTGATGTCATTATCAAGATCGGGAATTCCCCTTTTTCAAATCCAGAGCTGTAAAGAACGAAATAAAAATGGAGTTTTTCAAACCAGCGCAGTCCCACATTAAACTAGCTGGTTGGTGATAAACTGATTAAATTTAACTAACGTGTCACAGTTTGGAGCTTTTAGAGTTCACAGCACGGGTCACGTGTTATTTTTAAATCTAATAAGCAGTCTTGTCATGTAATTTAAGAAACTAACTTTTAAAAAGTCAACAAAGACTAACAGTTTGCAACAGACGCCGGCGCTGACCCTCAAACAACCCAAACCTCCTGAGATCTGCTTTTAAACATCTGCCTCATCTGGTTCTCCAGGAAGCACGTGGTCTCCGACCGCCTTCATCGTGGACGACGCGCACCACCCGAACGGCCTGAACCTGGGCTCGGTGGTGGTGGACGAGGAGGCCGGTTCGGTCATTCTCATCTACTCCTTCTGCTTCCACCTTTACCACTGCAGCCCGGCCAGCACCATGATGGTGGAGAGCGTGGACGACGGCCTCAGCTGGAGCGTGCCCAGAAACCTCTCGGTCCAGCTGGGAGTGAAAGCCTTCGCTCCCGGGCCGGGCTTCGGCATCCAGGTGAGAAAGTAGTTTGATGTTAAGACGAGAAATGCCACAAGTGAATGTTTATTGATGCTGGATCTAAACCAGATGACGTTAAATGTGTTAAAAGAAGCTGAATGTTCAGTAACTGTGTGAACGTTCAGGAAGCGTTCACACAGTTTGATCCATTTTTCTTCTGCACGTTTTTCAGCATCTTTCTCCTTCCACAGTTTTTGTGCTATGTCAACACATCATTTGTCAAAATGTTCAGCTCGTTCAGGAGAAAGGTGCTTAGACTTTTGGTGTTGGTGCATCTTTAGCTTTATGAGATATTATTTAGCCTTTTCTGCCACTTTTTTTTCCCCCTCATAGACGATGAATTGAGCTCATTTTGTTCTGGTTATTTTGGATCTTTCGGCTTCTTTGTGCAAATTTAAACTTTTTTTTCCTGCTAGTTTCAACTTATTTCAGCTGTTTTTCAGGTGTTTTGTGATGCTTTAAGGTTCTTTCTGCTAAACTACGGTACAAGATTTTTGTTCGTCTTACTTCTTTCTGCTAATTTCAGTTTATTTTGCTCTTTTCAGCTTATCAATGCAATTTTCCACCTTTTCGGCTAATTTCACATTTATCATACTCATTTAAACTTTTTTCAGCCTATTTCAGCAAAAATGTGCTCTCTCCACTTTCAACTGGTAATTTAAGCTTCCTTCTGCCTTTTTAGCTGCTTTCCAGTTGTTTTGCTGATTTCAGGTTTTTTTTTTATTTTCTTCAGATAATATCCCTTTCTTTGTGTTAATTTCTGCTTCTTTCAGCTTATTTGGGCAAATATGTTTGTTTCTGCTGTCTTCTGGTAATTTAAAATTGTTCTACCTTCACCTAGCGTTATAGCCTTTTTTTTATTTATTAATTTTTTTAGCTAATTTCAGCTGTTTTCAGATAAATTCAAGTTTTTTGTGGTGGTAAATTCTGCTACTTTCAGTTTATTTAATTTATTTCTACTAATTTTAGCTTGATATGCGCCTTTCAGCTGATTTCAGCCAGTTTCATTTTTTAGCTACCGGTACTATCTGTTTTATGCAAGTTTCAGCTTTTTTGGCTTATTCCACTTTTTATTTTTATTTTTGCACTCCTTTCAACTTTTTTCAGCCTAATTCTGTGAAAATGTTCTCTCTCTACTCCCAACTGGTAATTTAAGCCTCTTTCTGCTTTTTAAGCTCCTTTTTAGCTGTTTTATGCTGATTTCAGATAATTTCCACTTTTTATGCTTATTTCTGCTTCTTTCAGCAAACTTGTTCTTTCTGCTTTCTTCTGCTAATTTAAGCTCCTTCTACATTTTCAGCTACAATTTTAGCATTTTTTGCTAATTTCAGCTGTTTTCAGATAAATTCAAGTTTTTTGTGGTAATTTCTGCTACTTTCAGCCTAATTAACTAATTTATGCTAATTTCAGTTTGTTATACTCCTTTCAGCCTATTTCTGATAGTTTCAGCTTTTTATGCTATTTCAGCTGCTTTTAAGCTGTTTTTATGCTAAATTTAGCTTTTTCAGCTACTTGTAATTCCACATACTTGGAGCTCATTTAATCTCCTTCAGCTTCCTTCTAGTAGCTTAAGCTGCTATCTGTCTTTTTAGCTATTTCTCTGCTATTTTTGTGCTAATTTCAGCTTTTTAAGCTAAATTTTTGTCCTAATTTCTGCTTATTTAAACCTAATTCAGCAAATGTGTTTTCTGCTTTCTTCTGCTGAGTTAGGCTTGCTCATCCATTTCTGCTTCATTGCAGCATGTTTTCAGCTAATTTTAGCTGTTTTTCAGCAAGTTCTGCTGCAACAAACATTCACACTGCATTTCTGCAGGAAATGCATTTTCTCTAGTGTAAACATAAAACAGCTGCCTGTCAAACTGCGACGATAATATTTTGTCTTTATGAGTTTTGACTGATTTAGAAACTTAGGGACTTGTTTGGTTTCAAGTCAGAGACGCCACTTCTTCTGAACCCTGAGTTCACTTTTCAAACAGCTGTTCTGTTGGAGCACTGCTTCCATTTTTGACAGGATTTTCTCTTGCTGCTCCACAGATGTGCCATTCGTGGATGTAGCCACAAAGTAACGTCAAATATTTAGTTTGCTGCAACGTTTGAGTACAGTGTCTTGAAAAATTCCACCTTTAATCCACTGTTTGTCCTTAGAGATCTGTTTTGTGCATTTTTGGTCTAGATTTAATCGTTTCTGCTGTTCT
The DNA here is from genome assembly GCA_031762435.1 of Hypsolebias longignatus. Classification (NCBI taxonomy): domain Eukaryota; kingdom Metazoa; phylum Chordata; class Actinopteri; order Cyprinodontiformes; family Rivulidae; genus Hypsolebias; species Hypsolebias longignatus. Next base: position 22,691,649 of record JARVGV010000630.1, on the reverse strand, counting down.
TCAGGTTGCTTTTGATCTCAAATGTGGAACACGTGTTGCAACTGACACGCTGTGATTGCTGCAACTGTTGCGAGATGTTTATTGAGGGAAGTGCAAAGACGAGCAGTTGACAATGAGCTGAAAGTGAAATCTGTCGACGTCAGACCAGCCTTTTCCTGCAGAGAGGAACAGCAGCCGCCGACTGAAAGTGGCCGACATGAAATGAACCGAGTTTTCACTTTCACCTCTGGTAACAGACTGATCCGTGTTTGGATCGTGGTTAAAGAGGAACTAAACCCAAAATTAACTTTTTTTTAACTGATAAACTCCCTAGAATGTGTGTAAAATGTTGTATAGCACTATGTCTGTGTTCATTTTCATGTTTTTGTGCATATTTGTTAAAATCGGCAATATTTGGTC
>JARVGV010000630.1:22656881-22669527 GCA_031762435.1 Hypsolebias longignatus | reverse complement strand
CTGTTAGCTAACAGAATACTCTAAAAAAAACGGAAAAAATTATAAAATGCTGCATAAAAAAGGCAACGAACGGCGCGGTGACGTCACTGGGGGCAGAGCCGTAAGTACGGAGCGCCGTAAGTCGGGGACCGCCTGTACAGTATTTAAAAAAGTAAACAGACTTCAGTCTACCATAGTGCATTAACCTTTAAGTCAAAATAAAATACAGACTTCAGTTTTTTTAACATATTGATTCATATTTAGTTTTTTTTATTTATTTATCGATTTTGGGGCTTTTAGAATAATTCTGAATCGCCAGGACTAAGAATCTAGATTCTTTATTAAATCAATTTTTTTTCCTTCACTCCTAGCAGCAGGTCAGAGCTTGTCCGCCGTCGAATTAAAACATTTCTGGAGACGTCAGCACTGACCAGTTTTATCAAACTGAGCTGCACACTCTTGACGTTTTCATAAAATAATTATATTTCTGTTCTGAGCCTCTTACGTGCTTCATTTTCTTTATTTTTTGATCCGTCTTGTCTTTAGGAGCAGCTCCTGAAGCAGCAGCAGCAGTGGCAGCAGCAGCAGCAGCATCATCACAGTCAGGCATCACAAAGTCAGCTGTCTCCTCAGCCCCAGGCGCCTTCGCCAGGTTCAACACCCCAACCAGGGCCTGGACCGAAGCAGGGTGCACCCATGTATCAACCTGGCAGCATGGTTCGACCCCCACCCCTGCCGATGAACTTTGACCCTCGGTGGATGATGATGCCCTACATGGACCCTCGCATGATGCAGGGTCGCCCTCCGCCCATGGACTACTATTCAGCTGGCATGCACCCATCAGGTGAGGAATGAAATGTTTTAATTACTATGAAAACTTGAATATCTAACAAGACACATATTAGTATTATGATATTATAATATTATAATATTATAATATTATAGTATTATAGTAGTAAAGTACTAGTATTATATATTAGTCTTTAATCAACACGAGAGTTGAAAATGATTCCTTGTGCAGGGCTTATTGGCCGCGAGCGATCCGATTCAGGAGGATCTGGTTCAGAGCCTTTTGATAGGCAGCAGCAACATCCGGGGCACCCTCACCGTGGAACCCCCCCAATGGATCCTAAGCTGTCCTGGGGGCCAGAGGTATTCCCTGCTGGAGGGGAGAACCGTGGGCTGACTTCTCCCCTCAGACAGAAGCAGGCGCTGGAGGACGAGGAGGTGGGGAAGGGCCCCAGGTAAGTTTCAGATGAAGCTGAGGTTCTCAGAAGGAGCTCAGAGCTTCAGTTGCGTCTCGTCGTGAAACTTCTCGTTTCGTTTCAGGAGCGACACTCCTCCTCATCGCTCGCGAGAGGCTGGTGTGGGACCAGTCCAGCAGCCCAGCTCCTCATCCAGGACATCCAGTCAAACTCCTCCTCCTCCTCCTGCTGGCGCTCAAGTCGTCCCCCAGGGTGGCAGCCACCACCCCCATCACTACGTTGGCGGGCGGAGCAACTACAGCAACTTCCCTGACCAGGGCGTCAGGGGAGCTCTCCACCAGCAGCAGCCGAGGCCGGGGGGCAGAGGCTTCGCCCACCAAGATGAAGGGACTTCCCGAGGACCTCAGCAGATCCAGATATGGGGGGCCCCACATTCTCATTATGATCGTAACGGACGAGCAGACGCCCCCAGTATGGAGAGCAACTCTCATCACCACCAACATCACAGCCACCACCCTCAGCAGCCACAGTTCCCTCTTAACCCCCACAAGCCAGAAAACGGTCGTGAGGCTGCCGGTAAGAAGACGGACTCAACTCCTCCTCTCCACCAACCGTCTCTGTCATCCTCCTGCTCCTCCTCCTCCTCCTCCTCTGCCAGGGAGGACAGTAAAGTGGCCCAGCATCACCTCCCACCACAGCGGGAGGGTGAATCTGGTATCAGCCAGAGTCTTGGTGAAAGAGGTGGAGGTGCCAGTAGCAGTCTTGTGAAACCAGAGAAGGCGGGGCCAGCGTACGCGCCCCATCCTTCACTCGTCAACAACCAGACTTCATCTCAGCATGGTGGTCATAATCAGACGCTGCAGCATCCTCATCCTCATCCCAAGTCAAACCAAAGAGGAGGGCGCGATCACAAGACGGAGACGCAGTGGGGCCCTCGGCCCGGAAGCAACATGGGTAGAGGGTCCTCTCACGGCAGGAGAGCAGGTGGGACCAGCTCCCGTGGAGGAGAGGACTCGTTCAGTACCCCTTCAGACCATAAACCGTCTAACCAGGCAGGAGGCAGCAATCCCATCAAGAGGGCAGGTCCGATTAAGAAACCACTGCCGAAGGAAATTAAGAGAGAAGGAGGGGACGTTAATGGAGGTGAAAAAACCAGTGGAGGCTCTGGAAAAGAGAAGGAACAAGATGGTGCTCAACCCTCCTCTGTGAAACAGGAAGCCCCCTCTGTCTCCCAGAATGCTTCAGTTCCATGTAAAGAAGAGACCGCCCAGACAGCTAAACCCAGGAATGGAGGAAAAGAACGCTCCTCAGGGAGAGGGTCCAAGGATGTAGACGCCACATCTTCAGGGTTTCCAGCACCCCCCTCTAGAAAAGACCGAGATCGATCGTTTGAACAAGGCCGCGGCGGCTCCCACCACCCAGAAGTCCCCGCCAAAGGTGGAAGAGCCAGCCGAGGACGAGGAGGAGAATTTTACGGGCGCGGGCGTGGTTACCGGAGTACCTACACCGCCAGCGCCGGACCGGTTGGAGGAGGTCGCGGTAGAATGGGGGGTAGGAGTGGTCGGGACTACCGCTCGTCGGTTGGTGGCGGCCACCACCAGGAGCACAAGGTTGATGGCGCTGGTGTCAGGCACGCTCAGGACAGGTGTCAGCACAACCCCGCCAGAGCCAGAAACCGCAGCGAAACTCGCAGCGAGGGCTCCGAGTACGAAGAGATGCCCAAGAGGAGGAGGGAGAGGGGCTCGGAGACCGGCAGCGAGAGCGGGGGCAGCGACCTCGCACACTCGGACAAAGACGACAATCAGAAGTCCAAGAATTGTTCCAACAACGTTGGTGCTGCCAGGAACGTCTCCTCTGCTCCACCTAGAGTTTCCCAGGCCCGTGTCTTCACCCCCAGGGGCGTGCCCTCTAGGAGGGGCAGGGGTGGAGGAGGTGGAGGTGGAAACATCTACAGAAGTAGTGGCAATATTGGAGGAACAGCTGGGGGACACCGGATGGGGCCCGGCTCCGGTTCTCACGGGGGGCCGGTCAAATATTCAGGCCGTAAACAACAGGGTCCGCCTCAGACCTCTGGACCCAAAGACCCGGGTCGAGGAGGAAACCCAGGAGAGAAAAAGGACAAGGTCGTTGATGGAGGTCACGCTCCGAATCAGGGAGCCAATCCTCCCCCACCCCCTCTGCCCGCCGCCCCCCCTGCTGCTTTGGGTTCCACTGAAAACGGAGGACCGACAGTCCAGCAGCCCTCAACTAATCCTCCACCAAACCCCGTTGGGCCAAATGGCCCCCCTCCGCCCACCAACCGCGGGCACCCCCCTGCTGGGTTCGAGAGGCCCCCCAGACGACGGCGTCACGGCCGTTCTCAGCACCAGCAGGACAAGCCGCCCCGCTTTCGAAGGTTGAAGGAGCGAGAGAACGCCGCACGCATCAACGGAGGGGTGGGGATTCCCGGGGGAGGGAGGCCGCCGTCTCCTCCTCTGAACTCGGTTCAGGACAGTAACGGAGCCCCCCCCGTCTCCGCCCCCCTCACAGGAAACGCCCAGAACGTGAACCACAGCACCGCTCCAGCTGCCAACAGCAGCAGTGGTGCGCACCTGAACAATACGAACAGTCACCACCACCATCACCACTACAACCAGGGCAGCGGCGCGCCCCCCCACCCCCAGCACCACCACAACCATGGAGCAAAGTCTCCTGACTTCACCAACCAGAACTCGGACCAGGCCAACGAGGAGTGGGAAACGGCCTCGGAGAGCAGCGACTTCACCGAGTTCAGAGACAGGGACAGGGACAGGGGAGGAGGAGGAGGAGGAGGAGGAGAGGGAGGGGGAGGGAAGCCCTACACCTCCCACCATCACCACCACATGGGAAGAGGAGGAGGAGGAGGCGGCGGTCTGGTGGATCGTGAGATGACGAGTAAAGAGCCCTCAGCCAATAAACGGAGCTTTTCAAGCCAGCGTCCTGGGATGGATCGGCAGAACCGGAGGGTCAACACCGGGGGAGGGGGGGGCCGAGGTCCTCGCGGCCCCCCCGGGGGCGGCTCAGGTGCGCCTGCCAACGGAGGCGGCAATCGAGGAGAGAAGCGCGGCAACTGGCCTTCACCGAAGAACAGGAAGTGACGGCGTTAAAAAAAAAAAAAATAAGATGAACCCTCATCTGCATCTTAATCCCTCAGATTATTTCATGGCTTCTCTGTTGCATCTTTAACACGTTAGTGCATCGTGCAGTATCTAAAGATGGTATTTATACTCACCTCTGTCCCTACGTCCTTATTCTTTGTACCGTCAGTTATTGTAAATTTCTCGTCTGTCTTGGTCTCATTTTGTGGCGGGCCCTCCACTGAATTTGACAAGCATGTGGTCGTGCTGTGAAGGTGCACGTTGTTTCGACAGGACATTCACACATGCTCAGTTCAAGCACAAAAAGCTGCAAACACGGGGTTAAATGTGTCGGGCTGCTTGGACTGGGCTCTCTTCTGTTTGTGCGCACGTTCGTTCCTCTCCGGCCTCACGCGCCTCCGCAGCACCTCCCTCCCAGACGGAGAGAGAGAAGCTTCATCTTTTAACATCTTTTTTTTTTTTTTTTGTTCTTTTTTGTGTGTGTTTGTGTTTTCACGGAGCCTCCGTCTCCTCCTGGTTCCTCTCGCATGACGTTTGCGTGGTTTCTGTGAGACGCGCGCGCATCAACTCGTTCGGTTGTCTTTGACATCAGTGTTTTTGCTGCTCGTTCAGGTGGACAGTGTCTGTTTTATTTTTCCGAGTCGTCGACCTGCGCTGACATTTCATTAGATATTTGTCTTATCGTAGGAACCAAGGCTTTTCTAAGGCCTCAACGTAGCGTCGCCCCCCCCCCACCTGCAGAAACAACAGTCTGAGCGTTGTTGACCCTGTGAAGACCGTGTTGATGGCGTGACGGCTTTATTTTAACAACCATTACTTCCTCAGTTACCTCCATTTTTATGGAAACATTTTTTTTTTCTTCATCTTGTCTGGAGGGAAAAAACAAAAATGTAGGTCAGGATAATAAAACTGTTTATGCTTCTGTCGGTAACTGAATATGTTCTTATAAGCACTCCTTGTATGAAAGCATCCATGTTTTTTTTTTTTTTTTTGGTTTTGATTTTTGCGTTGATGTGATTTTGGGGGACGTTAAAGTGCTGCAGCAGAATTTTTTGTTTGGGGGTGGGGGTGTTCTGTTTGGGCCCGCGGTGCAGAGCCAGTGTTCTCATCTGGAACGATTCTTCACACCAACACGGGACTCCTCGTCCAAACAAAGTTTTTATTTTTGTTTCCCTGGGCGTGTACAGTTCCCGGTTCGTGAGACCTGCAACAGAAACGCCGGCCCGGAGGGAGGAAAATGACGACGTCGGCTCACACTCGTAGTTTTTAATCACACACACGAGACAAGAATTTCAAACGGCCTCCGACGTGAACTTGAAATCCGCTTCAGCTCCGTCGCTGCTGTAAGTTGGGGTTTGTTTACTTACAGTTGGAAGATTGTCTCTGGGACGTCGTGAGGGCATTCAGTGATTTTTGTGGACTAACTCTGGTCGGGGTGGAGGACCAGAGGGTTCGGCACGAACGGCAAGCTCTTTCCTGCCTCGTTTGTCCACGCATGATTTAACCAATTTATAATTGAGACAAATCTGCTGTTTCTTGAGTACATCCAGGTGTGTGTGTGTGCGCGTGCGTGTGTGTGCATCGTCTAAAATGAAGAATCTGCAGTGGGAAAACTTTTGGTGTAATTTAAGCTTTCGTTCCTCAGCAGGCAGGTGAAATTGGGGCATTTTATTTTATTATTTCCCCACTATTGTTAGCATGAAAACACAGATGGGTGCTGCTTGTTTCGCCTGTTACTGGTGTAGCTGTACATTTAAACACAGGCTCAAAGAGTCCGTCATCCTTCACGTCCACGTCATTATTGTATGTACCCATGTTAAAAACAAGAAGTAGTGTATTCCAGCAACAAAAAAAACTCAAAGATTGTATTATGTTTCCAGCATTACAGAGGTACCTGGAGTGGTTCAAACTGTTTTTAGCATTTAAAGGTTTTAGTAATGGAGCCATGAAATACACACATGTATGTATATTGGTATGTATCTGAGTTTTGTCGACCCCAACTTACATTCCCACAAACAAATGTTGACATTTTTAGTTCAAGGGAGCAATGTACAAGCAGAGAATTGTCTTATTATAATAAAGTTATACAGAGAAGGCAAAGTTAAATAAACTACTTTTGATTTAATGGAAAATCTCAAGCGCTTGTCTCGTTCTTGGAAGTCTTTATGTAACGTTAGTCTGGTCCTTTAGATGTTTTAGATATTAAACCAGTGAATGGTTCATTAAACCTATACAGTAATATATAGTTAAATGCACCATTATACAGTATTTGCCAATAATTAAAGCCATTTGATTAATGTGGGTTCAAAGCCTTTGTCTTGGGTTTGCTACAGTTCTTCATTGAGCTGTGCTGAGAAATGAGTTTGAATGAGCACATCCTGCAAAATACGTGAAAATATAATTTTTTGTTGGGAAAGTTTGCAATAAAATGAGTCCATAAGGACACAAACTAACTATCCCTGTAATTAAAATATTGTATACCGTAATCTTCCTTATCGACTTTGTTTTCTAACAGTTATTTCTTTAGAGATAGTTTGTATTATAGTTCTTAAAATTTACTTCAATTGACTGCTAAATGTTGGGAAATCCCTTCATATAATTTCAATGTCTTTGAATCTTAAAAATCCTGTTTAATTACTGTATAGGGCTGGATATTTTACCATTTATCTAGTGATTAGCTAGTCTTCACACTTCGCTATTTGTTTAAAAAATATTTTGGTAATTGCTAAATTTAGAAATATTTGTTTTGCTTCATTTACCTTTCAGCTATTGTTCTTCTAGTTTCAGCTCGTGCTTTGTCTTAGCAACCTTTTGCTAATTGTCACTATGAGCTACAGTTTTAGCTTCTAGCTGTCTGTGCTAGTTTTCGCTTTTATTTATTGCTTTGCTCATTTTAGCTTGTTCAGTTTAAGCTTCAAATTTAGGCAGTTTTCAGCTCAGCATTCACACCGTTTTATCAAAATATTCTCTAGTTCACAGTTAGGTTGTAAATATGCTAACTTGGTAAACAAAATAAGTTATTTAGAAAGTGCTATGGTATGTTTTATATTCCTTTTAAGCACATTTAGATTTTACCAGCTCGATATTTATGCGCATGCTCGAAAACAATATTTTGCGATGCATTGTGGTCTAGTTATATTCAAGCTTACCTCCGCTTTTTTAATGTTACATTTACAGACTCGTATTTGTCGTTTGTGTATATTCGTTACTATCACTGACTGTCGTTTGTGTATATTCGTTACTATCACTGACTGTCGCCTTCATAATCGACAAAAAAAACCCGTTAAAAATACGTACAGTATTCCCTAGCTTGATGTTTCATCTTTGCGTTCGTTCACTTTATCAGTGACCGGAAATACGTCAGAATGGGTGCTCGAGTTTACGCATGCGCATTGGTATTCGGGGAAAACAATATAAATAGTCATAGCCGAAAGTTAGCTGTAGGTGGCAGCAGCGAGCCTGAAGCCGCCGGAGGAAAACAGGAAAAACTTGCCGGGGTTATCTCGGAGCCGGTGTCCATCTTATTTACACCTGAGAGATAGTTCGATTGACAGATTTTTCAGGGCTGGATAAAAGTTAAAAATTCGGGTAAGTTAGCCCATGTAAACGTGTATCTGAACTTAGAGGCTGAAACGCAGAGACAGCGGAAGATAAACAGAGAGCGAGCTGGTCCCTGTGACCGGGCCTGTTTTTGACCGTGCCCTGTTAGCAGCTAGCTCAGCAAGCTAACGCTCTGCGTGAATAAGCGCATTCATTATCTGATTTAAAAATACAGATTTGTCATTAGTGATATGAATTAATACAGAACCAGTAACAAACACGTTTCCCGCAAGCTGTTTTTTTTTAAACGCGGTGTTTAATGATTGTTAGTTAGCTTAGCTTTAGCATAGCTATTTAGATGAGGTGATGCAATTTCATATTACCAAACCTGGTCGTGATGTCACGACTATTATACTATCTTTTTTATTGTCCGTTTTAAATAAAAATGTTAATTATTATGTTCAGTAATGTGAAGCTATTTAGTCATCGCGTTTTGCATTCACTTAATGTTGACAAAATGGGAAAAGTTAAAACCTGTACATTGTTTTGGTCACAAGTAATTACAAGAGCTGTATTGTTATATGTATTACATATCACATGAAGCCAAACACGGCTCGTGTAAAGAATTGTTTACAGTTATGTAAATGTGTTTAACTTTAAAACAAAGTTACGTAAACACAGCATTTAAATAGTTTTGTTCATTTCTTTGCTGTAGGTCCTTAGAGATGAGCAGTTCAGAGGAAGTATCGTGGATATCTTGGTTCTGTGGGCTGAGAGGAAATGAATTTTTCTGTGAGGTAAGTCTTCCAAATCTCATCTGTGTTTAAACATTGTTTACTTTCAGGCAGGTTTTAGAGCTGAGTTTTGTAATTTTAACTGCAATCACAGACTCATATACTTTAATCTTAATTCCAGTGTGTGAATCTCTCCAACCACAGGTGGATGAAGACTACATCCAGGACAAGTTCAACCTGACGGGCCTCAATGAGCAGGTTCCTCATTACCGCCAGGCCCTGGACATGATCTTGGACCTTGAACCAGGCACGCTTTTATTTTATTTATTTATTTTTTTCTTCTTTTCCATCCTTTCAGTCGCTCCAAGTGGTTGAACAGACGTGCTGCACTCCTTGGGCCTCATGCATGAAAGAGTGTGCAGCTTTCATATTGACTTTGGAAAGTGTATACATACTAAAACAGTCAGATATATCAAACTGTGTGGCTTCGAGAAGTGTGCACTTTCATACAACAAAATGTGTATACAAACAAACAAATGTGTGGCGGATCCTGATGCACCCCCTGTGCTTTCTTCCCTTTTGATATTTTTTCCTCAGCACAGTTTTGCATCTCTCGCCTGTTGTAAAATCTCTTAAACCTTTGAGGATGTTTGTTTGCTCATCCTCATCCTTTTGGTTTCCATCTTTAGATGAAGAGCTGGAGGACAATCCCAACCAGAGCGATCTGATCGAGCAGGCGGCCGAGATGCTCTACGGCCTCATCCACGCCCGCTACATCCTCACAAACCGAGGAATCGCACAGATGGTAGGCAGCAAAGTCACTGCTTTGTTGCTGCTGCTTGTGAAAGTTATTTTTAATGACTCTTATTAATGCATTGTTTTTATTGCTCTTGTATGATTGATTTAGCACAATCTTAAAAGATACATATCAGTTTTTATTGTGTTACATCTTACTTACAGAATAAACTTAATCTGATGGATGGAGATAAACTCTAAGCCATTTATATTTATCTTTGTTTCTGCACGTTTAGCTGGAAAAGTACCAGCAGGGAGACTTTGGCTATTGTCCTCGTGTTTACTGTGAGAACCAGCCGATGCTTCCTATTGGTGAGAAAGAGATTTTTTTTTTTTTTTTTTTTTTAAGTTGTTGCTGTATTTCTAGTAAAAACCAGCAGTCAGTTCCTGAGTGTGGATGTGGGAAACATCTGTAAAAGGACCATGGACGGACACTTTCAGGTCTAAATGATGTTTTTCTCTCACTTCTTCCCCCTCAGGCCTGTCGGACATCCCAGGAGAGGCCATGGTGAAGCTGTACTGCCCCAAGTGTATGGATGTCTACACGCCCAAGTCCTCCAGACACCACCACACAGATGGAGCCTACTTTGGCACCGGTTTCCCCCACATGCTCTTCATGGTTCACCCGGAGTACAGGCCCAAGAGGCCAGCCAATCAGTTCGTCCCACGGTTCGTACGGCAGCTTTACTTACCAGAACCCACTGTTGAACTTTACTGTGTTAATATTTAGGTGGTTCAAGCGACCATCAGGGGGAGTTTGTGTTCAGAACATTATTTTGGGTCAAGCGACAAGAAAACTCTAAACCGCAGAAACAGAAAATCTGAATTTATATATCATAAATTTATTTCTCAAACCAGTACAGCCAGTTGGTATCAGCTAAACATAACCTTCTTGAGGAAGAAATACGTCACATTTAAAAGGTAAAAGTAAAACTTAAATACTTTTTATTTTAGCTCTGTTTTGAGGAAATGAAAGTTTTCACCTGCCTCAACCGCAGATGCTAAAGTTATGCCATCCACAGATTTAATTTCTTGATCTTTAATCAGTTCAGTTTATTTATGTAGGACCAGTTCACAACAAACATGTCAAGGCACAAAACAAAAACATTCACTTACTTTATAAAATGACAAATAGTAAAAGTTATCTAAAGATGCCAGCAGATTGCGTTCCATCCTGAGCAGCCCGGTGGAGATGGTGGAAAGAAAAACTCCCTTTAAGTGGAAGAAACCTCCACTGATGGCACCAAACAAATACGTTCATATACCGGTACATAAAAATTTAATTAGTAGGTTGACTATGTTTATTTTTGTCATGTGCAAAATCAACACACGGTCAACAATGTAATGGGATGCTGAGGACAAGAAGAACCGGCTTGACTCTCAAAAAAAAAAAAACAAATATCAAAGTATGAAGCAAAAATACTAAAAGCATACTAAAAAAAATACAAAGATACTAAACAATAAATATTAAAACATACTAAAAAATACAAAGATACTAAAAAATAAATATCAAAACATACTAAAAAATACAAAGATACTAAAAAATAAATATTAAAACATGCTAAAAAATACAAAGATACTAAAAAATATCAAAACATACTAAAAAATACAAAGATATTAAAAAATACAAAAAAACGAAGGTGCCAAATCTGAAAAAGAAATACATCTACAGTGTGATTCAGTTAGCAGGAAGGTTCTTTCAACATGGTCCTGTTCTGTTAGCGGCGTGGTCATGTTAGCAGGTCCGGTCCGCAGCTTGGTGGTAATAAAGACCGCAGCAGCTGCCCTCACAGACCGCAGTCCAGAACCGGGTCCGACAGACAGAGAACATCCAAGGTTTCCCCGCGGAACTGAACGGGTCTGTTCGGTCCGTGCAGGCAGATGGAGGCTAGCGTTAGCAGGCCCAGCTAGCAGCTTGATGATGATAACAACCGTAGCAGCTGTCCTCCAGAACCAGGTTCAGCAGACAAAGATCTTCCAAGGTTTTCCCTGCAGAGCCGAACAGGTCCGTAGAGTTCGGTCCGTGCAGGCAGAGGATCATGGAGACGGCTGCCATGACAGGCCTGAGCCTAGGCCCGAGGCTGGAGCGGGGCCAGGAGCTGAACCAGGATGGCAGCGACATACAAAACTCCACGTGTCGCCGTCAAACCCGTACCGTGGCACTGTAGGTGGAAAAAAGTTAAAATAGAAGGAATTAAAAAAGGTCGAAGCGGAGCTGCTACCATTCTGCGGCGCACGTGACGTCAGAGTTGTGGCATTACTTATCTAAGGTAGGGTAGCCTAAACGCTTTGTTCTGATAACTCAAACATTAGTCTGGTCTCAAATCTTAACTTCCTGTTTGACTCTGTTGGGACGTCTGGGACGAGAAGTTGGTCTAAAATTCCCCACGATCTGTCGGGGTGGGGCGACCGCTGCTCCCTGAAAGCAAACTCGCGGTTCTCTTTATGATCCGGAGCCTGATTTTGTTGTTTCAACACACTCGTCCCTCGGATTAGCTTCTGATGTTTGCCGTCTTCCCCCAGGCTCTACGGCTTCAAGATCCACCCCATGGCCTACCAGCTGCAGCTGCAGGCCGCCTCCAGCTTCAAGAGCCCCGTCAAGGCCATCCGCTAGACCACCGGGCCGCGAGGAGGAAGATTCTGAGAGGGGGGGGCCACCTGGATTTCACAGAGCTCTTCAGATGCCCCCTCCCCTCCATGAAGACATTTTGGTTTAGATTAGCGCCTCTGGATATAAATGTAAAGATATAAGTGTGAGCGAGACGTGAAAACACACACACACACACGGTTTACCGTACCAACCTCATCCGTGCCAAAAACAGAGGCTCTCCTCTGTCGGCTCACAACACGAGCGCGCTTCAGGCGCCGCGGCAGATTTTTATATTCAGCTTTGATGGACAGAAAGCTAAAAGTGCGACGTCCGGGTCACGTTTCACTCCCGGCCCTGTGGCCGTTCTGTATTTGGCATCATGTGGTGAAAGGTGGTGGTAAACCCTCCGTCTTCTTCCCCCCCCCCCCCCGTTAGCGCCCAGTGCATGAACGCTTTAGAGCAGCGCTCGCAGAACCCGTTCGCATGCAGCTGGCAGGTATTTACTTATCGCTCTTCAGAAAGAAAAAAATTTTAAAAATCGTCTGACGTATTTTTGAGTCGTTGCACAGAGAAGTTTGTCAAATTTGCCTTAAAGTACTCGGATTGTTTAGAGGAGGCAGAGTAGAAACCAGTAAGATTCACAGCATTGTCAAATAATTGTAATAACTGTGCATGTGTCTGGGCTGA
>JARVGV010000630.1:22626739-22640772 GCA_031762435.1 Hypsolebias longignatus | reverse complement strand
CACAAGGGTAAGGGGGGTTAAGTTTAGGGTTGGAGGTGTCACGATACGTTTAGGAAAAGTGTTACAGCTGAAAAAAAACATAAAAAACACTTCCTGGTTTACTCCGGCGACACGCTGCCTATTATCAGCGATGAAAATGCTGATAATGTGCCTTTACACCTACTAACAGGTAGGTGGGGCTGGGGCAGTTTCACCGCTACATATGTGGATGATAATTACTAATAACGGCCATTTAATGGACTGATAACATCCGAAGCCGCTCGTTGGGAACAGCGGGGGAGGGGTGTGTGACTAATCAGCTTGAAATATAAAAACTCGCGAGATGACATAGAATCGACTAGTTTATTTAACTGTTAGTGCGTTTTTAGTTAACGTTTTTCTTAGTTCATATCTTAGATCTTATTACTGTTCTTCTTTTATATTTTAATACTTTTGTTGGACATAACTGGGACCCTGTGTACACAATTTTGTTCCACCACATGTGGTGTGAATGACAAATATAGAACCTTGAAATTTTAACTTTAAATCTTTTTTTTTTTTTATTTATTTATTTATTTTTTTTTATTTTATTTATTTTTTTTTTTTTTTTTTTTAGGATTCTGAGATTGAGGGAATTTCTATTATAATTTTTTTGGGGGGTGGGTTGTATTGACTTTAATAGAATCCTGAAAATATAAAAGAGAATTTGTAATTAAATTCAGCAAATTAAGGTAGAATTCTAAATTTTAATCCCAAAATACAGATCTGATTTTTTTTTTTTAAACTTCTAATAATACGCTGACAGTAATTTTTCACTGTAATTAAAAAAAAGTAAGAATTGTGACAATAAAACGGCTACAACCATTTCCCTTTGGCACTAATGTGCTTCCATACTTGGTCCGAAGCTCTACCCAGAGTTGTCCCTCTTCACCTGGGCTCGGTAAGATGAACCCATCAGCCTCCACCTGTGTTGGGCTCAAACGGTTCGGCCCGGATGAGCTGATTGGCTGACGGTGACGTGAGGATGGGAGGAGGAGGAGGATAAATGGCACCATGTCCGGAAACCGTTTGGGCAGAGATTGTAACGGTCTGAAACTCTTCTCAGAGCTCTGTGGTGTCGTGTTTTGACCTCCAACATGAAGACGCTTGTGTTTTTGATTGCTGTCGCTTTCTGCTTTGCAGTTGGTAAGAAATTACATTTTCATCTCATCATTCTGAAACTTTTTTTTTCCATATATAAAGAGTTTTAACCAAAAAACTTTTCTAAACCAATCAAAATGGGCATGCATAAAAAAAAAAAAAAAAATCATGTTTATTTTTTTATTTTTAAATGAGCAGAATTTTATTTTATTTTTAAGTGGTATTGAACTTTTTATGTGTTAGGGTTTGTTGTCATGCTGAGTTGGAGAACTGTAAACTGGGTGTGTTCAGTTCAGAAGCAGGAACCTCAAATTAAAACGTGGGTCCTATTATTAAGACAACATTCAGCACTAATCTAAAATTTAAAAAAAAAAAAATGCCTTAGCAAGAATAATGAAGATTTTCTGTTGAATAAAATGATGATAAAACTTTCAAGAACTACATTTAAAACAGCCTTGTGGGTTTTTTTCAGCTTTTGTTTTGAAGGTCCAGAGTTTCTTTTTATAATTTTAGAGTCATATCTGCTATAGATATAAAGTAACTTGTTTTATAAGAAATGTTGCAATAAAATACAATAAGAGCACGACATTGACCACTAGCAGCTTATCCAGAGCAAATCTGGCTGGCATGTTTACTCTTGAGAGGAGAAAAAATGTACAAGTTAAAAAAAAAAAAAAAAAAAAAATTTGAAACGAGAGGAAGTTGGAATCAGATGCTTGTGACCATCTTCCATCTTGGGGCGTTCTATTTTCAGCATAATTTATCAGATTAACTGAATGCATTCATTTACATGAGGTGACTAAAACAGAACAGCTGGAAAAAAAAGTTGGACAAGAAAAACAATTCAGGAGTTGTTTGCAGATAGTTGTGCAGTTTGCATTAAAATAAATTAAATTCAGTTTATTTATATAGCACCAAATCACAACTAAGTTGTCTCAGGACACGTTGCAGGAACATTCACTTGCAGAAAAAAGCCAATTAGTAAAGTTCTCTGGAAGCCAGCAGACAAGTTGAAGCTTGACTTGTTTCGCAGTCTCTCATCCTGAGCAAGCACTGTGGCAACAGTGGAAAGGAAAAACTCCCTTTTTAAAAGGAAGAAACCTCCAACAGAACCAGGCTCAGGATAAGCGGCCATCTGCTTTGACCGGCTGGTTTGAGAGGACAGGAAGGAGAGACAAACGAACACAGAATGGTCGGTCCAGATATAGTTCCAGGTGTAAAAAAAAAAAAAAAAAAAAAAACACAAGGATAGAAACGAATACAGTAATTACAAATACAAAACAGGTTGAGCAGAGTAAGTAAAGACAGTAACAGAGTGAAAAAGTGTGGTCAAAAAACAAAAAATGGATTAAAGAGCATAACTGGTTCAATAAGAACAAGCTGAATAGTGTGTCAGAAGTTAAATACTGTATATAAAATTTAGATTTAATTAGTTTTTGTCTACAAGTGAATTTATACCAACACCGTCTTGTTGGCCAAATTGACCAAATTAGATTTCTTTTAGGAGATGTATATATTTATCTTTTTGTACTGTATATTAAAAAAACAAACAGTAACCTTAGAGCATTTAAGTAAACCATGGTGATTCGCAGCAGACATGACTCAAGATTAGCTGAGTTTAGTTTAGCTACAATCTAATGTCAAAACATTTGACTCTCAAATTACTACCAGGAGCGTAAGAACCTTCTAGTTTGACTTTCAAACTCTGGAAGAAAACAAAAACAACTTCATTCAATTTGAGGCTTTCCTTCTGACGTCTTGACACGAATGCAAACATACGTCGTGTAAAATGAGAAACTTGGACACGCGACATCGTTTTCCTCCAATGCTTTTTGTTTGTTTGCACAAGACTCATTTGCCTGCAGCAAATTAACACCATCACCGATAAAAGCTGAACTTCTAGACCTTTTGTAATTATTTACTTGGCAGTAAAGTACATATTTTAATTTATTGTTTGAATATTAGTTGGCACAAAACCAAGTTAATTGCTAAGTTAATGCCTGGTTCACTACAGCCTGTTTCAGTAGCTAACAAAACTTTAGAATGACTGAAGCTAATGAACCTTGTAGGAATTCAAAACAATGAAATAACTATTTGAAAACTTAGCTAAATGAAACTGCCTAAAAGTAAAAGAATAATTTTAATAGATTGGTCAGTTTAAAGAGTGTGAATTTACCTTAAAGTGACTAAATTGGTCAAAACATGCCAAGTGTTATAAACTAATGATAAAACATTTGTTAATAGCCTGAGGCAATGTCAGCTAAATGTCATAGTTTACACGTTTTAGTTGATTTAGGAAGATGATCAGGTGAAGATGTAGCTTGTTGAAATTCACAGGTGTTCAAATTAGAATTTTAAATGGATGCAGATGCTTTCAATAATCAAACAGAACACAAATAATTTTATTCAGACAAACCCATTTAACCTCGATTTTTAGATTTGCGTAAAAATTGTCCCTTTTTATAGACACCATGTAATGATAACTAATAGCATAAAATCTTCCCAATCTTGTTTTGTTTTTTTTTTAATGGAAGTTTTCTAACTGGTATGTTTTGTTAGAACTAATTATTTTAATTCTAATTCATTTATTTCCCTTTTTTTTTAAATTAACCACAATTCTCTGGTGGCAGATGTAGCGCTGGGAAATCCCCTCGTATAATGTTCAGTCACTGAAGTTCTCATTTGTTAAAATGTAGAGCAGAAATTACCGGTGACATTACTGTAGACCAGCAAAAATCTATTTTTTTTTTTTAAACAAGCACTCTGGTGAACAAAACTAGCTTGTAGTCAAATTTAAACAAACTACAGATCGTTTTAAAGCTTTTAACTTGAGAATTAAAACACAATGATTCAAAAGTGTAAAGATGTTCCCTCCTTTTGCCAGTACGGGTCACATATATAACATTTGGAGAAATGTTTTGGTGAGTTTACCGTCTCAGGCTTGACTTTATTCCGTTATTGCAGCTTTGGGCGAGGCCGGGTGTTTGTGGAACGTTGATGGTTGCAGTTTTTTTCCAGAGGCTTTTTAAAGACTGAATCGCGTCCCAACTTGCCAGCCTGAGAAATTCCTCACGTTGTGAAAGCTGGGTTGTTGGTTTTTTTTTTCCCACATATCAAATTCCACATCCACGGAGTGATTTCAGACTGGGCCGTTTGTTCTCTGCATTGTGTCTGGGGCAGGGGGATTGTTTTGTCCTTGAGAAATCTTCAAACATGTTGCTCAGACCTCCTGTTTCAAACCACACCCTCACTGGTTGTAGTTATATTTACATCTTTTCAGACCTAGGCTGATTATTTTACCCGCAGCTTGTTGTACGCAAGTGTATATTGATCTGTCATGGTCACAAAAGGATTGCTCACAGAAAACTACACACCGAGGCAACAGACCAGCAGTAATGAGCGTGTTTACAAGAAGTGCGTGGAAGAAGAGGATGATTCAGACGGTGGTCGGGTTTATGTCTGAAGTCAACATGTTACAGGAGACTGAGAGGTTTCCCCAAGCACCAGCTGCCGGAAAAATCAACAAAACCTTTTCCCTCCGTGTAGGTGCTGGCTACAGTCAGACCCTTATGCAAGGATTTGTTCGTGAGACGAAACAAAGGGGCAGGAGGAGAGAAATCACTTGGGACTGATTTATTTATTTTTTCTTTGACGTCAAGTTTTATTTGTTGTGTATACAGTAGTCTCTCGTTATCGCAGGGGTTGCGTTCTAGACAGATGGGTAAAAATCCATATATATGTTAAGGCTTTATAAATATGTTGCAATAAACAAATCAATTAATCGCATTATAAATGAAAATTATCAACCTCGTTTTCATTTATCGGCTTTATTGTTTTTTGTGTCTCTTTCTTTCTACTGAAGACACTGGATGACAGAAGGCGCAACTCCGGTTCTCTTCACTGACCCTTCCCTTTCTCTTTAAAATCCATTTTAACCATCCAAAATCGTGCTTTTGTGTCGTTTAAAAGCAGCTAAGCTAAGACGCTAAGCTACGAGTTAAGCTAACAGGCCGGCCTCGGGGGGGGGGGAAAGCTCCGTCTTGTCGAAGCTCCAAAATTCACGGTTGAAACCCGTGCCTTCATGTAAGAAGTTTGTTTTTCTTTGCAAAAAGAAGCTGAGAACTTGTTTACTGATTTTTATTTATTTATTTTTTATTTAAAGCTTTGTGTGACAAATGCTATGGTAAAGAGTTCAAACCACACAGAGCGTCCGCCATTTTGAGAACCAAAAACAAGGAAGGAGAGATGGCCCATGTCACGTCAAGCGACATGCTGCTCCCCGCTCTATCCATCCTTCGGTTCAAACAGTCTTATACTGTCATCCAGTGGTCAAAAAGGGTTTTACACACAAATTATTTCTTCTTAAATTTGACAATTACCAATTATTGTCAAATGTCAATCAATATTATTGTTTATCGCAATAATTTCTGAGACAATTAATCGCCCAGGAAAATTTGTTATTGTGACAGGCCTATTTATAAACCCTTCCCACACTCTTGCAATGTTCTAAACTCTCTAAAAGAGAGCAGACAGACTTATGCAATAGTTACTGAGCCAGTCAGTGCTCAGTATACAGAGCACAATGTTCTGGTTGGTCGCCTTCCATCAGTCAGCCAATTGTGTCATGCACCTTGAAAACCTGCGAAACAGTGAGTCCACAAAAGTCGAACTGCGAAGTACCAAGGAACTACTGTGGTCCTTACTACCACGGTCTATGACCTCCTTATTCGACTAAAAACTATTGGAAATTATTCATAAATTTTATGTTTTACCTTTGCTTCATGTTTTCAACAATTGATCTATTGTAACTACCAGAAGTAGCTATGACCAATTGGGCATGCCCACTGGTATCTGTAAAAAATGCGTTGGCAGATAAATTAAAGCTATAAAGTCTGTCAAAATACTGTAATAGCTGTAAACCACCAAATTATCGGTACTGTAATTTTCCAGTTGAATTTTCATACTACACCGTGAACTGATTGGAGTTAATGTAGCTCTAAGTAATCTGGATTTTCGTAAACTTTGTTTGAAAACAAACATTAGTGAAACAGATGGATTAAGTAACTTGCAGAGTTGTAATTTAGTAGAAGTCCATACTTGTTTAAAGAATTACAACACAGTATTGGTAAATTAAACTGAATGAGACGTTTCATCAAAAGAAGCATGGTTTTAATGATATTTGCCTACACAGTGGCTTTTAAATTAAATTAAATAATGAAATGCATTTTTTTAAACTTCCTTATGTACACAGAGCAAATATTTAAACAGCTCAACACGACAAACGTCCGCAACATTTATTTAAACTCCTGTTTTAGGTTATACATTAAATCCAACCGTACGGTATTTTGGAAATCTTTTGCGCAGTTGCCTCGTTACATTTTATTCTGTAAATTCATTCTGACTTGAATTTGTGCTTCACTTCAGCTTCCCGTGCAACTTTCCCGTACTTCACCAAATGACTCACTCCTGTTAGTCTTCTCTTGGCTGAATGTGGGAACAAACTGTAAATTCACAGCCCTTTTTTTTTTTTTTTTTTTTTTAAATGCTGACTCATTATTAGATTTTGAGCTTAAGGAAGGACCTTGTTTTTCTAATTCCTTCTGAGAGTCACACGGGCGCACCTCTGAGTCATTGACAGAAATGCTCACATTTAAAACGCCATTTGTTTCAACTGGAAACAAAATTTTGTCAACCTCTGGCAACACCAGTGTCCTGGAGGTGAAATAGGATACTGTCGTCTGCTACGCTAAAACACCAACTTAGGCAAACATCAACTGGGCAATTTGAATGCAGGTATTTTGATTTTAAACAGTGTGAAGCAGAACGGCCTCTAGCTGGAAAGCAGCCCTCATTAATACACGTGCATGTCCTGCTGTCATTCTACTGGCATAAATCATTAGGGAAAAAAAGGTTTCCCAAGTTATAGAGGACTTAACTTGGATAGGTAGAATTTTATGAATTTATTTCTTTTGTTTGTCTGAGGAGTAAAATTAAACATGTGAAGGTTTCAGTTTTAGTGATGCAGCAGTAGAGGGCAGTATAAGACTATCAGTACTCAATGTGTGCCACACCTTACAGGTGAAAACTGAAACATGTCAAAACAACAAACTGTGTTAACATTTACTGTAAAAACTAAGTACGGGTATTTTATTAAATGTAATGTAAGATGGAACTGTAAGTAACTGTACTTTTTGCTTATTTGTAGTTCCATTATTTTCCATTTAGTGTTTTTATCTAACATTACCCATCCACTTACACATTTTCTTTACCCGCTTTTCCGTGTCGGCTCTCAGGAGCCTGGTACCACAGTCTGGACAAGTCCATCAAGACAAATGTCCACTCACATTCTCTGTCACGCTGTTTGACAGTTTAGTTACAAATTAACATGCGTGTTTTTGGACTGTGAGAGGAACCCGGAGAAAACCCACGCATGCACAGGAACATGTACGTTCCACACTGAAGGGCCCAAGCTGGATTTGAACCTTCGACTTTCTTGATGTGTGGCGACAGTTCTAACCGCTTATCTGCTGTGCTGCTTGTAGTAATAAATAATTAAACGTTTCAAATGCTCAGTGCTAACTGGAAAACAAAGTCTGGTTGTCTAAAGAGGTTTTATTGAACTTTATTTATAAACGGAATACAAATTGATTTTTTTTTTTTAATAAAAGTGAAGTTTGATGATTATTAGCAGCATGTGAATAATACATCTGTATTGTATGGAGTAGGTTTAAGGCCACAGTGGAGGGGAGTCTGAATACTGAAGAAAAACAAAATCACCATGGCACCATAGAAGAGCTAAAAGTTTGTGTAATGCTAACGTCACACATTAACCCGTACAGTGACAAAAGTTGTTTTTGCAGAGACTCTTCCTTAAAATTTAGAAAAGTTTTTATAAGTAATGCTGAGTAAATGCAAATACAATAAGGATTAAATGTCATAGAATAAAATTGCTCAGAGACGATTAACTGCGAGGAAATTGGTTTACGCAACAGATCTTCATATAGTGATCATCGTGTACCTTTTCTCATACATAAAGAGAGGCTGGTATGCGACGTCATATACAGTATTGGGTTTTTGCACCATAACCCCCGTAAAAAATAAATAAATAAATACATTATGGTGCTACATCATATGATCATGGTAGAAAAGGTAAACGATTTGGAGAACTGAGACAACAGATTTACTCAGGTTTACATGACAGATATCACAAACATGCAGAGCAGCGACTTTTGCGCCGCTCGTCCTGGAATGCGAGACGCTGACAGCAAAGAGGAACTCTTATCTGATTTCCATACGAACGTACTGTTTTTCTAAAAACCTGTGACAAAAAAAGTGACTAAACTTTTGTTGAGACACATCTGCAGGAAAGAACCAGCATCATTTTTGTTACTGGTTCAATGTGATTTTTTTTTAATTTTTATTTTTTTTACCTTGCATCATGTGCTTTGTGCTCGGGCAGAATGGCTCACTGTTGTTGAGGATCTGGTCTGACAGGATTTCAGAGAACAGCACTGAAGGATGAATGCCACCTCGTCTGGCAACATTGCAGAAGCTTGACAGGAATTAGGCGTGGCAGCACCTAGAAGGAACTCCGCACTTTGAGATTTTTTTTTTTTAACTTGACTTAGTTGGCTATAAATTTTTTTTAATTATACGAATAAATTATGAAAAATCTAATCAAAAAATCATTCAAACAAAAGATTAGAGCCTTAAAGCCAGAATGAAAAAGCATAAACTTGATTGTAGGATCTGGAAAAGAATAAAAGAAAGTGAGGCAAAAATTTTAACCAAAGTTAAGCAATTGAAGTTAAATCTATTCTGTTCACTGCTGGTTATTTTTCTTCAACAAAATGTATTTCAGTTGTGTCTATATGAAGCTTGTATTAGTCGGAGCAGCTGGTTAAATGCAAGGCCTGTCACCTGAGAGGGTGTAACCGAAACTATGCAGGTCAGGGTGCGGCGCTGCTGGCTCTAAAAGCATAGGCTTGCTTTGATTTTTAAAGTTTTTAAATTAGTTATCCGAGAAAATAAGGTTATATCAGCTGCCAGACATGATGATTTGTTTTATTAAAATGCTACATTTCAAAAATAAATTGTACTTTAAAAATCACCATTAATTTTTTTTAAGTGTTTTGAACACTGATCAGAAACCAACTGGAAAAGTAGCAACTGCAGATAAAAGGCCTGATGGAGACATATTTCCAACTTGTCTAAAGTCAAAGTTGCTTAAACACGAGTCAAATGAGGAAAAGAAGTAAAGAATAAGTCTGTTAACATTATATCATTGTCATTAGGTCACCCTTCAAGTAATCCTTTCACAAAAAATATATACAGTATATCTTAAACAACTTGGTTATCAACGTGTAAAGTTTTGAGACATGGATCCTCTGTTACAGTCATTCAGAATTTTAATACGTTTTTCAAACTTATCTGTTTAAAAGCCAATTGTTCCTCTTACATGAGTACCTTTTTAGATTTTTTTTTATTTATTTATTTTTATTTTTTTACTCCAATGAACCAAGCGAACTGAGTATTTAATCTTGGAATTTAGAAGTATACCAGTCATTTGTCAATATTTTTAATCTATTTTTATGTGTTTTTATACTGGTGAATTTTTAAGGCATTATTTTTCTATGTAGGAATAAAATCTAGATAAGTTTATAATATATGAAACATAGGAAGCAAATAACTATATAAAAATGTTAATCTTACATTATTTTAACTTAATGTGGGAAAATTGTGGCTTTACAAAGTTAAATTTGATCAGTACGATTAAATCAAACCTTTAAAAGGTGAACATTTCATTTATTCTGGATTATTGAGCATGCATCAGGATACTGTATTTCATTTATTGTTGCCTGTCTGGTGCTTTTTTCCAGGGCTGTGATTTCCTGGTTGGGGAAATTCTGGGTCAGCTGACAATTAATTTCTCAGAAGCCTGTTGATGTCACAGTTTTTATTTTTAGTAAACATGTTTTTTTTTGTTTTTTTTTTAATTTAAATTGTGTTGGGGAATTTCGATCAGATTTTAGTCACTAATAACTGGATTTGTCACACACTACCAGTCACACAGTTTTTTTTTCTTTACGTTTTAACTAAACTAAAAGGTTAAAATAAAGAACATTCCGTCGCTTTGTTTGGGATTGACGTCGGTACTTTTCATAACAGCAGTCACAAGGAACTGGCTTTGAAACTGGAGCAACTGGTTTTTATGAGGAGTTTCAGGCCAAGTCACACACACACGCCGCAGGGTTTCAGTCTCAATGTCTGTTCTTTGGTTTGGTGTGAACATTGCAATTAACAGCAGTGAATTCTGTGAAGGATGACTGGACGTGGCAACACATGGGTTCAGAATAAAACAAGATTTAATTCAAGCACACAGGCTTGTGATTGTGTTTATTTCTGGTAATTATGTTGCAAAGCTGATAACATGAACTAATTATGTAATGTGTACTTTTTTTTTTTTTTTTTTACTTGGTTACACTTAACATACCTTCACTGATGTTTGCTGACCGAAATTCAGCTGCTGACAACTAAAACATGTTGTCAATCATATAGGGATGCATTCAAGCTTCACAATTTAACTCATTTTTATAATTTCTCTCCCGATCCAGTACTTTAGACGCAATTTTCTCCCGATCCAGTACTTTAGACGCAATTTTCTCCCGATCCAGTACTTTAGATGCAATTTTTCTCTTGATCCAGTACTTTAGATGCAATTTTCTCCCGATCCAGTACTTTAGATGCAATTTTTCTCTCGATCCAGTACTTTAGATACAAAATTCTCTCTTGATCCGGTCATCTGGATTAAAGGAAAAATGACATGAGATTAGTGATTTATTTTCTTTAAAAGGACATCAAATAAATCAAACTTTTTTTTTAGATGGATTGTTATGTATCTTTATTTATTTATTTATTTATTTTTAGTTCCTGATTATAATACCATAATTCTTTATGTAAGGTGTTTTTTTTAAATATGTAAAATCTTGTATTCAAAAATTTAAATTTATGAAGTCCGGTTCAATTTGCAACTCCAAATTGCATTGTCATTGCCTAGTTGCATAAACCAGTTTACTGTAAGCAACCAGTTAAAAAAAAAAAAAAAAAAAAAACCTTTACGCTTACTGATAAAATATCTAAGAATGTAAAGTTGTAGATTAAAACTAATTTAATTGGTATCAATGTGGAGTTTTTATGGTGAAAAAGAAACCATCACTTTCAAGATTTGGGGATTGTAAAGATATAAAAATGTTAACAGAAATTGCAACAACACATCTTTGTATTTACTCACTAATATATTACTGTAACCTATTGTATATTTGAGGACAAAAAAATAATAGCAGTATTAAAACAAAGGTTGTTTTTTTTTGCCTATAACATGTTTAATATGTAAAACATTTTGTGAAAATACCTTTTTTGACATTCATCTGCATTATTCAACTTTGCTTAAAGCTTATTTAGCTGCAGAAGTTAAGGCAGTTTTTAAATTTTATTCATTCTTCATTCTTTTTCCATGTGTCAGTTACAGTTCAAGACTAAAATTATTGTAAATTGCACTGAATACACACATTAATAAAGCTTTCATAGTTTGTATATATGTTACACAAGCCCAATTATAGTTTCTTTTCATACTCAAAACTTATACCGGGGAAAAATCATACAGTGAACTTGTCCCTGAGCTGCATTCCTCTTCAGAGATCAAAAATTAAACTTTACTGGAAGACACCTGACCATGTTTACTGTCAGCATATCAGATTATATCAGTTTTGTTGCACTGAAATGAATAGATTGGTATGCTCAAATTATTTTGATATAAAACAATAAAGTTAAAGCACCTTGTCTTAAAAAAAAACGACGTTTCCTGCTTGGTCTGTAAGAGACCTGTGCAACTTTTGAATGTTTCTGTGGTCGTGCAGCATTTAACATGCAAAGTCTCAGCGCTAATGAACATCCTGAGTTGATGCAAAGCTTTTAGAGCCATTTGTCAAGATTAGTAAATCTACTGTGGCGACAAGACAAGTAGCTTGATTTAACACAGGTTAATATTATTTTCAGACTGCCACGCTACTTGGTTGTTTTTGGAAGTTAATCACATCCGTTAGCTCAGGTTGTATTTTTGTAAAACTCAAAAGCCTATTCTTTTTTTAATGGTTTTAACACAGTGTACACATCATAACCTCGACTTTACATAAACAAAGCTTCATTTTGAGGAAGTTATTCCATGACAAACGGGACAAAAGCTTCTGTGGAGTACACCAACAGGAATAGTGTACAGTGTAAAGAAGGTGTTTCTATAAGCATGTGTGTGTTTTTATGAATGATTGATGTGACCATGTTGGAAATAAATATGCAAGTAACATGCTCAAGCGTCAGTAAATGCTAGTCCGCATTAGCAACGTCTATCACCACAAGCTTTGTTTTAATATTTCATTTTTAACGCTCCATTTAAAGCGTTTGAATTGATAGCGAATGCTGAAACAGTTTTTCAGCTCATCCTCCACTCTAGTAGAATTTGATTAGATCCCAGCTGCTCAAACTGAAAGAAATTTTTTCTTTTCATTTTGTAACTGAATTTCTTCTTGCGTTTTAATTGTCCGTTTCCATTTTGCCTTCTTTTCTCCACATCCCCTATCCTCCTTTTCTTTCTCAACCTAACAGGTCAAACTCTGAAGTGCTACCAATGCCAAATTGGCTTTTGGGACCTGTGCCTTACCAAACAAGTCACATGCCAAGATGGAGAACAATGCTTCAGCGGTGACGGGAAAGCAGGTGAGATGTTCACCTTAAAACAATAGTTGTATCTAATGACAATCTCTTCAACAATTTTTTTTTTGACATCAGCTTTTAAAAAAAACTCCCCCTCCCTGACAGCATTCCTGACGCGCACCGTCCTTAAGCCGAGCGGGAGAATCAAACGTTTTGTCGGCAAACGCAAAAGCATGTTTATTAAACCGTATAGTGACTGAACGATTTTAAGTTCAGAGAAACTGAGTCGCTAAAAAAAAATCTTGTATTTTGTGGTCAGTTAATCTGATGATCACCAATAAACTTTATATAAAACTGTTACAAAACCTAAGTCAAACACTTATATAAGTAGTAGTGCTCGTAAACTCACATTAACTGCTTGACAACTTCCTCCTACGTATGTAACCTCGGGAGTATTTATTTATTAACCGATTATTAAATTAAGCCAAAGTAGCTGATAAAATACCTGATTTTAGTGATTAAATTTTTATGCGGCCAACACAGTTTGTACATCACTGCAATCTCCAAATTCATCAGGGTTTCATTAGAAAACAAACCTTTCGTGCCTTTTGTTTACAAATTCTTCGGGTAGAATTCGGAACGTCTTGGCGCTCGCCACCGCCCGAGCTGCTCGCCGCTTCTCGTAAGAAGAGAGAAGAACTTAATTCCATCTTGCATCTGATTTTATTGTTGGCGACAAAACATCACTCGTTTATTACATATTGTGTGATAAATGCTTGGTAGTGAATAATGCATATTTGGTGGTTATTTCTATTTTAGATGATGCACTAATACATACCTTTTAAAAAAAAAAAAAAAAAAAAAAAATTGTGTTCTTTGACAGCTATTTTAATGTAACTCACGTTTATCGACTGATCAAGGTATGGATGGATGGATAGATGGATGCTTTATTGTCCCCAAGGGGAAATTTGTCTTGGACATTGTGCGCTAACAAAGCTTCTTCCATAATTAAATACAGGTAGTCCCCGACTTATGAACGGGTTCCAGACCTAAGGACCGTTCGCAACTCGATTCTGCCGTAAGTCGGAGCCGAACGCACGTGGCGCCGTATGTCCGCATTTAGAGCCGTAAATCGAACCCGGAAGTAAAACCGCGATCGAAAACGTCTTTTTAAACACGTTTTTTCAATGTAAAACAACTTCGAACGG
>JARVGV010000630.1:22558538-22575149 GCA_031762435.1 Hypsolebias longignatus | reverse complement strand
TGGATGCAGTTAGAGAGGACATGGAGGTAGTTGGAGTGAGGACAGAGGATGCAGAGGACAGAGTTAGGTGGAGGAGGATGACTCGCTGTGGTGACCCCTGAAAAGGGAACAGCCGAAAGAAGCAGAAGAAGGTGGAATGGTGGTGCACAGGTTAGAGAAGGCAAACCTGTGAGGTCACTGGGTCAATCCCTCAGACTGACATAAAAATGTGTGTGTGAGGGAAAGGTGAAGTGAGCCCCACACCTGCCTCAACCCTCATTTACCTTACCATAGACCCTTGAGCAAGACCCATCATCTGCTCAACATCTGCTCCCCCGGGTGCCCAATGGCAGCTCTCTGCTCCACACAGAGGGCTGTGGTGGCTCGGTGCTCTGTGGTTGCATCAGGGCATCTGTGGACCCCTGAAGAAGGGAGCAGTCAAAATTAAAATAAAAAAAAAAGCAGCAAACGTGAGTACTGTATTTAGTTTTTGACCATAGTTCATACAAATATATAAAAATATTAAAACAAAACATTGAAAATAACATATTTTGACAGCTTCTGCACAAATGCTCAGAATAATGTATATGATGAGGATCACCCACAGCTACTACCAAACCAAATCATAGCTCAATATAAAATTGGCAGCCTTTTTTGTTTTTTCTAAGCTAAGGTGAATTGTGGCGGCCATCTTGGAATAGTTAATCAGTTGTACTGTATTTGCTCACAAATAGATTTACTTATCGCCCAGCAGAAGATATTTTGTTAACACACTCACACAGAGGGGCTAAAAACATAATTGCGGGCGTTTCGGGTGATAAACAGAGACTTCGCTGCTTTGCTGACGTGCTACATTAATCCTCCATGACTTCTTCTTCGCCTCTCTCCTCAGGCTCAGCTCGTCACGCGACACCCGGAAATGGAGGCGCTGCTGCTGCTATGACGATGATATAGATGAGGATGATGATGATGATAGTGTAGCGGCAGCTGAACCGAGAGGAGAGAAACCCAGCGGCAAAAAAATAACAAATAAATAAAACCAGCTTTCAGCGCTGTAAGGTTAGAGCCTCTAAGTACTTAAAAGTTATTCTTATTTAAACTTTTCGAGGCGTTTCCGGTGCTTGAACGTTTCAGTCAGTAGAAGTTTGTAGCGGAAGATGCGCGCGCCGCTCCTACCAGTTAGCTTCTCGTTTCTTACATTTTAACAGTTTTTACCCCTCACTTCGTTGTATCTTTCTTCCCCTGCAAAGTTTTTTTGTGTGTGTGTGTGTGTGTGTGTGTGTGTGTGTGAAGATGAGCGACATGGATCAGATCAGGATGGAACTTTTCGTGAAGGTAAGATGAACAGAAAACAATCCAGAAAGAAATCTTGACGCAAACTTTCAATCAATCAATGTTACATGACTCACCGGGCTTATAAACCTCTGTAATCTAATTAAATGCACATTAAGACAACGCGCAGCCGACTTTAATCTATATTTAGTCAACTATCCTGGCAGTTTAATCCCATTTTCTCAGAGCCAAAAACACACGCTGCTGTGTGAAGTATGTAGAATGAGCCCTGTGTGAACATGTGAGCCTCCCTTCACTTCTTTCCCTTGTCTTTTTAGGCGTGAAAGATGCTGTTGTAACTTCTGTACAACCATACTTCCAGAGCCGTTCTCTGAACTTTAGTTTCCCACAGAATGGAGGTTGAAATGAGTCAGATTAGTACAAAAAGTGGCTTGTTTGACGTACAGTTATGATGCAATTGAAAACACAATTGTTTAAAGCAACACAAAGTCTGATTTAGAAACACTGCACATTCTTGTTTTTAATCAGCAGGCATAAAGCGATAATGTTTTCTTTTGCTCGTGTCTGTATCTTTAACTGCTTCTCCTTTCCAAAATCATGGGCAGCTGGTTCCTATATCCAGAGGTGGTGTACAGCCTGGACAGGTCACAAGTCCATCACAGGGACATATTAGAGACAAACAAGACAACCACTCACACCAAGGGGCAAATTAGAGGAACTAAATGACCTAATAGGCATGTTTGGGTCTGTGGGAGGAAATCGGAGTACCTGGAAAAAACCCACGTGTCCAGGCAGGATGGAGTGGATGGAGAAAAGTTTCAGGAGTGATTTGTGACAAGAGTGTCAACAAAGGTCAAAGGAAAAGTTTATAAGACAGTGGTGAGACCAGCTATGTTGTATGGTCTGGAGACAGTGACATGGACAAAAAGACAGGAGAAAGAACTGGAAGTAGCAGAAATGAAGATGTTGAGGTTCTTCTTAGGAGTGACAAGGTTGGATAATATTAGGAATGAGATCATCAGAGGTACAGCACATGTTGAACAACTGGGAGATAAAGTTATGAGGCCAGACTGAGATGGTTTGGACATGTCCAGAGGAGGGACAGTGGGTGTGTTGGTAGACGGATGTTAGAAATGCAGCTGCCAGGAAAAAGACAAAGAACAGATAGTACAGTATATGGATGTAGTTAGAGAGGACATGGAGGTAGTTGGAGTAAGATGGAGGAGAATAACTCGCTGTAGTGAGATCGCTGAAGAGGGAAAAGCTGAAAGAAGAAGAAGAATTGCAACCCCAGGTTGGGAGGGGATCCTTTCAACCACAGCACAGCTATGCTGCAAAATATCTCGTAAACCACCAATCACATTTTAATGTAGCTCTCAAAAAGCAGGTTGTTTAACTTTTGGAGCAAACCCAATTCAAGATGGGGCCATGTCCAAGCGACTTTAAAACATATTGCTCTATTTCACTCTGTTTACATATACTGAGCTAAAACAGTGTGGTAGCAGCTGAGAGTCATTCCCAACGTATACTCTAAGCATCACATCTGGCGATATTGCACACAATCACACTAGATTTTTTTTTTCTTCTTCTTTCGGCTGCTCCCTTCTTCAGGGGTCGCCACAGCAAACTAAGTCGCATGAAGACTCAGCAGTTGTTTTTACGCCGGATGCCCTTCCTGACGCAAACGCAGACCACCGAGCTACCACAGCCCTCTGTGGAGCAGAGAGCTGCTATCTAGGGCACCCGGAGGAGCAGGTGGTGGGGGTTAAGGGCCTTGCTCAAGGGCCCAGAGTGGAGCAAATGAGAGTGGAGGCAGGTGTGGATGCTTCACCTATCCCACCCACATTTTGATGTTGGCTGTATCGGGAGTTGAACCGGCAATTTTTTGATCACAGGCCCACCCTCTCTAACCTCTGCTCCTATTTCTTCAACATAACGTAACCAAAACAACCAGAACTCTGTCATTTCCCATCAGTGGATGACCTCAGTCTGAACCTCTGCCATGAAAGGCAGCAGGTCCTTCAAGGAAAGCTAGGCCGTTAAATATTCAAGTATGTTTTCAAAAACTGTACGAAATTAGTCATGCAACCATTCCAAGGTCATTCATAAGAATTGGTTTTACTAAACCAAGCACAGAAAACTTGTTTACAAACCAAAATAATGAGCAGAGCTTTAAAAGAAGTTTATGTATTTATTACATTTTCTGTGTCAGTAAATAAGTTTTGAGCTCTGAAGCTTTTCAGTGACTCAATGATCTGAAAACGTATTTGTGAAGAGATTTAGTAAAACGGGTTCTGTTTGTTTGTTTGTTTATTTCACGGAGGAGCGGCATTTCTTGAAGTAATGCACACATCACCTGGCATGCCAAAGTTTTTAATTTAGTTTCTGACGCTGTGGATTTGTTAGCGCTCAGTTTGTTGGGAATGTCTTTCAGCTACTGTTACAGAATTGTCTTAGTCGTTGCCATTTTTGTGTTCGCTAAGGTTGATCAGCTGTGGCGGCCATCTTGACTTAGCGTGACTCTATAAATTAATCAGTCTTGGATGCATGTTGAATTATTTCTTTGTCTTTTATGGTGATTTTATGAAAAGGAAAATGCAAAATTAAAATGTTGACAGCAGAAACTTGCACAGTGTTCCTTAACATTGTTTAAATAGGCAGGATTTGACGCTTTTGAATATAATTTATCGTCTGCTCCTCCTATCCAGAGCTCAGTCCTGTATGGGTTGTTTCTGTTTCCATTTGAGGAAACATTTTCTCTCATTCTGTGTAAAACACACAGCTGTTGTTACTCCTGTAATTATGGCTGGTTCTTTGAAAGCAGGCAGAGATGGCGTTATGTGGCTTTGTTTTGGTCAGTGTGATTGCGTAAATGTCTGAGTCTCATTTCTGAGTGAAAAGGACCTACATGTCTAGAAATCTTTTCAAGCCCCTGGGATATCCCAAGAACCATGTGTGAGAAACACAATTCGTGTTCAAGAGAGTCCAGAGTCGACCCTGGAGCCTCCGTCCAGCTGGAGGTGTCGTCACGGTTTTTCTTATTTTGAGTCTGCAGCGTTTTCCATGATTCAGCTGTTTCTCCTCTAACTTGTGCAGCGTGTGTAGCAGCAGCCTGCCAGAGGACACGTAGGATCTGAGTTCATTGAAGCCTCGGACTCGTAAGTCCTGATTAGTGCCAGGACTCAGATCAGTAACCAACCAGCTCTGATGTGTTGATGTTACAGAGATCACCCAAAGTTCGTGACTATCGAGGAGTTTAGGGCCTTAGGCCAACCAGTAAATCCAGAGCTTTTCTTGATAGCTCAGTTTATTTGATACCATTAGCAGTTCAGATTCTGCAGAAGCCTCACCCAACATGCTAGTAATTCTTTTGTGTCAATTAATAAGATGGAATACTTTGAAGTCTGTCATGTACCTGAAATAGATGTGGCACTTGCACCTAAAAGGAGCAGTTCTGCTGTTTCCTTAAAGACAAATCAAGGTCAAGATCCACATTCCAGCTGTGTCACATAACAATACCAGAAAAACAACATAATCACAGAGAGTTCAAGTTTCCTGCTGGAAGGCTCCTCACCTTTACATCCTGCTCACAACAACGATCACAAACATGAGCAGAAACAAAACCCTTTGTGAAAACTGAGTCCTGCAGGAGACCTGGTACCAGACCAGGTGCAGCCTAAAAGGGGATTAGATCTTCAACTTAAATATCCGGGGCTTTGGTGTAATATAGGCTAAACTTTGATGTGGTTGTTGCTAACAACAGCACATTCTTTGTGGGGTTGGGGGGTTCCTCACAGGCAGGAAGTGACGGTCAGGTCATCGGCAACTGTCCGTTCTCTCAGCGTCTCTTCATGGTTCTGTGGCTGAAAGGAGTCGTCTTCGACGTCACCACGGTGGACATGAAGAGGTGCGTGTGTTGTTATTATTGTTGTTTTTTTTCTCTTGCAGCCCCTGTAGCCATTAAGATTTTAGTTCAGGATATTTTAGCTGCAAAACAGTCATTTTGTTTTTGTCTTGCTTCATTTAATCCTTCTTCTTCTTCTTCTTCTTCTTCTTCTTTTGTTGTTGTTGCAGGAAACCAGATATCTTGAAGGACCTGGCACCGGGTGCTCAGCCTCCTTTCCTGCTGTGCGGCGGCGAGGTGAAAACCGACACCAACAAGATCGAGGAGTTCCTGGAGGACAATCTCTGCCCTCCCAAGTAATCGCACCATTCATCATAGCCAAACCCATTTGGAGCTGAACAAGCATTTTATGAGATGCTCCGGTTTAAGATGGATGTTTTGTCTTTTACGTTTTGGTAGAGCAAACGGTTGGCATGGTTACCACAGTTTGTGTCACTCCATAACAATCTAGGCTTTGTACGGTTTCTTTTTGTTGATGCGAGTTTCTGTTTGGTGTGTCATCAGTCGTCCGTTTGTCCCTCAGGTGTCCACGTCTGGCTGCTCGTAATCCAGAGTCCAACACAGCCGGGGTGGACATCTTCTCCAAGTTCTCTGCCTACATCAAGAACTCCAACCCTCAGGCAAATCAAAGTCAGTTGTCAGAAATATTAATTATATTAACGATGAGGAAAAAAACGTTGTTTTTTTATGTTTAAAACAACGTGGATGCTGAATCAGCATTCATGTTGTTTTCCTGGGGGGGGGGTGGGGGTCTGCACGTTTTTTTGCAATCAAACTTTGTGCTGATGTAACTGTTTACATCAAAACATGCAGCTCATTTAGCAGAGGTGCCTGTTTTTTTTTTTTTTTTTTTTTTTACTTTTATGCTTTTCAAATTTTAAATTATTTGCATTTATTTTCCCCAAGGGCTGGGCGATATGAACCAAAATTAATATCTCGCTATTTTATGATAAATTGCGATATATTATGTATATATCAATATATTTTTCTTTCCATAAAGTAATAACAAAAATATATTTCTGAATCAAAGCTTTGTCCCAGTTGTCACACAGACACATTTATTAACAAACAGCTGTAACTCCACAAAATAAATGTCTAAAAAATAAACTATTTACATACATTAGTTTATTTTTTAGACATTTATTTACATATAATAAATAATAATCCTCTTCAGCTGAGGGCAGCTGTTGATGTTAGAGCAGTCTCCTCCAATGGGAGAGCTGGGGGTTTGATTCCACCAGTAGTCACATGCTGAAGTGTCTCTGAGCAAGACACTGAACCCCTCATTGCCTCTGATGTGTGTCCCATCGGTGTATGAATGTGATAAAGTACTAATTAATCCTTGTACAGATCTAGTAGAGTGCTGTATGAATGGGTAAATGAGGCACAGATTGTGTTGTAAAGATCTTTGAGTGTCTGGATAAGACAGAAAGGTGCCTTCACGTTAGCCAGCGTGTTTGTGAACTGCAGTAAAGTGAGCCGCCACTCGGAGCTGTGAAGCAGCAGCTCCGAGTGTTTTTACAGCCTGCTTCCTTAAAATAAACCACGGGTCAGAGCTCATTTAGCCGTGATTTATGAGAGGAGCAGAAGAGGTAGCCACATTAATAAATCAGCAGTTTATCGTATCGCTAAAGACATGGTCAGTCTCAGCTGTGGGAAAAAACGGTTAAAGCGTTAGCCATCTTGTTAGCCGCTAAGGACCGTGTCTTTAGCGATATGATTGCTAATTTATTAATGTCACCATCTCCTCTGCTCCTCTCATAGAGCTCAGCATTTTCTGCCCCTCACCTGACGATCTAAATCCAAACTAGCTCTGAAAGAACATTAGTTTTTTTTTTTTATTTCCTCAACAGCTAATTTTCTCTTCATATCTGCTGTGTTGTTATGCTAAACGTCTTCTCCTGCAGACGCAGGAAGAAGGGGAGTGTGGCTGAGGGGCTGGGTTTGTGTTCAGTGAGGGAGAAGGAGGAGGGGGGGCAGTGGGAGAAAGAAGACAGCAGGAGGATTTTCAAGTATAAAACTATATTGTTTATATTGAGATAGTCAACTTATATCGCAAAAAAAATTATCTCGATATTTAAAAAAAAAAAATCGAGATATCGCCCAGCCATATTTTCCCCAAAATGTCACCATAAAATGTATCAGTCTTTTAAAGTCTTTTAAAAACATTTCTCTTCAAAATCTGCTTTAGGATGCTTTCTGTGTTTCTGTTTTCTTATGCTGCTCAGTGTTACTTTAAGTGGCTGTTTTTAGCTTTTAGCTGTAGGCTTTTGCTACTTTTCAATTTTAGGCAGGACTTTGATATTTTTAGCTCACATTTTTCTACTTTTAGCTTTTAGTTAGTGTTTTGATGTTTTTGATCAATGTTTTTGATTCACTGCTCCAGATTATCCAGGACAGAACCTTGTAGGAGCAGAGTTGTCATTTTTAGCTTGCCTTTTTCTACTCGTAGCTTTTAGGTAGCGTTTACCTTTTTTTTTTTTTTTTCCCCAGCATTAATGCATTTATACAAAGAAAAATTTTTCTCTGGTTCCACATAATTATTATATTTATTAAGTGTTTTCTGCTGCTGAGCTCCTTCAGTTTGTTCTCAGATGAACAGAGCCGACAGGAACAGGAAGCATCTGTTGATAACGTTACAGTCTGGTTTTCTGCTTCACCGCCAACAGCTCGCCTTCTGCTTCTGTGCCCTAAATTTGTGTTTGCACGTGTGCTCAGATCTTGAGAAAGGCCTGCTGAAGGCTCTGAAGAAGTTAGACGACTACCTCGGCACCCCACTTCCTGACGAGATAGACGCGAATAGCGCCGATGAGGTCACTTCCTCGTCGCGCCCCTTCCTGGACGGTCAGGAGCTCACCCTGGCTGACTGCAATCTGCTGCCGAAGCTGCACATCGTGAAGGTGAATCATCAAAGTCTGCAACGCTTCGTCTCCGCTGCGGCTTTGTGACCGTGCTCCTCAAACCCTTCCTTTTTTTTTTTTTTTTTTTTTTTTCAGGTGGTTTGTTTAAAATACAGAAACTTCACCATCCCCGAGTCTCTGACAAATGTCTGGAGGTACCTGAATGCATCGTACGCCAGGGAGGAGTTTTCTGCCACCTGCCCAGTGGACGAGGAGATCCACATCGCTTATTCGTCTGTAGCTAAAGCTCTGAAGTAGGAGGAGATGTAGTCAAAGGGAAAAATTGAGAGCACGTATACACCTTTAAAGCAAACATTTACTCTGCAAACAGTCTGTCAATGTACGCGTAACAGTTTTCTCTGCAGGATTTAGAGCATTTCTTTTCATCTTCATATAGGTTTTAGGAACATCAGAGCTGCTGCAGCATTCAGACTACACCCACAGGTGTACTTTTGTACTCACATTTAGAACAGGATCACTTTTCACCAGCAGAGAAACCAGGAAGTACAATAAGCTGAAGGCCTTGCCAACACAAACTGTTCTGGTGACTCATTAAAATCGTTGCTCTCAGGAAAACGAACGTACATTCATTTTCAACCTCCTCACTGTTTTTTTTTTTTTTTTTTTCAAACTCCTGCCTTCATGTTGTAGTTTCACCATCAGTAATTACACGATTGTTCCGTACGTTCACATCCTGCTTCTTGCAGCCTGATTCACCTCCTTGCTTTCTGTTTTATTTGTAGTTGAGGACATTTGCATACCAGTACCAGCTCACCTGCCAAGTGTGTGTGGGTTTGTGTTTAATCACATCAGCTTCATCAGTGAGGGAACAGAGCCCTTCATTTAAATAGAGCATTTTTTAAAAATATATATTCCTCGTGGTGCACCTCGGAGAGGAAAGAGGCGCCAAATAATTGGAGGCAGCTTTGAAAATGGTTAAACAGGAAACTGTTTCAGTAGACCTGGGCTTCCCCTTTCTGCCACAGCAGGCGTGAAGGATTATTTCAGATTACTGAGCTTGTGTGTGATCCGCTATGAAAACCTCTTAGCTTTAAAGAATTTAGCTCTGCCCATTTAAAGAGGCTATAAGTGTTTTAAAGTCAACATTTTTATGATAATCATAGGAGAAACAAAAACAGCAGAAAGTTTTAATGAAGGCATTCAGAAGTTTTATACTGTTTTTTTGTTGTTGAATAAGACTAGTTTTTTACATTATCAGTAAATATTATGTATGTGGCCTGTTTCTAGTACTTTCTAACTACTAACCTGAATGAGAACTTTTACAATGAATCAAATTAAAGAAATGTAAGGGTTTAGTAAATTGTTAGACTATGTTTAGCTGCAGATGAATAAATGTTTATTACCTAGAGGCAGCAGGAAGGAAATATTAGGTTAAAATAAACCACACTTCATTTAAAATATTTAAATAGAAGCAGTGTTTCATTACTTTTTAACGTTTTGAGGTTATAAATTCTTCAGACTTATATTGAGCTTCTGAGCTTCTCCCAAATTTACGTTGTTGACCTATTTCATCGTCTGACAGGAGCATTTTCAGTCTAGCAAAAAGCCACCAAGTGTGAAAGACGAGCTTTTCTTTGTCTTTGTTGTGTTTCAATAAACCGAAGTGCAATTTAAACAGATTTAAAAAGTTTTATACACAAAATGCATAATTAGTTGTGACCTTTAGTCGCTTCAGCAAGCGCCTTCCTAAACTTAACCACAGAATATTTTTAGGTGATTTTAATTGATTTGTGCTTGTGTTTAAACGGATAAAGTCAGAATAATTTTATTTTAATTGTACTATTTCTTTTCTACTAAGTGTTAAACTTTTCACTTGTGATACAAATTCATACCTGTTGATATGATTAGTTTTTCACTTTTAAAATATTATAAATCATGTTTTTCATGCATCTTCTGTTACAAGTATTTTGCTTATCACTTTTTCATGTTATTCACATTGTTAAAATCCCACAAGATCAAACAGTAATGTGGGTTTTAAACCAGCAGATAATCAATGAAGATAATCAAACTGCTGAAACGTGTTTCTTTTTAGTCTTGTGCTAATAAAATATCTTCGTTATTAACTCTTTTATTTTTTTTTTTTTTTTTTTTTTTTACCTGCGCCTTTACGACACTGTACTTACACACAAATGATACATTAAGGTACTGATACTTTTGATCAGAAACAGGAGTTTTCAGACAAATTTTAATGTGAACAATATCAACGACGTTGAAAATTTGTCAAATACAGATAATTCTAAACTAAGTTAAACCTTTTAGCTTTGAGTCCTTCAGGCACCTGATCCCGTTTACGACCCTAATTATTTCTGGTTAAAGAACACAAGCAAAACGAGAACTGCAACTGGCTAATTTGTCGCTAAAAATTCACATTTTCTTTTAGTCCCTGAACGCACCATGACAAACCGTTAATGCGCGTTAGTGCTAGCCGCTTTTAGCGCTTTACATAGCTGAGTGGAGAAAAGACTCAAGTTGGTTGTATTTTATTTTATTTGTAAAATGTTTATAAAAGTCTTAGTGACTACAAAAGGCAACCTAAAAAAATGATTTTTCCACTAACCCTAACCCTTTACTCTGGTGCTAGCGGGTATCTCCGTCTATTCGCCTGCAGTAAAGTTTTGCAATGCACCGAGAGAAAACTAACCTAGTGCTGTTTTGGAGAAAATTATTTTTCTTATGGTTAAAAACTTTAATGCCTCCCACTCAGTTGTTGCCTCTTTGTAAGCGTTTTTGAGTATTTAGAAAAGCGCTATACAAATAAAATGTACAGTATTATTATTTAGCGTTAAGCTGCTTGAGCACTAGTGCCCTCTCTCGGCTAAAAGTACGGCATAAAATAAAACTGCAAAGAAAAAATAGGTAGTCCTCGGGTTACGTCACCCCCCGGTTTACGGCATTTCGGACTTACGGCCGCCTCCCCAGTGATGTCATCACACCTCACGTTGACTTTTTATGCAGCATTTTATGTGTTTTTATTTTTTTTGAGGGTATTATGTTAGCTAACTGCTTGGAAATACAGCAAAACGGCATTTTAATTACGCTGTTGTTGTGTTACATTGAAAAAAACGTATTTAAAACGCCATTTACCGTGTATTTCCCGACTTACGGACAAAAATCCGGACTTACGGCCGCCACTTGCGATCAATTCCGGTTTACGTTCAAATCGGGTTACGGTCATTCGGCCCGTAAGAACGGAACTCGGAACATAAACCGAGGACTACCTGTACAATAATACGAACTAATTAATAATAATAAATATAATTTATATATATAATATGGTGTCCTGTTTAAGTGGAGTTAGCATCATATTAGCATTGAAGGCTAACTAGCTTTTTGAATAAACTTTATAAAAAGTTTTACGAAACAACTAATTGATACAAAAAACAATTAAAATAGACAGGCGAATAAAGGTAAAATAGAAAAGAAGATTCCATTTTTAAATGTGAACAAGAAATGTAGATTTATGTAGGCAAAATGTTTTAACCTTTTCATAATATAACTGACTTTTGTTTAAAAAATAAAAGCCCAAAATAAGCCTGTAAATTTACAGATGTTAATATATGATGGTAATTTTTCTGTATTTTTTTGTTAGGACAGAATTTGACCAAAATTGTGGATAAAGTAAAGATAAAAATTTTGGTGCTATTGAATTTGGGGTTTTAAAAATAAAATAACACCAACTCGTTTTTATTGAGTGATGTCTCTTCTGAAATACAGTTTCAATTTTTTGAGTTTATGAAAAACAAGTTCTATGACTTTGTTGAGGAAAGTGAATATAGAGTTCTATAATCTGCCATCTTTTAGATGTCATGTTTATTTGAGTTTGACAGGGATTTTTTTTTTTTTTTTTTGATGTGTACAAATGTTTATGGTAGGTGAACGAACATGACCAAAAAGTTTTAAATACTGTACTGTGCATGTAGATGCAGAAAACAAGTGTACACAAGTCATAAAATCAAAGCAGCTTCACCCAGGTAAGAAAAAATAAACAGTGTTAGTTCTAAGTTCTAAAGGTTCTCAAATATTCAAAGTTACATATTCCTTAAGAAGAAACTTTTTTTTTTTACACAAGTTTCAAAGTTTTAAGATGATCCTTTATGAGATATTTTTATTATTATTTTGGCAGAGAGAATTAAAAAAAATCTTTGTTAGGTTTATCAACTTGTTGAAAATCAAATCACATTTCTTGCCATAAAGGAAGCTAAGCAGCACAACAATCCCATGATTTTTTTTTTTTGCTTGAAAAGTGAAGCAAAAACTAATTGACGCTGCATTAACTGATTGATCAGGTGTGCAGACATGTAATGCAGACAGTGCGTTAAGTGTTCAAAAGGTGATTAACAGCATTGTGATGAAAGTTCCCCTGACAATGGTTGACATGCTGTCAGTGCTTAATAACATATCGGGTGTAAAACAAAGGTTTTAATAGGATTTAATTAGATTTATTGACATCACCCTTCACAACTTATCACACAATTGTCACTTTCAATGGTTGCTGTGCAGCCCTGATTTCTGGATGTTTGTCTCCTGATGGTCTTTATCGTGCCGTGTCCTTGTCTCAGGCAATGAGGAGGGTGAACACAGGCAGCAGGCAGAGCACCGCTCCTCCCCAGCTGAGGGCACCGATGGATCCGGCTCCGTTACAAAGGTCTGTGTCGCAGCAGTTGTTGGTGTAGTTAAAGTTGATGCCGGAGGCATATTTCTGTCCGCTCAGGCCACACTGGGTGGGAACGGCACAGCTTTTCTCATATATTGTCATCTGGATGACACCTGTGAGATCAGGGGGCGGTTACAGGAAGTCAAGTCAAATTTATTTATAGAGCACATTTAAAACAAGCTGCTTAAAAAAAGGCTGAAGAAACTGGAAAATATCAATAATGTTTTTGTACCACTGTGTATTACATTTTCCACATACGGAATAACATGCTAATTCGCTCAATACTTACAAACGTTTTGTGTTTTTCATAACAATCAACCATTAACATATGAACACCCCAACCCTGGCACCTGGCCCAGTCTTCTTCTTTTGACTGTTTCCTCTTCAGGGGTCACCACAGCGAGTCCTCCATCTCACTCTGTCCTCACTTCAACTACCTCCGTGTCCTCTCTAACTGCATCCATATACCTCCTCTTTGTCTTTTTCCTGGCGGCTGCATTAACATCCTTCTACCAGTATACCCACTGTGTCCAAACCGTCTCAGTCTAACTTTCAAGGTGGCGCCTAACTAATGTAGAAAAACTGAGCAAGAGGCAAATGAAACCAATGAGTGCAGTGATTGATGGTTTAAATGTCATAAAGAGAGCAGATAAAGAAGCAAATGAAAAAAAAAAACTAAACATAAGTTAAAAAACAATAAAATACAAAACAAAATATCTTCATATACACACATTAGCTCGCCCTTCTCTTCCACTTGAGCGGTTCCACTTCACTACAAACTCGGGTCCCCTACCAGAGGCCTGGGGAGTTTGAGGGTTCTGCAGTTTCTTGGTTGTTCCCAGGACTGCGGTGTTCTGGACAGAGATCTCTGAGCTTGTTCCTGGGATCTGTTGGAGCCACTCTTCCAGTTTATGGGTCACAGCACCAAGTGCTCCAATGACCACTGGGACCACTGACTCTTTGACTCCATTTCCTCTTTCAGCTCTTGGTATTTCTCGTGCTGCCCGTGCTCCTTCTTCCTGATGTTACAGTCACTTGATATATATAGTTTCACAAATATCTTCTGCAGTTTTGACAAAGACAATGACCACTGCATGTATTTACCTCCCTACAAACAGACTCGTTTGTCCCATTCAGTGACGGTCGAGTCTTATTGTTGCTCTTCAACTCCTCAGTTTATAAACTGTGAGGGTTTAGAGGGGCCTAATCGTTGACGTGTCCCCTCACCCTCAAATCTCTGTGGGGCATTTTTTGTTAATTTTATGCCCATTATTAAGCAGACAGACCTCAATTTGGGTCAGTCTCCTGGACTATGGGGTTATTATTTTACCAATTATAGCTTTAATACAATAAGCTAACACACACACATCTGGATCTGACCTCGTCTTCCTGTTGCCTCACTGGAGAGGCAGCGCTGCCCAGCAGGACACTCCAGAGGAAACTTCAAACAGTCCACGGGAGAAATGGCCGGAAACACACACGTGTAGCACCACAAACAGGCTGAAAAATGGTGGAAATTCAACAATTCATTAAATATATTCTAATTTTAAACATGTAGCTTCATCTCAGGACACTGGATGTGGATAATTATAGCTTCATTTGTTGTGAAATGTCCCTGCAGGCAATAGGAAATTCATATTGTGACATTTTAAATCAACAATGTCTGATTTATTTAAAAAATAATCTTATAAACAGAGATTTTTAAATAAGTAAACATATACTGTATTCAAAACATTTACTTCTTAGTGCCTCCTGGTGGACAAAAAGAAAACTACACATTTAAAGAAGGACGTGTCCATCCATCCTTTTTGCCCAGGTATGACTCTGATGTTCTTTAGAATAATTGTCAACAACAACAAAAACAAACAAATAATCGGTAAAATCTTAAAGTTACGCATAAAAAGACAATATTGACATTTTTTGAAAACAGCTGCTGTTTAGTTCTTCACCTAAAATTTGAAATTGTGTATAAGATTATTTTGAAATTGATCCATTTACAAGAAAAACATTATTTTAAAGGGATTCATTCAGTTCAATCAGTTCGCTGTCAGGCTGCCATGATAGGAGGGCGATCATGTAGTTGCCCGTGTCTGTTGGTTACCAAAAAAAATCTCACAAATGACTGAATTTTAAGGAAACTCTTAAAAACTAAATGTTGGATGTAAATCTACAACAGATTAACTGAGTCAACTCAATTCAAGATGGCCGCCACAGCTAACTGATGTTAAATACAATAAAATGGTTATTATTTGCGTAATTTGTACAGAAATAGAGCTTAAGTTATTTATGGTAGTAGATGAGACTGAGCTCTATCACATATATGAGTTCTAATAGATCATCCCTGTTTGTCTGTTAGCAAAATATCTCATGAACAGATTGACAAATTTAAAATAAAGTCACAAAATAATGCATGGATGTTCATCTACGACTAATTAACTTTTAGAGTCGACGTGACTCAGTGTGTCCTCTTGAGTGAACAGAAATAACCAGTGTGATGGTTAATGGTTCTTTTGGTTACCTCAGAATCTGTTAACTGAAGAAGACACACAATAAACATTACTAAAATGCAATAAATCACATTAAAACTGACAAACAAACAGAAATATATTCTTTAAATTTACAGCAACAAAAGACGATTAAACATTAAAACAGCGTTAAAGCTACAAGTTTATACGTCCTTGTAGAGGAAACAGTTCAAGTATAGTTTCACTCATAAAGGTAAAAATCCTACCTGCTAAAGGAAGACAAGTCAGGAGTCCGATAAGAAGAGCTAAACGAGGCATCCTTCAAAAAGTCCTTCAAAAACGATTCAAGAAGAAAAGTGTTTCCCAAGACGTTGAAACTGCTTAATCTGAAGCGTCCTACAAGTCATTACCTACTTAAATCTCTGCTTGTCTGCTGCTGACGTATTTTTGTGTTTTATTAGTCTGATAATAAAAATAAATGTCTCTTTCGGTGCAACTTGGACCATCAGCCGCGGTGATCACCTCTTTGTGTGGCAGTGATTGTCAGGCAGGCACAGTCTACTTCCTGGGACTTACAATTGAATTTGCAGAGGTAATTGTGAACAGCTGATATGACAAATGAATGTTTTCATGCTTATATGAAGCTCTGCAGGCCTCAACAGCCTTTTTGCTCACAGAGTCGATGATTGAATAATAAAAAGCTGCCAAAAGAGAAACAAAAGAGGCAAAAATAGAAGTGTCTAATCTGGTTCAACTAAAAGTGGAAGGACGAGTTTATACATCAGCAGAAAAGTACTTCCTGTCACGACTTAAAATCAGAAACTTTTCTGAGAATTTGGAGATTTAACGACATGAAGCCGAACAGTAAAAAAAATGATTCCAAGAGTGAGACTGTCCCCTTTCTCTTCTAATTATACATTTTACAAAATAAAAGTACTTTAGCACTCTCGTGTTTAAATTGCATGTGTGTAAAATTATACGGAACAGTTTAATGTAAAGTGAGTTATTTCATTTATACATTTAAAAATTTAGCTGAGATTAAACTATCCCTGCGTAACTAAAGCAGGAGCTTCGTCTGCATTCTTGGCATAAAGCTGAGCTCGTTCTGCAGGTTTGGCTCCTCCAGGGCTGTCTCTTGTCTCCGTTCCTGTTTGTGGTCTTCATGGACGGAATCTCAAGGTCCAGTCAGTCTCATTTCTGTTATATTCATGCATTCAACCTTTATTTAGGCAGGTTAATCCCATTGAGCAGGAGCGGAGTAGGAGAAGGCCCATTTGCCAATTTCAGTCCTCACTGAGGGAACATTGCAAGTAATTAAGTCCTGAGAGCGCACGCTGTAGCTGCACTCACGCAGAGACATGTAGGAGGAGATGTATGAAGGCAGCAGACCAAGAA
>JARVGV010000630.1:22522497-22533417 GCA_031762435.1 Hypsolebias longignatus | reverse complement strand
CCATGCTCAGCGGCCCCCACCCCCACAATGCTGTTTGTGCAAGCATCACTCAGCCTTCGATGAACAGCAAGCGGCCATCGGGACACTAATGACCCCCTCCCTCTTGAACAGCGTTCTTCATGCTTTCTCCTCCGTGCAATCCACTTCCAAACTTTTGACCATCTCGAAGTTTTGACCG
This sequence comes from Hypsolebias longignatus, assembly GCA_031762435.1. Classification (NCBI taxonomy): domain Eukaryota; kingdom Metazoa; phylum Chordata; class Actinopteri; order Cyprinodontiformes; family Rivulidae; genus Hypsolebias; species Hypsolebias longignatus. Next base: position 22,533,239 of record JARVGV010000630.1, on the reverse strand, counting down.
TTCTTACAAAGTTTGCTTGAACAGCTGTAAAGGTTGTATTTTCTAATATAACAGCCTCCGCCGCGTATTGCGACCATTTTTCACATGAACATGTCCACAAAGTTCTGACCAATCACACAATAATTGGCTCAAACCCTGCGAGACAACGCTTCTGACATTGTTGTGCACAGAACAAAGTCCCAGGGGCCGTGTGAGACGCAACCACATCAGCGAATCACAATTTCTAAACTTCTCATGAAGAATAAACAGCCTTAATAACTGCGGTTGCTGTAAGTACCGGTGTGCAACAATGTTCTGGTGACACGTCTGCATGGCTCCAACTCGCATCTGATCCAATTCTTAATCTAAAAGCGCCGACTTAAACCCTGTTCACGAATTAAGATTTTAACTTTGGACCCACCTCCGTACTGTCCGGCCTGCGGCGCCGACAGAGAGATGAAGGAGTGAACATTGTGGTCAGATAGAGTGGAGAGGATCCCTCTGCATACCAGCCCACCTGTCAAAACAACAAACCTGAATGTTTTACACACTTTCTGAAGATGCAAACGTCTGCAATTTACAGTAAACGGTAAGAATGAAAGAACAAACATCAAGTACTTTCAGTTTGGAGCAAATACCACATGCATCAGTCTGGAGAGCTGGAATGCATTCACGCACCTTGAGAGTAGCAGATCAGGTTAACCCCGTCCACTGCATTCTGCATTATTGGATAAATAGCTGCCTTGAACCCTTCCACCTGTTTCCACATGGGCTGCAGGCTGGAGCCCCTGTCGAACAGGTCGATGACGGTCACGTTTGTCCCCGGATGAGACTGCAGGAGAGAAAAGATGATCACATCTCCAGAACATCACCAGATCTATATTTTCTTTAGGCGTTTGACCGAGCTTAGACGATCGTCTCCTCAAAGGCAGCATAAAAAATATTTCTTTCTTGTGCTTCTTGGCAATGAATCTTATTAAACATCTGGAAAGCCTGTTAATTTACACTTATGTGCCACATTTGTTGGGAGAATGCACAAGAGGTTTGTGCGCATAAAAAAAATTTATGGTTAAGGTCTAAGCATGTGTCAGACTCGAGGCCCGGGGGCCAAATGTGGCCCTTGTTGACATCTTATCTGGCCCCCACGATGTTATTTAAAATGTAAAATACTTTTATCACTTTAATTTTTTTTCAGTAATCTTTGATTATGATGTCAAAAATGCAACAGAAAACGTATAATGAGACCAATCAAACTCTTTTGAGGAACCTGCAACCAAGAAAAGATGTTGGGTATCTAACTTGGTTTAATGTAGATCCTGAAACCGGCACTTGCGTAGTTTGAAAAGTTTAAATTTTGGCCCCCTTTTGTAAGACCACTGACCTAAAGGAAACAAGACATTTTGGCAATTCAGTCATTTTACAAAGACTTAAGCAGCATGCGGAAGAACCATATACAGCCAGTTGGTTTAACCTCAATTCTTCAAAAGACCCCACAAAAGCTTCCTTTTTGTACCAAAACCATATTTTCAGCTCATGAAAAAGTTTCTCAAGGTGTGTGGGGATATTGGAAGAGAAGAACAGGTTCGCGTACAGCATTTATTATAAATAGGTATGGGACTTTATGCATTAGTCACTTTAAGCAAGTCAAACCACATTGTATTTATGTAAGATTAGCTGGTGCCATAAGTTTTAAGGACACAAACTGTACAGTAAAGGTTACATAATGTTCTGAAGAAAACAAAGATAAGAAATTAATTTAACCTGCTGTATTACAGAGGGATTCTTGTTCAGTGCCACTCACCTCGTTAATGAAGCGCTTCAGGTTTTTAAAGTCCTCGGAGCTGTCGAACAAACCGTGCACCACGATCACCGGCTTGTACCCGACCACCGCAGCCCACAGACACGCACCGAGGAGCGGGCACAGCAGCGCGGCCGCCCCGCTGCTTCTCCTCCGCGTCCTGGCGAAAAGCGCGCCCCCCATTGAGACTCAGACTTACACAAAAATAAAGTTTTATGAATTAAAAACGCGCCTGGAAGGACAAAGTTGTTAAAAAAATAATAATTAACTAGGTTTAGCTGTTGTCAACGCATTATTTTATGTGCGTTTCCAGCTGCGGTACAGATCGCGCAGATTTACAGCGACTGTTTATTAATCTTTACTAACAAATTCAGTGTTCCCGCTAAAATAAATAAAATACACCTGTTAAAACACTTCGCAGCTGCTCCACTTTGCGTTTGTTTGTTCCGGTTTTAAATTAAAGGTGAAACGGCCGCTGCTGACGCCACTTCCGGTATTCCGCTCGACCAATCGGCGCGCAGATTCCTTTACGGCATCGTGTGTCGCAAAATTGTAAACAGGATGCAGATTATCTGTTGAACCTGTTTTTATCTCGATTACCCCATCGAAAATCTTTTTAACTTGAACATGAACATCGTAAAAACAAACAAACACGGAAAACGTGCCACAAATGAAAAGCTTTATTAACCAGTCCTGCAGGTTGAAAGAAGAAATGGACGTCTTGACAATCAGCTGGTTTGAGCTCAAACAAAAATAATGCTTTTTATCTGCTGTCATCATTAATAACCAACTTCATCTCCTTACGTTCTCTTGTTAAACCCTCAACGTAACAAATCAAAAAATAGCTTTGTTGTCAAAAGTAAAATACAAAGCTTTTTTTAAATTCACAATTTCCTGACTTAGGAAAAAATTAGTTTTAATTTCGCTTGTGGGAAGCTTCAGGTAGTACAGGAGTGTCAAGTTAACTTTGTTTGCCTCAGACACCTCCTCATGATACCTTACACTGGAAGAAAAACTGCTGAACAAGCTATAAAAAATATTAAAAGCCCCTTTAGAGCCACAAGAGTTCAGGCTCGCTCACAATTTAAAACTAATGGAGCATAATAAGAAGCATTCATGAGAATCGAGCCATACAAAATGTTTTCCTCCTTGTTAATGAGTGGTTGGATGGCGTCATGGCAGCTCTACACAGTAGGCTCCAGCAGCTCCTGCACGTCGCACAAGGTTTGCTTCAGAGTACGAGCTAAAGTCTCTGCGTTCGTCTCTTCGCAGCAGTTGAAAGCTATGACGGAGAAGTGGATGTGGTCCGCCTGGGGGTTGTTACAAACGGCGTAACCGTCCGGAACGAGGGGCCCGAAGCACATCACACTGTCTGTGTTCGCAGGCACCTAGAGATCAAAGAGGAAAGTTATTGGAAAGGAACGGAGAACGTCTAAATTAATTTTTTAAATCTAATTTTCTAGAATAAACACTTTGTCACTCCAAATTTGTATTTATGGAAATTGATCTAAATTGTTTTAACACATCAGCTCAGAAGATGGTTCATTATCACCTTTGTTCTTTTGTGGATATTTCGTATGGAAAAAAAAAAAAAAAAAAGATCTCTTCCTCTAAAAATGTTTTTTTTGTTTGACTTTGCCGTTTATCTGAAAAAACCTTTTCTTAATTCAACCATGTCAGCAGAAGTATTTAAAGTTAAACTTTATTATTAAAACAGGACCAGAGCAGACTGATCAAGAGCGACTCATCGAGGGGCATTCTACAACGCTGTAAAGTTCTTACCTAGCAGGTTATCATAAAATAATAAAAATCACGTTGTAGGAATATTGCAGATGTTAAATTAGGACTAACATACTGCTCCAGCCTGACTGTCATCAGAGAGAACAGGAGCAGCTGGAAATTCCCTTACAACTGGAAACTACCATCACATCAAAATAAAACAAAAAAAGGGAATTAATTTTGATCATCACGTCCTTATTAAATGACAAAAGTTCCACTTCCTGCTGAGCTTAACCAAACCAAACCCCACCTGGCCTGTCCGCAGCTTCCAGTGTGTTGCCAGGCCGTAAGCCGTGTCCATGAAGATCTTGGGAATGCTCAGTCCCTCCTCGATGGCTTGCAGCTTGAGCCCCAGCAGGTGGCGATCAATCCCGTGTCCTTTAAGTGCCTGAGCAGCAGCAGGAAGATGAAAATATACTTTTGTGTGCTTTTTGCTAATAAAAAGAGCCAATAAAAGCAGCTTGTTGAAGCTCACCAACCTGCTCCGTCAACTCTGAGTAAGTATCCACAGCTTCTCTGAACAGCTGCAGCTTCGCCTCCCTCTGAAACACAAACGACTCGAAGCTTCACACAAACTCGCACTCAAAAGACACGAGACGATAAACGATATGGTCTGCGTTTCTCACCGACACAGACGGGTCATCGAAGGCCGTGATGAACTTCAGCGCCTGATTCGTGGGAGAGCGGATGTACTCCGTCCTTCCTCCTCGAAACATCCTCTGAGTGGCGATGTCGCAGGCAGGACCGACCTCATTGTGAACTCTGCAGGAAGAAACGTTGCATTCAATAAGGGAAAAAAAAGAAACTGGTGTCGTTTTATCTGTAGTTCCTGCATTTCTCCAGTAGAGGCGCACTAGAAACAATGGCGTGTATTAGAGGCAAGCTAACAGTGGAGAAGAAGTAATTTCTTCAGCTTTGCTTTTATTTTCACTTTGCCCTACGAATTAGTCTGTAAAAACGTGTTTAGCAAAGAAAAGAAAAGTGCACAGTGAGTGCCGAGTGTTTAAAATATTGTGCACAACAACATATTGTTTCAATGAGGTCCAATTAAAGGCCGTTTTTGTGCCAAAAACTCTGTTGGTTTTCGAAGAGTATCTAAAAAAGCTAAGTCTGGTCCTCTGGACATTCCAAAAAACAAAATAAAACAAAAAAGTAGAAACGTTTCGTCTTTAATTAATTTGTTAAAAAAAATAAAAAAAATCTGTATGCCTCTTATGATTGTCTATTGTTGATCGTCCAAGAAAAATCTACTGTTGCTGTTGTCATCATTCTTAGTTTGTAGCCAGGTCTCTCTTGTAAACGAGTCCTCGAGGCTCAATGGGATTAACCTGCCTAATAAAGGTTGAATGAAAAAAAAACTAATAATAATTAACTTAGGACAACAGATGAAAATTAGCTGTTGTGCTAACTCCAGCATATTTACATTGATGGTTACTGCTGTCATGTGGATTAATATGCATTGTCCTAATTTAAATAAATAAATAAAATAAACTTTATTTCTATAGCACCTTCCAACAACGCCTTGCACTGACCAAGGTGCTTTACATTATAAAATAAATAAAAACCGGACAATAAATCAGTGCAAATTAAAAAGCAAAAGCAAATAAACTAAAGGCAGAGTCTTAAGTTACTGTTTGTTAGCACTGGATGAAAGTAATAAAAGACACTGCTCATCTCCTAATTTTTATCTGCTGGATTAACAGCAGTTTTGAGATAATGGAGGTGTTTTTGACCCTGAAGTCTCTGAAAGGAAAAACACGGAGTGAGGATTTTTATAACCGTCTGCCATCATCGAGAGAATGAAGCTACTGTGGAGTAAACTTCAGTGTCAATGGACGCATCACCAAATTGAAGTGGAAAACACGTTGGACTGTTGACAAGAATCCAAGATAAAGCCAAAGAGGAAAACCCTGACTAGGATGTTATTTTTCTCCACTGCATCATCCATCAGGAATCACTGTAAGTCATGCTTTATGTGTGAAACTGTTAATTGTGTTTGAATTATAAAATAAATAAAATAAGAAAAAGAAGTGAAAGACAAAAACATGTGAATTATTGTGCAGGTACTCTGTTGTGATAAGAGGAGCTGCAGGAGGACGACGTCTGCTTCCATTCCCAACCAGCTGACCTGCTGTCATCATCTTTAGATCCTGTAGTTGTAAAAAGGTTTTGTGAGGAGTTTGTAGAGGTGAGCTGCCACTTTATTTAGACTTTTCTCCTGTATTCCATTAGCATCGTGAGGTAAGAGACTTGTGGTTTGGTTAATCTTATTTTTCTTCTGGTAACAGAAAATACAGTGGTTTGTTTTGTTTGTTGTTTTAGCCTGAAGTTGGTAAGACTCCACAAGGACAATAATTTCACCATTGTAAATAAAATCACTGTTCTATCATATAATCCTGACTTAGTGACTGCTTGAGTGGTGCAGAAGGTGGAATCACCCATAATTAATAGCGTTCTGGCGGCTGTAACATAACACAAACACTCCATCCAGCTGTTCCTGGCCCTTCGCTCCAGTTTTAGAACTCAGTATTGCCCGCGAGTGTAAAAGTCTGCCCAGCCCTGCTATAGCTAATCCAAATATATAAACATATTTTTAAACAAATGAAAACAACCCTCCCTGACCGAGAACAAACTGCAGTGACCCCGTGCCTCAGCGTGCAGTTACAGCCCAGTGATCAGCTAACAGTTCAACCAGTTTAACCTTCAATGAAGGCATTTTATCATCTTGGATTAGCAAGAGATTATACAGTTTATCGGTGGCACCTGGAAGACATTGATTACTGAAATTGATCTGGAGTATTTTATCTGCTCTGCTGCTACAAACTTGATGTAAACAGGACATATTGTGGTGAAAAAAACATTTACTGGCTCCAGAACCTGCACCTAAAAAGGTGTATATTTGTTCTAAATCACCTCCTTTAACTGGTTAGTGGCTTATTAAGCAGCTGGACACGTGCAGGTCTGTAAGATTCCTCTTTAAAAATGAACTAAAAGCTATTCAATTTATTCTTTAAGCCGTGTCTAGAGGGCATAAAATAGAACATTATGTTTGTTGTTCTTAACCAAGTAATGAAGTTTTAAAAAGCCACACAAGAGACTCCCTTGGAATGAAGAGTAGGAATCATTTAACAAAAACCTTCAGATTGAGATCAGGCCGTTTCTGGGATAGCGTTGTGATTTATGGCCCGGGCCTGACCTGAAACTCTGTGCTTGCTGGGCGGGCCAGGCTTTGGTGGTGTGGTTTTTACGAATAATATAGCACAAAGAAAACTAAATAAGAATGCACAATATAAAATGGTGTTAATCTACTTGAAGAGGAGGAGGCAGTAAGTTTATATGTTGAGGATGAGGAAAGAAAAGAGTGCAGCAGTTGATCAGAGTGAAAAAATAAAGTAGTGCAGGAGCATTGAACAACTAATTGTGGCCCCGCCCACTCTGCTTTGCTTGGGTGTAGGTTGAATCGCTCCATCATCAGCGACAGCATGACTCAGGTTAATTTTGCACAACTTTCTTTTAGGTTTTAATTAAAACAGCCTTGTTCTGTATTTTTCCATATAATTTTGCTCTCAAAATATTTTTGTTCATCTGTGTAACAGCCTATCTTTAGAGGTGATTTATTTTTAAGCTAATCGTTTCGTATGTTAATGTGAGATATCCATTTGGTGACTTGTTAATAAACAAGAAGGCTTACATCTTTGTTTATCTGAAATAAATTTTTTTAGTCATCATGTCAAACTGATTTGCTTACAAAAGCAATGAAAGCTTAATTAAAATAACAAGTCGGGTTTGCTTCGGGTTCCAGCCTCTAATTAGAGTTATTAGTCAGGTCAGACAATGCTTATGGGCTCCGGCTGGATGTTTTAGGCCCAAATGCAACTCTACTCTGGGACCAACCTGTAGTAGGCGAGCTGCAGCGCCACCTGGAGGAAGGAGTTAGGACTCAGGTTGTGCTTCTTGGGAAGCTTCGTGCCGAACCTCTTGAAGTTGAACACGTTGACGTCGAGGTCATTGATCAGTCTGCGGAAGAAAAGCCAAACAGGTTTTAATTTGTTATAAAACTATTATTTTCCAGCTCAGACTTCACGGTTTTCAGACAAAAACACTCAAACACATCTCAGTTTGAGCGGCCAGACGGGAAAAGTGATGATTTAGTCTGTTTAAGGTTAGGAGTTTGCAAATTAAAAGTAAAGATAAAAAGCTTCACATGAAGCATGCAGATAACAGGAAACATGTTAGTTTTAAAATTTTTATGCACATTTCATTCAAAATTTTACAAATTAAACGTTACTTTTCCAACCAGGCCCAACATAAAACCTAATCGGACTCCACACACCGTCGATGCAGCAATGTAAGATTCATGCACAGTTTCTAAAGGGCTGCCACTAACAATCTATGAATCAAAAAACTTGTGTTCTTTTACCATGTGTCGTGTTTCTCTTCACATAAAAAAAGGTTTGATTCTTTAGTAAAATGTTAGCAGATCAAAGGCTGCTGAGTGTTAATACTCAGCAGACTGGGCAGGTTTGGAGTTTAGGTTGTGACCGTGAAAACGGCGATGAGAACATTTCGTCTCTGAGATTTGTTTACGTTTCTGTGGCTTGACTTGAGTTCTGCTGAATGTTAAAGGAAAAGCAGCTGAAGCTGAAGCAGCGAGGATCAAATTCAAAGCCTGCTCCACCCTCGGGCGAGACAACCGAAGCTTACGTACATGTCGAGGTTCTGCTTGGCCAGCTCAATGTCCCTCTTGATGTCTCGGTCGATGTGAAAGTAGAGCTTCTTGGGCATCGGGAGGGGAACCAGGGGCGCTCTCTTCGGGTCTGGTTTATCACTGCAGACCAAACAACAACATTTAAACACTTTATGTATCATAGTAGTTATAAGCACCAGTTTCTTCCCCATGCAAACTGGGTAAATGTGCTTATTAACACTCTGCAGCCTTTAGATGCAGCTGCAGCGCCTCCAACAGATGTTAAGAAAAAAAGACCTAAAAGAGCAGCAGAAGTAAACAGCCCCTGCACGTTGTTTACAGCACACCTCTGGTTGTTTCAGTGTGTCTGCAGCTGCAGTCTGTGGTAAACAGGAACGCAGCTCAGAGGCATGCAGAGTCTCCGATGACCCCATGGGACGCATCAATAGACCGATACTGACCTCAGACCAAAGGAAGAGGAAGCTGTGATTTTCTCTCGGACTGTGTCTGAGCTAAAATAAGAGTTTTATTACAGTGATCAGCTCCATCAGCTGTTAGATCAGTGATCACACTCGTTTGTTAAAAATATAAAAACAGGTCAAGTCCAATAACCCAAACTCTGAACTGTAACGTTTTTATCAAACAAGCAGCAGCTTTACTCCGTCTTTACACTCAATTCATTCAAGTACCGTATTTTCTGCCATACACGTTGCACCGTAAGTCGCATCAGTCCATGTGTCGCTTCGCTGTATATGACGCATCTATAATGCGTCACAGCTGATGCATCACCACTGACAACCCAGAAACGTGGGCCGGTGTAATCGATTGGCTGCCAAACGGCGGCCGCGGGAGCGTGCACGGGAAGATTTTAACAAGAATTTAATAAGATTAACAATTAAAAACAAAGGGTGCGTCTCAGTTTAACTTTTCCTTAACGAATGCACTTTGACGGTCATATCAGCTGCGTTTCAAAAGCCGATACGCAGAAGTAGGCGCGTGCACGGGGGGACTTGCTGTGCATTCTTCCACCTAAAACAATTGTGTGTTTGCTCGACATCATACTAAAGGTGTGTCTCAGTTGAATAGAATAGAAACCGCCTTTATTGTCCAAAGATGGGAAATTCAAGTGTAACAGCAGCAACAGATAAAAAGATTCACACAAAAGTTCCTAAATGTTAAAAACAATATATAAAGAACTAAGATATCCTTGGGAATATTGTGATTATATGTGAAACATTGAAACAATCAGTAAACACTTGCAATGTATATAAGCTTATAAAATATTGTTGAAATGATAACGTTCACACACAGTTGTATACAAATGTAGCATATCACATCAGCAGTGTCAGTTAAAAACAAGATACTACAACAGTTTACAAATGAGTTCAAAATTGACTTGGTCCCAAAAGACACTGCAGGCCTTCAAAGTGCTTAAAATTCAACTACAGAAAGCACCCACTCTTGGAATTCCAGATCCTACACGCCCATTTGTGCAGGCGAAGGATGAGCGTGGTGGTTGCATGACGTCTGTTTTGCTACAAAAACATGGTGATAGACTAAAACCAGTGGCCTATTTTTCTTCAAAGCTGGACCCAGTTGCTGCCGGACTGCCACTCTGCATGCGCGCCGTGACAGCGGCTGACCGAGCAGTCTTAGCTAGCAGAGACATTGTGGGTTATTATGATCTGACACTCCTCGTTCCCCACGCTATCACACAGATATTAAATGAGCAAAAAACTGTTCATCTGTCCACAGCCAGGTACAGGTAGTCCTCGGTTCCCGACCGCCTCGGTTCCCGTTTTTCCGCGTTTACGACCGCCACCCCAGTGACGTCATCACACCTCACGTTGACGTTTTTATGCAGTTTTTTTTTTTTTTGAGGGTATTATGTTAGCTAACTGCTTGGAAATACAGCAAAACAGCGTTTTAAGTACGCTGTTGTCGTGTTACATTGAAAAAGATGTGTTTAAAAAGCCATTACCGTTGCCATGTGCTTTCAGTTTCGGTTTACATTCACAATCCGGACTTACAACTGCCACGTGGGATGAGTTCCAGTTTACATTCAAATCGGTATACGACCGGGCTGTTGTAACGGATCTCGGTCGTAAACCGAGGACTACCTGTAGTTGAAATACTACAGGACCCTCCTTGACATGCCAAATATTACCATTCAGAGGTGCAATGTTTTAAATCCAGCAACTCTGTTGCCAACCCCGGATGAAGGACAACCACATGACTGCTTGGCTGAGCTTGAGGTCCTTTGCACACCAAGGCCAGACTTACAACAACACCCACTGGACAGTCCAGACTGGGAACTGTTTGTAGATGGTTCAGCATCACGTGACCCACACACTGGATATATTAGAAGTGGTTATGCTGTTGTCACCTCAACACACACTGTTGAAGCAAATTCACTTCCATCATCTAAAAAAAGCTAAGTCTGGTCCTCTGGACATTCAAAAAACAAAACAAAACAAAGCAAAAAAAATTGTAGAAACG
>JARVGV010000630.1:22511868-22522397 GCA_031762435.1 Hypsolebias longignatus | reverse complement strand
GATTTTTTTCATTATCACACTGTTGACCTTTAACCAAAGATTAAAAGCGTGACAGGAATTTTTTCGTCTCCAAACCCTATGTCATTTCACCACTTTTATTGTCTGTCCAAACAGATCTCACTTGTAAATGAGTCTTCGAGGCTCAATGTGACTTATATGTTTAAATAAAGGTTGAATGAATGTTCAGTATGTATTGGAATATTGAGAATGGCAGACTATTTACAGTATTATAGGCAGAGTGTGTGTTTTAGCAGAGGTCAGCATGTATTTAATCCTTATAGTTTGTTGGAAGCAGTGATGGTTGTAGAGTAACAGCTGCTGGGAGGAAGGACCTGCGGTGACGCTCCTTTGCACATGACGGATGCAGTAATCTGTCACTGAACGAGCTCTCCAGTTCAGCTACACCTTCATGCATGGTGTGGGAGAGCTTGTCCAGCAATGTTACCTTCTTCATATGAGCCTACCCAGCTGCTGCTTCTCAGCGGATGACAAGTTGCTGCTCCAACAGACACCACCACAGAAGATGGCTGATGCTACTACCGAGCCGAAGAAGGTCTTCAGGAGCACCCCCTGCACTTTTCAGGACTTTTTCTTAATAAATGCACTTCAATGGTCACATCAGCTTCATTTCATCAGGGGGACGCAGTGAAATGAAGCTGATATGACGGTTGCTCCAGGCGAGCTGGATGATGGTGGATTTATGGCAAGCCGACTGTGTCATTCATTAATAGCCACTTTTGCTTATTACATGGCACAACCGCATGCCTTACTACTCTAGTGCCATCTAGTGGCTGAAAATGTTAGTGTTCAATATTTTAAAAGAATGAATGAAAATGGTCACATCTCAGTCAAAAATTGATTATAAATATGGGGGAAAAATCCATAAATAAGTCGCAGAGCATGCACATTATGCAAAAAACTGCGGCTTATAGGCCAAAAAAAAAAAAAAAAGAAAAAAAGTATTTATGTATTTTTAACTTGCACAGACAGTTTCAGACAGTGGTGATTGACCCAAAACAAGACCTAGCAACTCTGGTCCCAGTAAACCCCCCAAGACTGCACAAAGTGGTCTGGACTGACCAGTCTACAGACTTTCTGATGGTCTTCTGAAGCTTTTATTTGGAGTACGGTTGTTTTTTTTGTTCTTCTTCACCTTTTTCAGTCAAGGATCCAGTGATGCATCTCTCTGGTTCTGGTTCAGATCATGGCTGAATTTTACTTTTTACAACATTCAGACACTGTTCAACTGCTGGAAATGTATATAAAATATTCAGACATAATCAAAGTAGCAATTTTAAAGAAAAGTCTGCAGAACTTCTAGTCCCCTTTGAAGATCAGTGGGTGGCACTGAATATTTCCTGGATTATTGACTTTGAGCTCACCAGTACTCCAGGATGTGATGCAGCAGGTTGGTTATGGGCGGACCCTCAGCTGTGGCCTGTTCGTACAGGAGGCCCCACGATCCGTCTTCTCCCACCACAAACTGTTCAAACAAACCCAGAACAGTCAACCCGCTGCAAATCTGCTTCTCCGAGTTGATTTTCCTCTCAAACCTACCTGCAGAGTTTTGTCGAACCAGCGGTTTCCACTGTTGGAGAATGTCCCGCCCCCGTGCAGCACCTGAGCTGCCTTCCGGCTGGCGTACCTGTCAGCCAAAGTTTGGACAAAACACAAGATCACGCTGTACCCTGCGGTTCGAAACGCGATTACTTAAGATCTCTGACGTAAAAGTTTCACAATCTGCGGTTAAAGCAGCGACAGCTCAAACACAGGAAGTGACAATTGTTCACTGCCGCCTGATGTCAACACACGACACAATCGTATCTGCAGAGAGATTACAGACGACTTCAACAAACACAGAAATACCAGCGCGTGTTTGTGCGCATACTTTTCGTCCGATATCCTCAAGACTGGAGAGTCCAGACACAAGGAGAACAGTCCCGTTTCTATCATCCGCACCGACTCCTGGTTGAGTTTGTCTAAAAGACAAACAGAAGGAAAAAAAATTTAGTTTTACAACCTCCTCCTAAAAACTGTTCATCAAAACACACATGGGGACATTTGTCGTACCTGCATGTGGGGATTTATTTTAGTCCAACGTACGGTTTATTTTTTAGAGAAGTGGTTCTACTCAGTGGTTCTACTCAGGTCTCTACTCGCTCTAGGTGATGCGTCTCATCTGGCTTTTTCAACCTGTTAAAACATTAAGTTGTACAACTCTAGAAAACAACAGTAACTAACTGTTGTTTTCTCACATTATACTAAAACTTGCATAGAGTTGTACAACAAACTTAATGTAATTTGTCTTTTAACAGGTTGAAAAAGCCAGATGAGACACATCACCTAGATCCAGTTATAAATGATACAATTTATGTTTATAAATTACAGTTCAGAAGAGATTTTAATGTAGGTTTGCACAGGTTTTGAAATTTTGTTAAAGATTTACTAAATATGAATCAATATGCTTAAAAAAAACCTATGAAGTCTGTATTTTATTTAGAATTAAAGGTTAATATACTATTTGTGGTATAAAGTCTGTTTACTTTTGTATTTATATATTTTGAATTATTTGTCTGATGGACTGGAGACATGTCCAGGTGTCCCCCACCTCTCACACAGTGATGGCTGGACATGGACACCAGTGACCCCGTGACTCAAAAAGGAAGAAGTGGTTAAAGAGGATGGATGGATGGATTATTTGTTTGTTCCTAGATTTTTTTTTTTCTATAGAAAAATCCAGGCAGCTAAGTTAACCTAATACTGGTAATATGAGTTACACAATTTTATGCACTCCTGTATTATTTGTTCCCGTTTTTGGTATAAATATCTAATGATGCAAAAAGATTTAATACAGTAAGGAACCTAAAATTATTGTCTTAAATAAATGTATTTGTTTACCGGTACATTGTTTATTCTTTTCAGCTGGTCATTTACATAACTGAAACTAAATTTATGACCATTTCAATAGAAAAATCGATTTAGAATCGAATCGCCAGACAGTGAGAGATTCGCACTCCCTGTTGTACAGCACTTTGGCTACTCCTGCAGTTTTTAAAATGTGCTATAGAAATAAAGTTGATTGATCGAATTTAGGATGTATTCACTAGATGAACACCTACAACTGATCAACTTTTGGAGCCAATCCAATTTATGATGACCTTCGAAAACACGTGGTGTGGAAGCACCACTTAGCTTAAAACAAACACAACTACCAGTATTGTGCAAAACCACATGGACGTTTGAGACAAACCTCTCAGCAGACGGTTGTACGCCTCCCCCCACGTGTGGCGGTGCTCGCTGGTCAGGATGCCCATCGGCTCCTTGTCGGTCTTCCAGGACTGAGACCTGATTCTCAGCAGCTGCCCGTGAATCTGGCTCTCTGTCATCCGCGATCCGTCGCTGTTGTAAACCTCCAGCTGGAAGAACTGCAGCGAGGAAGGAAAGACGGTTTGAACGAGACGGTTTTCAGACACACACAGACCGGTGGTTAGTGTCTCTCCAAAACGTTTTACTCAAGGTAAAGATATAAACACTCATTTATTTAACCTCTTACATCAACATTTAGAAAAGCTAAACAGCAAAGCTCACTGAAAAAAAAAAAAAAAAAAATGTGACAGCAAAACAGCAAAAAAAAAAAAAAAAAGACCTTCACGAATCTGTTTGCAATGTTTTAGTCTCAAAAGAAAACATTTCTTCAGCACGAGTTTAGAAAAAAGATCTTAATCGTCATGTTTCAAGCCTGGTGGAGGAGATTTAAGCAGACAAGCATCGTCTCAAGCTGGTTAGGCTCGGTCAGTCAAGCGAGGGTTTGAATTTCAGCCCCAACTTCGGCAAAGAAGCTGCTAGAATCGGCAAATTCTGTGAGAAAACACCTCATTCTGAGGAAAAAAAAGTCAAAGATCAAGCCGATTCCTTCTACAACAAGAGTTTAATCATTAAAGGGTGTTACAATAATCATTAGCCTCTAACATAATAAGGTTTGACCTTTTTATTTTCACCACACAATAAATCTGAGAGCAAATTCCGCGCAGTTTGTTTTGCTACCTACTGATGTAGAGCTTTGCATAATAATTTAATTATAGGAACAATTTATAAAAACAGATAAGTTAGGCACTGAGCTGAATGATGTCATCACCAACATCCAAATTTACCTAGATTTTACTGGTACCTCTGTCTGGCTGGTAAAAGTCTAAAAGAACATTTAGCTGCGCTGCACTCTAAGGCCAGCCAACAGAATTGACATCCGGGCTGTGTGAGATGTTTGAAACTTGACCCGGCACAGTCTGAACCTTCTTCCATTGTAAACAAACAAATCCCACCTGGTAGTTCCTGACCACTGTGATGTGCGTCGGCGAGCGTCGGGCGCTGCCGTAGTGGGCGACGTAGTCGTGTTTGGGCCCGGGGATCCTGCAGGAGGAGAAGAGGAGCGGGTAGAGCTCCATGCACAGAGGCTTTCCTCGCATGTACTCGACTGGCAGCTGGCCACTGGCAAGAACACAGAGAGGGAACGTGTCTGATGTTATTCATTAAAAATAGCTAGTTATTGCCAATATGGAAGGAAAGAGGCAGAAAGTGTTTCATTTATCCAGATGTGCATGATTACAGGGATATCACAATTCACGAAAACAGGGTTCAAACTCCAGCTGCTCAGAGCTTTCATAGCTGAATGATGGCTTCAAATCCTTGCACTTTACTTCAAACCAGGTAATTTTATTATAAATAAACACTTAAATTATTTGATAAAAGAAAAGCTATAGTGAGAATTTATTTGTGAGCTCATTTTAAACGAGACTACACTTCATTTAGCATCCAGTCACATCTGTACATTGAAATAAATGCTTTATTTAAATTCTTAAGCTAGTGAAGTTTAGCTGCTGGGGTTCAGGTGTAGATCAGCTTACAGGCTTGTATCTGATGTGTAACAGCATTCTGCACCTACTTTAAGATTTAAGAATAATAAAATTTACACTGAGGTGTCCCTCAGGGATCATTATTGGATCCACTAATATTTACTCTGTAAATGTATCATTTGTGTCAAATTGACACATTTAAATTTAAAATGTTGCCTCATTATAAAGACTCAACTTAGTTACGCAACTTTATTTTCATCACCACTGTTTTTAACGGCCATTTTTAGTTTTGAGGAGGTGTCATAAATCTTTAGCATCGAGCTTGTTCTGAAACCCAAAAAGATGTAATGTGTGCAACTATCTAAAACACATGCAGCAGAACAGAAGCTTCAAAAGTTTTAAAATACTTGAATTATCCAAAGACAGATCATCAACGATAACGGTTTCAAAATTTGTCCATCAAACACTTCCTGCAGAAACAGTCAAAGCCGGTATGTTTGGCAATGTGATCACACGCAGGAATCTGCTACCGCTCGCATGCAAACACCCCGTTGACACATGATATACCATTAATGATCCGGACAAGGCAGCAGCAGAGTAAATTTAGACCCAGAACAACACAGAAACACAAGGCAACACCAGCTGGGAGAAAAGCAAGCAACGAGCAGCAGCAGCATGTGAATAAAAGAGCAGGAATACTTTGTGTGCAAACACAGTTATAACATTTAAAATACATTAAAAACTCACTTGTGCATTTTGGCTTTGAAGTCGAGAACTGCTGCAATCAGTTTGGATGCAAACCTGGAAGAAAAACAAACGTATTTTAGATTTATAACCAAAAAACAACATTTGAAAGCCCATGTTTGTTCAGATATGGGTTTTATCAGTCAGAACATGTCCTTCGGTGACAAGAACAACTCCTATCAGACACTTTTTCAGAGGAAAACAGACAGATGCTTTGACTACCAGCAGTTAATTCAACCTAGATAATTATAGTTTAGTGGTGCGAGACATACTACGCGTTTTTAAACTCATAACTACATGCATAGAGGGTCAGAAACTGGCATAGTAGCAAACATTGTTTTACTTTGCTGCTATAAATAACCATTTATCTAATGAAGGTTTGTGGAACCAAACATTTGTTTACAGCTTCACAGCAATGGGGTTTCCTCTGTTGGCATCAGAATGTTTGGACTCACACCAGCTGGCTCCTCCAGTCGTTAAAGTCTCTCCTGGGCAGAGAGATGGCCGGGTTGGAGTGCACAGCGAGAGGCAGTCTGCTCTCCAAATATGCCCACTGCACCCACTGCTCCGTGATCTGAAACAACGCGCACAACCAGTTCAGAACATCAACGTTAACACAGAGACTTTGAGACAATATGTTGATGAAGCAAGTGGTCTAACATGGAGGTTGTCTTCATTTTTAAATTGCGCGTGTGCACGTTAGTGTGCGCTTCGTTTTACTTTTATCAAACCATGCATTTAAAATGGGATTTCAATAGGGTTGATTTTTTTTCTCTAAGAAATACCAGAAGGCAGTAAAGTTATGGAAGCAAAAAATTTCAAAATTTTAGGTTTTGTAGTTTGTCAGGGACTTTTATGTTTATTAAGACACGAAAATAAATAAAAACGAATGTGTGGTAGATTCCCAGGCTTAATGAAAAGTTTTTAGTCTCTGAAATGCCAGTAATTCAATATTTCATTGAATCTACATTTTGTAATTATATTAAACATTTTCATTTTTAACATACATATCAGAGAAATGTAAAATCAAAAACCAGTGTTACTGTATACAAATGTAGTCAAGTCCTGTAAGTTTTTCCTTTCCACTGTCGCCTTCATGCTTGCTCAATATGAGTTCTGCGATGGAGTTTAAACTCAAAGCGGTCTACTCCTCAGATAAATACAGTAGTGTTATGTGGTACTATTATTTGTACACAGTATATGAATGTTTCTGTTAATATTTTTATATATAAATGCTTCTGTTCAGTGCCTTAGTTGAGATGACTTTTGCTGTGACTTGGCACTATATGAATAAGTTAAACTGAATTGTTTAACTTGCATAACAAGCCTTTTGTTTTGCTGAATCACAGAGTTTATTTCAGGTCTGATATTCCTATTGTAACTATTACTAATAGTAAGTCCTTAATTGTTCTCATGCTGGCAGTATAAACAACACACACACACCCAGTTCTTGGTGTTTCTGGCCCTTTTCTCCAGCGCCTCCTGCAGCTGCGGCCCCAGCCCACCGGGCCTCCCGAACTCCTGCACTATCCTGCGGGTGTGGTTGAGCTCCTCGGGGGGCAGCAGGGGCTCCAGGGCTCTCAGATAGCCCTGCAGGGTCTGTGTCAAGGGGGGCACCGGCTGGGGGGGCACGGAAGAGAAGAAGAAGCACGGCTCCTGCCTCAAGGAAACCTGCAAGGCGAATGAGAAACCGTGACGTTTTCTGCTAATTAGCTTTTTTTTTATTATTATTTAAACGTGAACTTGATTAAGTCTGCAAGGAGCTTCCATGGAGTTTGACCCAAATCTGGGCGCGACCGCAGGGCGTGTTTCACAGTAAAAAATGGAGGAAAAAAAAAAAAACATGTTGAAAACATCCGCTACTTCCTGAACAAATTGATTCATAACAGGGACGTGTGCGCGCGAGAGGCTAAAGGTCAACGTTAGCTTACAACTTGAAAAAAGACCCAAACAATTAACAAAAGACTCACCCTGGTCAGCCATGCTCTGCAGGTTCTCGGCCGAATGTTCCTGAAAATCATGTTTCCTCTGGTCAGAAACCCGCTGCTCGTCGCATGTGCTAGAAAACGGCGCCTTTCGCCTCTTTTTATACCCAGCGCGTTCAAATAGCCAAAACGAAATCCTGACCTCCTCCTTCTTCTCCACGACGGAGGCACGCGAGAGCCCTCATCGCTCGACTAGCCAACAACAGCGTGAAAAAATAGTTGTCTTTGGAAAGAAAGGCGACAAAAACAACAACACGTAGCCCTGCCTTCGAGATTTGCTCGTCCGAGTCGCGAGCATGCGAAGCCTCACGTACAGGACAGACGACCGAAGAAGAAGAAGGCTGCTGCTGGACACGTGCTGACGTCAAATATTTCCGTAAACAGCTGCAGTACTGTGCCTGACCGCGGGGGTCGCTGTGGCGCGTCTGAGCTCGACGTTCATCATCATGAACGTGCAGAAGAACAAGAGAATAAAGTATGGCGACTCATAATAATGGACCATTTTCATTTTTCATTTGACCTTTATTTATCCAGGTTAGTCTCATTGAGCCACGAGAACTCATTTTCAAGAGAGACCTGTTAGGGAGCAGATGATGGGGGTTACTGCTTTTAGCTTCCATTTGCTACTTATAGCTGCCATTCTGCTACTTAGCTTTTAGCTATTGTTTTTCTACCTTTAGCTACTGCTTTGCTACTTTTACCTACCTTTTACACTTTGCTATTGTTCTTTTACTTTTTGCTTTATCAATTATTTTATATTTTAGCTTCTGTTTTGCTAATGTTTGCTGATTTTAGCTACTGTTTTGGTAATTTTAGCTATAGCATTTTTTTCTATCTTCAGCTGTTCTTTAACTCCTTAGTTACTGTTCAGCGGGTTTTCACTACGGTTTTATTTTTATGTGCTATTCTGCAATTAGCTTCTAGTTTTTATTTGTTTGGCTTTTAGCTACTTGTTTTAACTTGTGTTCATCTTATTTCAGTCTCTGTTCAGCTTGTTTTAGCCTCCGCTCTTCTTGTTTTTACCTTTGTGCTGCTTGTTTTAAGTTCCAGCGACCATGTTTTAAGTTTTTCAACTAATTGTAGTCTTTAAAATCCACTGATTCATCTATACAGGGACACTTGTAAAACCAGCTGTACTTTGAAAAAAGAAAAGTGTAATGTGATTTTACTTAAAAGACAGAGCAATAGCTAATAGAATAAAAGGTGAGAAAGAAAAGGCGAAATATTTTCAGAAAACTTTATTAGCTTCTTTTTCTTTTGAAGCCAGCTTCTTCAACTTTTATACCAATTAAAAAGTTCAGTTAAAAACCAGACATACCATTTTTATTTATAACATTATAAATGTACCGTCACTAAAAATCCAAAGTCAGCTGAAGTGCAGAACATAATAGTTTATTTAATAAAAGCCTTCAGTGGTGGTCGTCACTTCTCCTTTTCAACAGGAAAAACCCCATCAAAATAAAAACCTTTTAAACAAGTTCATGCTCTTGACCTGAACAGTTACCAGTCTTTATAATCAATAAGGCTTCAATAAACCCTGAATGAAAATAACCTGCATCGCATCACATATTGCACCAAACCCAGTTGCATGTAACACAAATTGAAGTTTATCTTAAAGGTTTTAGATTACATGTGATGACTGATCTTTCTGTCATCTGTATGGGCTAAACCAGCAGGCACATAAATCCAGATGACATAAGCATCACTTCATCACAGCACTGACTAAAAATGAGAAATATATTAACATAAAAAGCGACTATAAAATATACAGTACAGTATATTATTTGGAAAATAAAATTTTATACCCCTCTTAAAATTGCATAGACAAGTGATCCTTCATTGCTCATCATAGCATGCATGAAGATATTTTTATACATTCACAGATGTCCCAGAACAAAAAAAATGAGTGATATTTTCCTAAACTCCCTTCATTTGAGTGCATAAGCCAAATTAAACTTGCAGGTGCAACCAAACATCCCAAGGTTTACAAACACAAATATATCAAAACACAATAAAAATCAAATTATTTCTCAATAAAATGTTGATGATCTCATCATATGGGCAATTTTGGTGAGGGTGACTGGTTTCTATCGAGGGCAAACCTCATCTGAAACAGAGAGATAGAGATGGAAGGTAAATATGGTGAATATAGTATTGATCAGAATTTTTACGGTATCTTCCCATCCATTAAACAGTTGCCAAAAATGAAAACGTAGCTTTCAATTTATAACTATGACTCATTTATAAATATTTGCAAGTTGATTTCATTTGTTCAATTTATTACTTCATAGTCCTTGCCCATCGTCTACCTGCTGTCATTTAGGCTACAAAATATTGATAGTTTAAATTAGAGGTCAAAAATGCATTCTGCATTTTTCTTATTGTGAACAAATAACATGAAAAGACAGAGGCATTTAAAATGATTATTTACAGTATGGTACCCTAATTTTAAAAGATGGCAGAGTGTAAAGTGGATTAATTGCCACAATTAAAATAAAAACAATTCACTAATTGCCCAGGACATCTTTGTAAAAGAGATTCACAATCTCAATGGATTTATTTCCTGATAAAATAAAGGTTTAAATAAAAATACAAAAAAATAGTTGTGAGCATTTTTACTTTCATTTGTTTTCAGTAACACCAATATAAGCACTTGTCATGCTGAAATTGTTCATTAAGTTAATAATAAACATACAATGAATCTTTAAATAACAAACCGGATTCCAAAAAAGTTGGGACACTGAACAAATTGTATATAAAAACTGAATACAATAATGTGGAGGTGCCAACATTAATATTTTATTCAGATCACAGATCAAAAGTTGAAACTGAGAGAATGTCTCATTTTAAGGGAAAAATATATTGTTTCAAAATTTCATGGTGTCAACAAATCCCAAAAAAGTTGGGACAAGTCCATTTTTACCACTGTGTGGCATCCCCCCTTCTTCTT
>JARVGV010000630.1:22496573-22511768 GCA_031762435.1 Hypsolebias longignatus | reverse complement strand
CTTGTCCCAACTTTTTTGGGATTTGTTGACACTGAAATTTTGAATCAACATATTTTTCCTTTAAAATGTTACATTTAATCAGATTAAACTTTTGATCTGTCATCTATGTTCTATTACGAGTTAAATATTGACTTTTGCCATCTGCACATCATTGCATTCAGTTTTTATTCACAATTTTAGTGTCCCAACTTTTTTGGGATCTGGTTTGTGCAGTACAGTATAAGTAAATTATTTAGTATTCTTGGCATCACAATTAGTCACATTTGAGACCACATTATCCTTAAAACACTGCTCTGAACCAATTTAAAAATAATAATTTTAGTTATTTTTTGTTAATTTAACGGAGATTTACAAATTAAACTACTGTATATAAATATATATCTTGTGGTTTGCACAACTGATGTGCATGTACCCAATTTAGCAAGAAATCTTTGCAAGCAATGCTAACCTAACCAAATGCAAAACTGATGTAGGACTCCAGTTTTTAAATAGTTTAAAATTATTTTATATATTTTACTATGTCAAAGTATAAACTGATTAATCACAGAAATATAATGTATGAATCATTAAAAAAAAACTAATGGAACAGAAACATTTTGAATGCTGCTCTGTTAGCAATTAGCACGCAAGCTAGTTAGCATGCTAACAGACACTTTGCTCACTGACAAACAACTTTTAAACAAAATTGTAAATGTGTTGAGACCAGTAAAAATAGCATTCCTCTCATCATTAGCTTTTAGGCCAATGCTGCTTTTCCCAGCAATTGGCATACTTTTACCAGCTGATAGGTGACTGGTTTGCAATTTAATATGTTGAAAATTATTGAAAACAAGATTTGTGATTCAGCCTTTTAGAAAAGTTTTAAAAAAGAGTCAACATAATGACATTGAGACTACCTGCAAATTACAAACACCCATACAATACAGTTCTATTACAGTGTGGTGATGATATAATGCAGTGGTACATGTTAAGTACTGCACTTATATAACACTTTTATATCTTATCAGTACACTTAAAGGGCTTTACACTGTGCCCTCATTTATCCATTCATACAGCACTCGTGCATGAAGAGTTGTCACTAGCAATAGTGAGTTAATTAAACAATAGTTAATATGGGATCTGTTCTTTTCATGGGAGTTGTAAAAAACCAACAATGATGAGCAAATTTGCAGAAGGTTTTAGACTTTTGCAAGCAATGCCATTTATGAAACTGTTATAGACAGACTGATGACATCATCCCCCTACACGCTGTGTTTTCTAAGAATGGGGTGACACTGACCCACTCTTAGACGTGTTTCTGCTGCAATCTCCCCACTCTTCATGCTCTTGAACACCACTTCTCCTCCTTCGCCTTCATCCTCACGCGCCTCCTCTCCCTGCAGCCTCTCATTCCTCTCCAGCATGGAGTTCTCCGATGGGTACTCGCATACCTGCTCCAGCTGGTCCTCATCGAAACACACCTTCCCCTGCAAATGTGAAGGCATTATTTTATTGAACTTGAATTAGTCATTCATTCGTTCAACCTTTATTTATACAGGTTAGTTTCAGTTGAGTCATGAGGACTCATTTACAAGAGAGATCTGTTTTAGACAGACAACATATAACGTACAGACAACATGTATGATGGGTGCGCTCATGTAAAACTTGTCAAATCTTCTCTGACAATACTAAACATCTTATTCTGCTGTTGACTCTTGTAACAAATAAGTCTTAAGAAACAAACCATATGGGGAACTTAATTTACTCAGTTAACAAACTGGAGCCTCAGAAGCAGGTGGAAGAACCATACACAGCCACAACAGTCTGGCACCTCTTCATCCTGCTCACCAGCTCAGTCACACACTGCTGTGGGATGGCATCTCATTCTCTACCAACATTTGTTGCAAGTCAGCCAATGTTTATTTATGAAACAACTCATTGTCGATAACATTCTGCTGTGAAAGAACGTTTCATGAGTTACTAATAAATTGACACATTTGCACGACAATGCTAGTTTAGTTTGTCACCGTTTTATGCAGGTTCATACAGGTTGTATACATGATCAGTTTAGAAAACAGTGACAAACTAAACAGCGTTTTGCATAGGTGTAGACATTTAGCCAATACTGTATAGAATTTCTTCATATTGGTATAGTATTATATCATATATAATAATTATAATATATTATAAGTATTATATACTGCAATTTATGGACTATTGCACCTGAATATAAGCTGCACCCACTAAATAAAGAAAATTAAAATTTTACATAAATAGGCCGTACTGGTCTATAAGCCACAGGTGTTCACGTTGTAACATGAGATGTTTACAAGATTTTTTTTTTTTTTTTTTTTTTTTTTTTTACTTTTAATTAAATATGTACTGGTAACATGCACAAATACAGTAATTTTTATTTTTTCTGAACAGTGCCTGTAACATGGCTGATAATTTTTAAAAAATACAGTAGTCTACCAGGAAGTCACTGATCGCTACTGTCCAAGAGAGACATGTATTGGGCAGCTATGTGAGCACCTGGGTGTGACAAAACCGAATGTTTTAGTGGCATGAAGCTCATTAGCTCATCAAAAGAAATTCCACAAATTAGCCGCAGCGTGTTCAAAGCGTGTGGGGGAAAAAGTTGTGGCTTATAGTCCGGAAATTACGGTATTATCGTCATAGTCCTATCTATATATGAGGAGTTTGCATTTATCTGCGTTTGTGCAATTAATAACCCAAAAACCAGGAGGGTGAAAGAAAACCTGCAATGGAATTTTGGTTACAAATCACTCAATCTTCTTTTATCCTTTTATTTTTAATAAGCCAGCACATTATCGCCACCTGAAGAGTAAAACTGTAGACCTAAAGCAAACGTGAGCAGTTCCAAACGCTACTGCGTATTTCCTACACACAAGCTTAAACGGTCAACTCTCCAACAGAAAAGGCACTGAAAAGTGTTTTAGTCTGACTTTATGAGAAGTTTGAGCATCATTAAAGTAAAGTCAGTTGACTGTGAATGTTCCCACAGAACTCTAAACACTTTGTGTGCTTTTTGATTAGACTTCATGCTGCATAATTAGAAGCAGAAGTAAAATTAAGTTCTGGTTTTTGAAGGTTAAACAAGGCCCAGTGCAGGTTGTTTCACTAGCGTGGGGTAAACAATCAGCTGATCCAACAGGAAGTAGGGCTAAGTGGGGGGGGAAATTATGTGTGCATCAAGCAGCTTTAAGCTTGAACTATGGCTGCAGAGAATGGATGCACTGGAAAGAGGCTAAAAGAAATAAAAAACCTCACTGGACTGAGGGTGTTTGTGTGTGATTAGTTGGCAAGCTGCATTTAAGAGGGTCTCCAAAGTGTCTCGAAACATTTGTGGTGGTCTCTACTGTATTTCCTTGCGTGAAACTCAAAGGCTTGTGGTCTTGTTGCTTGAATATTGAGCATGTTTCAAAAAAAATTGTGCATTGGTCTTTTCTCTCTCTAAAAAAAAAAAAATCAGAGTTGTTGTAGATCAAAGTCATCCCAAACCCATCTAATAGTTTAGATAGAAAAATGAAAAATCATGATGATAGATAATAAGTAGTCTGAATCTGCTCATATTTAGTTTTAAGTGTACTCCAGTAGATCATAAATGTGAGGTGGGCACAAAGTGGGTTGAGGTGGGCAACAAAATAATGCTCAAGAGCTAGAATACAGTTTTTCAAGCTGTAGAAAGAAGCTGTGATTTTCAAAAACTGGATGCAATTCAGTGACTTTGCAACTGGATATCCACCTATTTTCTTGCAATCTTGAGTAGTCGACTAGTTGCATATGGAGCAAAATTAGCATGAGTTTGTGAATCTTTTTGAGACCAGTTTGATTCCATATTTTTATACTAATTTAATTCCATAGTTGAAGCTCAGTGAGATACTACCGTAAGGCACAAGGGGGTAATCCTCCCTCCCTGACCCTGATTAATCCAGGCTAACACTGCAGGACAGCGGGGGCACGAGTTAGAGTAGACAGAGGCACAAGGAGGGAAGTTAATGCAGTAAAATATCACACAGTTTAGAAAAATATGGCACTGAAGCTAGTGGCAAAGAGCAAGTTTAAGGTCGCTTCTGACATAAAACTATACAGCAGGTGTTCAACAGAACCTTAAAAATGCTACGTAATCAAGAATCATGCCACATTTTTCAACAAAAATTTAAATCAGTTAGAATTTGGGAGCATTTGGTGCATAGATGTCCAAGAAAGAAGATAAATGGTGAGAGGAAGATAAATAGTTCACCCTCCTACTGAGGCCTGACGTCAAATCGTCTGAACAGCATCAACGTGAGAGCAACAGGTGGTCAGAAAGTCACTTCATGGTCATTGCCTCCTGCAGCCAAAGACGTCTACCGTAGTCAGAATGATATAGGTATGATTAACTTTCACACTGTTTATCTCTTGAAGCAGACAGTCCTGCAATGCAGTAGTTCAGAAATTTAAAAGTGGACAACACATCACTTCCTCTTGACATCTTTCTTTTTTATGGAGGAAGCTCAGACATCTGAAAGAGGAAGTGAGCAAAAACATGCAGCGTGACAGGGAGTTCCTGTCAGACCTTTTTAATCATCTCAGCACAACTGTCAACAAACTAACAGCTTAGCTTTGCCCTTTCTCAACTGATAATTTACTTCTAACCCTTCATTTTCTCCTTCCATGTCTTGATTTAGCAAACTAAGAGTGGGCGACCTGTTGTCAATGGCGCTCACCCGCACAGTGGAAGGTCAAAAACGCTCTGCCAAACCTGCAGTCTGACAACCTAAACCCCTGCTAGATGAGCGCCAAGATGATACAAAGAGTGATTTGTCTGAGAGGCTGCGAGGGCTGACTCAACATTAACAAGAGAATCAGCACAAGGGAACAAGGAAGCAATCCCCAACAGATGCCCACAGAGGGAAAACTTCATCTGTAAAACGTCCAAAGCCTATTTGAGTCATGGAATTGGCAGTGAAAGTCCTAAAAAGAGTACGGCTCAGTGTTACAGGATGGTGGAAAACTATACTTCTGATCTTTAGAGCAACTTTGTCTTCCCCTTTGTTACGTAATGACTTGTTGGATTCCAAAAAGTAAAGAAATGAAAAGGGAGAAGCAAAAAAAAGTAGCCCAAACTTTGAGATTCATTAACAGTCTAAGGGCGCTCAAGCTAAATTACCATACATAGAAGCATGCATGTTTCCACAGGAACATGCATTCAAGTTAGGTAGACAAACAAAATGCACAAGAAAAGAAGACCAGGAAGGAGTTGGCTGCCTCGAATTGTGGTTTTCCTTCTACACAACTTTTCCATATCTACTGAGGCCTTTACCATAACTGTGTGGTATGGCTTTCTTCATCAAGTTCACAATCCCACTGATGCTTCATAAAAATAAACTAAAGATATACCTGGTACAGTGTTGTAAGTTTTAACTACAGGGGAAAAGTCAAAAGTTTGTAGAGAATTAGAGCACGGGAGCAAATGGCAAAGGAGATCGCGCCGAGGTTATGTGGCTCAGAATCAAGATGTCGTGCTCGATAAGGCTTTAACCGGCTTAGCTCCTCTGCGATCGTACTTCTCAATCAAAAGGGATGTTCTCCCAGTGAAAAGGGATCCTGCTTGACACATAGGTGAAAACATGTCAGAAAGTGACGACCCCTAAAAGACTTTGCAATCGAAGCTCTTCCCATTTGCCATTTCTGTACACTACAGGTTAAAATGTGTTATTTTATGAATCATATGAGAGCGAAAGACAAAAACAACTCACCCTCTTTGGAGCAACTTTATTCTTGACCAAACAGGACTTCTCCAGGTTCTGATATCCACCAATCACTTCAATTTCCTCCACAGTTGGGTACTTCTTCTTCACTGGTTCGTCTACAGCGGGGCTCGTTTGATGTGATGGGCCCTTTTTGGACTCGGCTACCGTTGGCCGTGACACGGAGGCGATTATTCCCCCAGCGGCGGTCTTTTTGGGTGTAACTGTGATGGTGGCGCCTCTCTTCACATGGCCCCCTGAAGCACTCCTGATGGTGAAGAGTTTCGGCGAAGCGCTGGGTGACGGGGAGATGCTGGGAGAGTTGGCTGGAGAGGGTGAGCTTGGGGAAGAGGCCGGCGTCGGAGCGCAGTTTGTGGGTCTCAGCGAGTTGTCTGGAGAGCGGCTCCTGACAAATGATGGGGTGACGGTGACAGTTTGCTTGAGCGGAGACGTTGGCGAACAGGCGGTCTGAGGAGACTCTTTGAGGTTCAGTTCTGGAGATTTCTCCTCCTTCTTGTGCGTTAACGCTCCTTTTAGGCTTTGCTGCCCTTTGGTTTCTCTATCTTTTAAAGTGTTTGCACACGACTTCTGACTTTCCTGCCCCTTCAGCTGAAACTGTTCGATCTGCCGCTGGACTCCACAGATGTTGTCAGCTGTTAGCGTTTTACTGTCCCCCTGCTGCGAGCTTGAAACGAGCGGCTTCACTTTAACAAGGTGCAGCGACGACGATACGTCTACGGTCCTGTCCCTCAGACACAACGCTGATCTCGAACCCACGTTGTTCAGGTTGTAGATCCGGCTCATGGCTGCCAGGGAGCTGGGAAGAGGCGGTGAAGAGGAGACCGATGGTGTAGAATTGATTGCTGTTGTGTGGTTTCCCACCTCTTCTTCTGAGAGCTCCTTTTCTTCCTCCTCCTCCTCTTCTGTGCTCTCGTATCGACTCCTGTTGTACCCCAGATGCTCTGCTACATATTTTAGGGGGTTGTCTTCATCCTCGGATATCTGTGAGCCATCAGCGATAACTTCAGGGGCAGCAGAGGCGAGCTCGCCTGTCACTTCCTCTCCGCTGTCGTCTTGTGAGTGTGGGACAGAAACAGGAAGTTGAGGGTAACTTTTCAACACATCGACTTCCTGTCTGACGTCTGATGTCTGCTCAGCTGCCTCTTCCTCTACCAGCTCTGCTTCGATCGGCCTCGCCTGCACATGAGCCGCAGCTTCCCATTCCTTTTCGGTTTGACTTGCGCTTGGCTCACACCTGTCCTCACCTGTCTGAGCATCACGGATCTCTGCAGCTTCGCTCCCGTCGTCATCCTGGGCCTCCCTTTGCATCCGCTTCTCCAGCTCCCTCTGTCGGATTTTCTCTCGCAGGGACTCGATGCGGCTCAGAGGTTTTCCAATCCTCCAGCTGTCCCTCCTCTCCACCTTCTGCCCTTCTTCGCAGCCATGTCCATCGCTGCTTTGACACTCGCTCTTTTTCGTCTCCGACGTGTCTTCGGCGACGTAGAACACGGACCTGGGGATTTGAATCTCGAGTGGACCTTGAGGGACTCCAGTGGGCGCAATCCTTCTTGGGGATCTTGGGGTGACTTCGTGAATCAGGCTCTCCGTTTGTGCCTCCTGTTGGCTCTCGCTTTTCATTTCAGGTGCAGCCTTGTAAACTCTTTCTCCTCTCTCGTTCATGTAAACAGTCGTGTCTCCTAGTTTTTCTATTTTGCTTATAAGATTCTTAGTTTGTTGGGACAAAACAGATTGCGTTACGTAGGGCCCTTGTGGTCCTGTACCGCTCCACTCCAGTCCTCTTTGGTGGACCCGGTCTGTGACCGTGCAGAGAAAACTGGAGCACTCGGTACAAGCCGAATCCTGTCTGTACTGAGTGTCTCTGGGACTGAGCAGCTCTCCCGTTGCGACATCGACATCGCAACCATCAGGAAGTGTTTTTCGTTCATCTTCTCTCAGAACTTTGTCACCAACTTGTGCCTCAATCTGTCCTACCGGCTCCGAGTCTTTTTCCAAACTCTTCTCCCTCGTGAGTCGCCTCACCCCATTGTCAGCTCTTGCTCTTCCATCCTGCCTGATTGGCACTCTCCTTGCGAACGATATCCCCTCCGTGTTTTTAACCGAAGCCACAGTGAACCCCCTGTCTCCATCTGCGTCTCCTACTTTCTCTGCAGCCGAGTCAACTTTCTTAAGTTCACTCCTGTGTTTTTTCCACATTTCCGCCTCCTTTTTATGCATCGCTCCTCCCAGGTCCTCCTCCGTTTCAACGTCTCTCTGTTTTACGACGCGCGCTTTGTCAAAAAGTCGTGCGCGTCCCATTCTGATCTGTGCCGTAGCCGTTACGTCTACCCACTGTGCCACGCTTCTCTCTGAATGAATCCTCTCGTGGCTTCTTTCGTCGCCGTTCTCGACAGCGCCGATGACTCGATCCGAGAAGCTGAACGAGCGTTTCGGGACGCCTTTCAGCGCCATGTTCTTTCCGTCGCTCTTTCTCTGTTCCGATTGTTCGTCTTGATCTTCTGAGTATTTTCTCCATCCTGGTTGGAGGAAATTGTCTGAGCTTTTGGATCGAGATGGGGGCTTCGGGTGTTGTCCGAATTTGCTCAGCAGCTGACTGACCCTTCCACCCCTTTCAACAAACACGCAGTCGTCCGACGTGTCCTTCGTGTTGTCTTTATTAATAACTGTCGCCTGGCCCCAGGGTCTTTCCTTCTCCTTTTCTCTCAGCCAGGACATGTCCGACCTTAGCTGCCTGCCCAAACTGTCCATGCTGCTCTTCATTTCCCCATCCTCTCTGCCCTTTCCTCCTTGAGTCCTCTCGTCAGGACCAGCTAAAGGTTTTATGATCAGAACTTCAGAGGCTCGGATTTCGGTGACGCTCCCTCCTCCAGCCAGGATCTCCCTCAGGTCCATCTTCATCCCTCTTTTACCCTGCTCCTCTTCTTGGACCCCCCTCTGCTCGTCGCATCCTCCTCTGTCCTGTTCAATGATGATGATGTTGTCAGCCCGGATGGTCCGAAGACAAGGACCAGAGAGGGGGAGGATCTCTTTGTCCTGCTCCCTTGCTGCATCTTTAACAGACTCCCTCTGCTGTTTCTTCTCTTTTTCAGGCCCCTCTCGGTTGTTTTCTCTTTCTCTTCCCAAACTTCGATCCCTGCTCTTTTCTTTATCCCACCCCTGACTTAAATCCCTAAACCTCTCTATTTTCAGCTCTATATCTCGCCCTCTTGCCGTCTCCACATCTTGCGCCGGACTCTGTTTCTCTTTAGCTTCCGGCTCATTTGTGATTTCCGCCTCCCGGCCTTTCCTCCACGCACTTTGCGTGCGGATAAATGGGTTTTCATGGACTGGAACGATGGTTTCCACAGAGACCTGACTTGCAAGTTTGGGCTCAGCATCCAACCATTGCCCCGGATCTGGACTCAGAGATGGGTCACTTCCCAGATTGACTGTAATGGAGCTGTCAGTGTCACTCAGAGCATCAGAAGGAGATCTGAGGTCAACTGGCTGTGGGCTGATGTCTTTATCTCTCTCCCTGTCCCCAACATTTTCCTGCTTGGCCTTCCGTCTCTGAATGATCCCTCGCTTCCATGCAGGCATGCTGGCTAACTTCTCTTCCTCCTCTTTCTCTCTCCTCTCCCTCTGCTTCTCCTCTCTCCTCTTTCTCTCCAGAAGAAGCTGTTTCCATTCTGGCAGGGAGGAGACAGACATAACACAAAAAGCGGTGCACCTCTTGGATGAAATGGTCAAGAATTGTCTCCGCAGAGCATCCAGGAACTGTCTGGAAGAGAAAAGCTAAATGAATCAAATAGAACAGATTCAAAGTGTTTTTTTTAAGGGGTTTAATAAAGTCAAGTCTGCAGATTAGTATTTTTTAACAAAACTACTTTACATTGATCTTCAAACCAATTTAAAGACCATTAAAGCAAAGTGTAGCCTACCAGCAGATCCAGCTCGACTTTACATCTCCACTTGTGCGTAATGCGCTCCTCCTCCTCCTCCTGCGCACGGAAACTATCCCTCCAGTCCAGAACCGTAAAATAAACAAGTATTGCGGGAAATCCTGGGGGGTTAAAATGCCCTGTGTCCCAGGAAATCACCCAAAGACCTGATTCTGCATGAAAAGCTTGAAAACGCCTCCGTCCTCGTCGTGGTTTGAATTATTTCCAGCTCCAGGACGCGGTAATCCGATAATTACATCCAACTCCGTCAGGAGACTTTAGTGGCACACACCATATTGTGGGACCTAAGAAAAGGCGTTTAAAGAGCACAGCCGTCTGCCCGGCCCCTGACCCCCCCTCCGCACATCTCCACGTCCAGCAGGGCTGATTGGAGAGGAGGAGGAAGAGGAGGAGGTGCGGCTAAAAGCGTGCCAAAGCGCAAAGCTGCAACCTGAGAGCGCATGACTGGCACGGATTTAAATGCTTTAATTAGCCTTTATCATTCTCATTTCTAGCACTATCATCAAATCTTATTGTCAGCAACAGCTGAAGGGTGTGGGTGGATTATTCAGGAAGATTTTAAAGTAGAAAAATCAACATTTCTTTGTAGAGGAATAGAAAAATCTCAGAGCGGCTGCTATAATTTGATGTTAAAGCTCATTAATAAATAAGAAGGCGTCAAAAACTCCAAGTGAAATGACATTTTCAGGCTCTCAATGCAAAGTGTTTAACTTTGAAAACAGCCCAAGTGACTGAAAAAAGGTCAAACGATAACTTTATCGATCTAGAAGTTTTGCAAAAGTTGCACGTTTTGAATGCTTGAATGGTCTGATTCTGTCATATTTACAAGCCTCATGTAGGTCAACATGACTCAAGCTTACCTGGTTTCAGGGGCTTTGTTTACATTCAGTGCATACCTGCAGTTTTGAATCGCATATCAGCATATCTGGGAAATGACTGTGGAGTAAACGCTTTCAAACTGCACCCCTTTTTATATTTTGCTATGAGCACCTTTATGCTAAATGCAATAAGTATAAAGATAAACAATAAGTAACCCACAAAATCAAAATGCAGCTTAAAAGTCATAATCAGCTCTGCACAGCGTTTGGACGTAAAGATCACTGTTGTGTTTGTGGCCGTTTTGAAAGATCCCAATATTTTCCTCCAAGTTATCCATATGTAATGTGATTATTTTTAATTATT
Organism: Hypsolebias longignatus; assembly: GCA_031762435.1. Lineage (NCBI taxonomy): Eukaryota > Metazoa > Chordata > Actinopteri > Cyprinodontiformes > Rivulidae > Hypsolebias > Hypsolebias longignatus. Next base: position 22,500,895 of record JARVGV010000630.1, on the reverse strand, counting down.
ACAACAGTTTATACACATCAGTTCTTTCTTTTAGAAATTCAGAGTCTGCTCAGTTAACATGTGTCCTCTCTGATGAAACTTTTTGTTTGGAAAAACTTAAAAATGGTATCTGGGTGTAGAATCGCGTCGTTCAACATTCATTCACATCCAGTGCGGCCTCAGGGAGCAGAGGTCACGAGGGTTCAGGACTTCAGGTCGATGGCCCAGGAAAAACGGAGTGCGGTGGAGAAAGCAGGATGAACAGTCTTCAACAAGACTTTATCAGCTGTAATTAAAGTGACGACTGAAAGATGGTTTATACAATTTATATCTTTAACTATAGAAACTGCATTTCCTGTGAAAATGCAGTGTGAATGCTTATTGCAGAAGAACTTACTGAGAAACAGCTGAAATAAGCTAAAAGAAATGCTGAAATGTAGCTGAAATTGAAGAACAAGCCTAAATTAGCAGAAGAAATGGGTTTAAATAATCAGAAATTAGCAGAATTAGGAAAGTAGCTAAAATAAAGTGAAATTATACCAAAAAAATTAAAAACAGCAGGGAAGCAGAGAAGGAAATCGAGAGAGCTCATTGAATCAGGCTGAAGAAGGTTGAAAAAGCTCAAATTAGCATAAAACAGGTATTTGAAATAACTGAAACTAGTAGAAATAAGCTGAAAGGAGCATAACAAGCTGAAATTACAATAAATAAATAAGGCTGAAAGCAGAAATTAGCAAAAAAAAAATTTAATCAGATAACAGCTACAAAGTAAAATTAGCTAAACAAATGCTAGAAAGCTAGCTGAAAAGGTAGAACAAGCTTAAATTAGCAGAAAAAAGCAGAAAGAACACGTTTGCCCATTTAGGCTGAAAGAAGCAATGAGCACCAAAAAAGTGGAAGTTATCTGAAAAAAGTTGAAATGAACAAAAAATGGCTGAAAGGTATTTGTAGCTAAAAAAAAAAGCTGAAAGAAGATTAAATTACACAAAGAAGTGGAGAGAACACATTTTTGCTGAATTAGGTTGATAAAAGTTTAAATCAGTGAAAAAATGTGGAATTAGCCAAAAAAGCTAAAATTAGCATAAAGCTGCTGCAATAGGAGAAAAAGCTGAAACTTGCAGAAATAAGCTGAAAGGAGCATAACAAGCTGAAATTAGCAGAAAGAAGTTAGAAGAAGTACAAAAATATAGTAGTTAGCAGAAAGAATTTGAAAGGCGTCTATATTTATTGAGCATGCATCAGGATGATTTGAAAGGAGCACAAAATAGCTGGAAAAAAACAGCTGACATGAGCTGAAAAAGTTTAAATTTAGCTTAGAGTATAGACTTTTTTAGTTGTTTTTTTAAATGTCTTAATACAGTAGTACCCCTTCAGAATGTAATCTCTGGAGAGCACATTAGATATGATGTTTGTCCTGCAGCGTGTCAGTGATAAACTGATTAAATGCTTTCAGTCAGACTCTGAAAAGGTTTGACATTATCTGATCAGTCCTCATGCTCACTGGTTCAACTCTCTGCAAACATCAGAATAAAGTCGATGCTTGAAGCCCATTCTTTGCCTCTTGTTCAAAGCTCTGTTTCTTTTTATGTTCCCTTGTTGTAAAGAACTCCTAACTAACAGGACAGTTTTATAGATTTCAGAGTATTACCTTGAGTTGAATCTGCTGCCCTGCAGGTTTCAGATTTTCCTACAAGCTAAATAGTAAAAAAAAAAAAAAAGGATACAACAATATACTGTACATAAATAAAAACAAATATAAAATACATATAAGAGCCATTTCAAAGCATAAAACCATAAAACAGGTCAGTTTGTGTCTTTAAAGGGATAGTCTGTTCATTTTTCAAACTGTTTTCTATAGTTAGCACCTCATCAGCCATAACATCAGTCATAATGCAGGCCATGGACAAAGAGGCAAAAGTCTTCATCCAGGCTAGGCCCAACGAGGGCCATTTTTTTACAACACAGGTGTCATTATGCAAATATTTGTGTTTGTCATTGGCTGTAATAAGCTCAGACATGTATTCAAATACTAGACTCCGTATTGGAACATGCTGTACAGCACAGCAACGTCTCAGTACATGTGTTAAGTCGTGTGTCTCATGGAAACAAACAGGACCAAAGTCCAATAGTGCATCAGTCCACCTGGTCAGAGCATCTAGCCAGTACAGAAACTTTCTCAACTTCTACTGATCACATGATCCAGAAGTTCCAGTGATTCACAAGATATGTAGCTAATAAACAATCCTCTTCTTTAAAGTGCATACCTCCACCTCTCCAAGTTCTCTTCCACATGTTCCCTGTTCTCACCAAAGATCATAATGTCATCTGCAAACATCATAGTCCACGGAGATTCCAGTCTGACCTCATCTGTTGGTCTATCACCAGCGCAAACAAGAAGGGGCTCAGAGCCGATCCTTGAGGCACTCCCATCTCCACGTTGAAGCTATCTGTTACTCCTACAGCACATCTCACCACTGTTCTGCTGTCTCATACATGTCCTGTACCAGTCTAACATACGTCACTCCAGATTGCCTCACGCAACAACACACCTCCTCCCTCAGTGTAGGTAGTTTTCCAAAACTAATTTGAGTTCCTCTAAGCGTGACAAAGGCAGTGCAAACAGATGCACTTTCATTTTGTTGATAAAGCAACTTCATTTAGGATAAAAGCTGTGGTTAAAGGTTTTCTATACTTCAGGCAGCGTGACCTCCGGCCAGCCGCCTGCACAAAACCACACGGGGAAACGTTCAGCTTTTAGACAACATCTCTGGTGGTTAAGCAGAAACAGGTTCTGTACTGAAACTGACCCTTTGTAGCTTTTTGTTTTAACTTCATTACAATATAACATTGGTGTTTTTTTTAAGCGTGACCTGAATCCAGAACATTAATTGGACTAAACAAGACATTTTCCTTTTCATGTGAGCCCGTCATGCCCTCAGATGACTGTGACTCACAGAGAGACAACAGAGACAGCACTTCCTTTGTCTCTCAGTGGACTCCTTTTTTCTGATCCACCTCCTGTCACAGTCAAACAACAGACTGAAAATGCTCCAGCACCAGTGACCGTACTGTTTTGTGGACACTTGTCCACCTGGAAACCCTCCTGCATCTGGTTGGAGCATCTTTTTTTTTTTTTTTTTTTTATGTGTGCAGACATTTGGAAAAGATCAAAAGGACTTAAAGCCCACGCACGGCCTCTCGTTTCATCCTCGAAGTGAGAATCAGAAGATGTCTGACGCTCTGTGCATCGAGGGATCATTGTTTGGTGAGTCCAGTTACAAGTAGAACAGTAGGTTGGTGAAAAAACATGTAAGGATTTTATTTTATTTCATTTTTTTATCTCACAGGCTCAAAGGAAGGACAACAAGGTATCCACATGAACCTTTTGACTCCGACACATAATGCAATAAATCATTATGTTTTGGTTTTTAAACCTTTTTCTTTTTGATGTTTCCCTTCAGATTGTGCTTCCTGTTATCTGATTAATATGAGCTCTGTCATGGGCGCTTTTGCAGCTGACATCGTCTTGACCATATTCATCACCGTCTCTGTGTTCTGCTTTGCAACTCGCCACAGGAGGAGAAGGGAGCGGGATTCCCACGAAAGTGCGTACTCCTCTTATTTACTTTAATTCTTGTTTGATTAGAGAGCAGCAAACTGATCGTTGTCCATCGGTGAACAGGTAAAAGAAATGTACCTTTATCAGCTTCAAAGAAAACGATAGAAGAAGCCACAGAATCTCCATACCAGGTAAAAACATCACTTCTTTCATCTGTTAAAAACACGTCTTTAGAAAGTATATTAATCTTTTTTTTTATCTATTTTGTATTTTTTCAAGGAGTTACATGGAGTCCAGTCAGATATCTACAGTGAGCTGCGACATTTTAGGAAATGACAGTAAAACAGGGCTTAATGATGTAAAAAATAAATTAATCTAATTTCATGTTCCCAATCAGTTTTTGATGTATTAGAGAACACCAGCTTGTAATTTATTGTCCCGGAAACTTGTAGATAATGGTTAAAAACAGTGTACAGTTGATTTAATGCTTTGTATGTTTTAATGTTTTCCAATGTTGTGGTGAACGTGACATTTCCTGCATCCTGTCGTCTAAATTTTTCTGTAGTTAACGAATCATGGATTAAACAAAGTTTTTAAAAACAATCATTTTTGGCTTGGACTATTTCAGATCAAAGTCATAGTTTGTGCAGCTTTCTCTGTTCAACCATTAAAAGTGACGCATGACACAAAATTCAATCAACACTTCTTTATTTCTTACATACTTCTACAAAGTCAGATAACAAATATGTATTCAAAGACAATATATATATATATATATATACTG